>OX377204.1:4695968-5058466 GCA_947396885.1 Heligmosomoides polygyrus polygyrus
GTATTATTGATTTTTATTTATATTTATATTTTCAATTAATTAATTGATATATATTAGGTTGGCAACTAATTTCGTGGACTCTCAAGCGGCTTCAACAAAAGTGTTCATAAACAAATAACAAATAACAGTTTTCAACCAAAATAAGATCTGTTGGAACGCGGGACTGCTTCCCATTTATCAGCTACCTGGTCCATCCCACAGCTGTGGAATTCTTGTGCTTTTGAAGCCAAGAAACCTTGGAGGTGCATTTTGACATGGTCCACATTAATAAGTCGTCCTCCAACCAAGAAGTGCTGCAGCGTGCTGTAAAGGTGCTATTCATTTGGCGCACAGCCTGTGCTGTAAGGTGGGTGAGTTAGACGCTCCCAGCTAAAGTCTTCGATGTTTTGAAGCTCCCGATTCGTAACGTGTGATCTGGCGTTATCTTGGTGATAGATAATTCCGCTCCTGAAAATCTGTCTGAACCGATTCCAGCGGAGTTCAGCCTGCGCGCGGCCAGGTTGAGAAGAGTAGATTACAGCATTAATGCCGGAACCGTTCTTGACGAGCTCCCAGAAGTTAATACCTTCTTGACACCACCAAACGGAGGGAACATAGCGAACCGGACGCCTCAAAAAATAGAAGACGTTGACTGGGAGCGTCAAACTCATCCACCTTACTGCCCAGACCTAGCGCCGAGTGACTACCACATTTTTAGTTCGGTGCAGTACTTCTTGGTTGGAAGACGATTTAATAATGTGGACCGGGTCAAAATGCACCTCCAAAGATTCTTGGCCTTAAAAGCACAATAATTCTATGGCCGTGGGACAGACCAGCTACCTGATATATGGGAAGCACTTCTGCGTTCTGAGGGATCTTATTTCAATTAAAGATTGGCATTAGTTACTTGTTAATAAATACTTTTGCTGAAGATTCTTGAGAGTCCACGAAATTAGTTGCCAACCTAATATTATTTATGTTTGATCGATTGTGATCGTCCTTCGACACACTATACGACACCCCCCCCCCCGAATTGATATCAATTGTATAATTCAATGTTTTCTCCGCGCCGAGTTATTGGTTGTCTTGCTAACTGCCTTCCTCCCGACTACTCTGCCCCTATTCGTAGGAAGATCGCCGTAACAGATGCCTTACGGGGCATAATTCAAAATGCTATGTATGGGGATACTGATTGTGCTGATGAGGAGGAAACACTCCGGGTAATTTTTTTTGTTTGATGTTTGTTCCATTGACGTTCTCTCGTTCGTGATGTTAGCTTAACTTGAACGAAGCGCAGGATGTAGACTGGTCGCCGGACGATGACGATGATGTGAGTAGTATTACGCCTTCCTGTAGTAGTGAGGAGGTTGCTGTATGTGACGGATGTGAAATCACTAGCAATATGGTTGGTTGAGGATGGAGAAGAAAGATTGGTACTGTTATACTTTCTCTCCAAAAGTCGAAGAGGGGTCAAAAAATCAAACTTAAATATAGTTAATTAATTAATTAAAATAAGAATATAAATAATAAATAATAATAAATAAAAAAATAATATTTTTCCTCGATCTTTGGAGTTCTGAAGTTATCTATTTTGTAGGCAAAGAAAAGTCACCTGCTCCTCCTCAATGCCCAATCGAATTAGGTATTATGAACGCTGTAGCTTTGGGTGTTTATTTTTGTGTTTATATCGAGGTTAAAATAAAGTTATAATGTCAGTATGGTACACTACCGCGGTTAAGATACACTTTATATCAACAAAAATTGAGGGAGCAAGACCAGCAATTCAGGACCAGCACCTCCGGATTCGAACCCCCGACGCTTTTCCCGCAAGCCCGCCCCCCACAGCCACTCGGCCATCCGGTCGCTTCGTCGTTGGTGGTGAGCGGCGCACCTCAATGTTCCATTTCGGTCACTGTACGGCTAGCAAGCAAATTGTGAAATCGCTGTAATTCCGCTATTGTTCCAGCTCCAAACCTTTTGCAGGTTAGATTCTAACCACAGCATGGCAGTTCCAGGCATCAGTTCTGCTTTATCGGCCCGTATTGAAGTGAAATGGTTTTTTGCAATTTTTGACCTACCCAGATGTCCGCAGGAAATTTGGAAACCACTGCGGTGCTTCTCAGACTACGCTCTACAACCCTATATAGGCCACTTTTAAAATTGCCACGGGAAGTTCATTGACCTCCCTTGTTAGACCTAACCAAATTCTGCCGATGCACTCGGTGGCGGCTCTTCTTCCTCCTCCAAGCCGCGTGCGGTCGCATCGTATCGACGTGGCCATTTTCGATATCCACCGACACCATGGTCAGTCGGTGTGGAGTAGGGTCGTTGTGCGGTCGGTGACGGATCGCGGCTCTTCTACCGCCGTTACAGGAGAGCCCTGGGAGACGAGAGCAGCTATGGTGGCACACACCCTGGAGTCCTTTCTCTAGTCTATATCTGCTCTCGAAGAGCGCAGAACCCAGCTGCGGACTTCCCCTGAGCGACGAGCAGTTCTAGCACGAGCAGCTTTGATCGCACACAGCCTGGAGTTCCCTCCCTAGCCTGTCTCTGCGCTCGAAAAGCATTAACGGTAGGTCGAAACGGCCTAAGTGTTGTATATGAGCAGAATCGCCTCTCTCTGGGAAACAACAAAATGCAAATATCTCGACCCCAATACAATATTGCGCAGGGTTATGGACGACGGAATTTGGGCCACTGGCGACGTTAGCCCTATACCTGCACGCAGAGGGCGAGCTCAAGTTGGATGGAAACAGTGATCATGGGGTCCGCGTCAAACTGTGAGAGAGGCAGGCATTTCGGCGTTGACGGTACTATCAGTTGCTATTTGAATGCGATCGGAAAGACAAGAAATTTGATAAATGGATCCCGCACGAACTGAGCACCGAGCAGATTCCGAAGCGCCACGACACCTGTGATTCGTTGTGGCTGCGCAATGTAAGGGAGCCTTTTTTGGACAGGATCGTGACATGCGACAAGCAATGGATCCCTTATAACAATCGTCGTCGTTCTGCACTATGGCTTAACAAGAATGAGAGTCCCAAGGGAATGCCGGAATTACGTTTCCATCAAAGAAAGACCATGGTGACTATATGGTTGGCAGTGGCTGGTATAGACCACCAAAAGTCCTTGAAGACTGAAGAGATTGGCCACAGTGGAGATATGCCGTGCCGAAATTGAAGTGATGCACCAGTGGTTGATTGAAAAACAGCCAGCTCTGGTCAGTCGAAGACGCCCAATCCTACTGCATGACAACGCGCTTCCGCACGTTTCAAGAATTGCTGTCCAGAAACTGGATGAATTGGGATGCGGAAATGTGCCGCATCCCACTATGGTCCATACCCTACCGAATCTCATCTTTTCAAGCATTTAGATCGCCATATGAAGGAAAAAATCCAGTAACCAAGATGATGTAGAAAATGACTTCTTATGCTTTATTAATACTCGCAGTTCTATTTTTTACAAAGATGGAATGTCTAAGCTATTGTTGCGTTGGGAAAAGTGCATTAATTGCAACGATGCTTATTTTAAATAATAAAATAGCTTCGAAGCAAGGTTAGGTTATGATCTGTCAAAGCTTTCAGTCAAAATCGGCCATTCCATATGCAACAGCCTAGTATTAGGCAGTCCCATAAGCCCCCGCCTTTTTTTCAACAAATCATTGCGGATTTCGCCGGCGGTCTCTTGCATACCGGTATACAGCTTTCGAAAAAGAATGATTTGCTCTATCAGAACATGTATTGCATTTCTTTTCTTATCATGTATTTTGTCAATTTTTAGGTCGTTAAAGTGAAAAGTGAAAAGTGAAAAAGTGGCCATCTGCGAAGTTGCTTCTTTCCGCTTAGGTTTGGAGTTTTTTGCGCAGCTTTTCATAGCATTTTGAAGTAAATGTTCTTACTGCAAGAATACATGTGGGTCCTATTTGCTCATTTATCCCTTATTGATTTTTAGGTCATCAAATTGGGACGTTCGACTTTTCCGTCTGAATTTTTACCGTAACTCTGGTTCTATGGTTGCACTTTTTTGCTTGGAGTTATACGTCGTTCGGAAGAAAATGTCTTGCCCAACAAGAATTTGTGTCGCATTTACTGGCTCATGCTAATTTCTGTCGAATATCAACAACTGAAGAAGGAGAAGGAGTTGTTGGTGAAGATGATTCTTCTCTTTTTGGAATTTTGTTGATATTTGACAGAAATCAGCACGAGCCAATAAACGCAACACAAATTCTTATTGAGCAAGACATCCTCTTCCGAACGACATACAACACAAAGCAAAGAAGTCCACCCCAGAGCAGGAGCTGTCGGTGAAAGTTGTGACGGAAAAGCCGCACGTCCCAATTTGACTATCTAAACATCAATAAACGACAAGTGCGCAAATAGGATCAACACGTATTCTTGTAGCATAGAACATTCTCTTCCAAATGCTATCAAAAACTGCGCGAAAATTCCAAAGCTATGCGGAGAGAATCGAATGCACAGATGAGCACTTTTTCATTTTTTTCACTTTTCACTTTAACGACCTAAAAATTGACAAAATTAGGATTAAAATTGAAATGCAATACATGTTCTGGTAGAGCAAATCATTCTTTCGAAGGCTGTATAGTGCTGTGCAAGAGACAGCCGGCGAAATCCGCATGAATCGTTGGAAAAACGGTGGGGACTTACGGGATAACCTAATAGTATTGCTGAAGCAAAGTCCAATCCACTAATCATGGAGGCGTTATGCCGGCTGATTGCCGTATATCATACAGGCGTTAGGTATATCACGCTGTACTGTTTTATGTCTAAGCGACCGTATGACAGAAATCCTCGTTGTAGTCCCGAAATATCAAATGCAGAACAGCCGACATTTCCTCCTGCACAGCAAAGTACTGGAGGAGGCGTAGAGGCGACTAACTATCCGGATGACTGTTACATGTTTATTTATTATTTATTTATTTATTTGCACTACATAGTGCGCTTTGACAGTTAATAAACATGGACACGGTGAAAACAAGGCAACGATCTTTAAAAAATGAGAACAAAACAAACAACTATAACTCCTCATTAACTCAACCTAGCGTTTAGTGATGATAGCCGACAAGAACAAAATTAATTAACAGTGGTCCACTTACAAATAAATGAAGAGGAATACGCAGAAACGAGGGTTTATGCAGTGGGCAATTCAATGGGACACGAGCAGTGGCCCGCCAGCACTGCAAGTCGCAAGGAAGAACGGCTCCGGATGCCATCTTAGTAGGTCCACCGCTCCCATTGAAACCCACATGACGGCTGCTAGGGGACGAAGTGGAAAAGTGGCAAGTGAGTTTGCAAAGGCATTAAGATCGACAGAAAACCAAGAACAACAAAGAAACGGGTTGGGGAAAATGAGTGAACAACAATGCCAGAAATCAGATAACATTGGGGGAATTAATTCCGCATCAATACAGAAACCAGATTAGTAACTTATAGTAAAGTATAAACCAAACACTAAGTGAACAAAAAAACTCATCAGCAATAAAAAAGCGAAAGTAAGTTTTTTAAAGTAAATAAAAGTAAAACGGAAGTAAAACCTGCCAAAATGGAAAGCAATGTTGCGAATATTCAGGAAATGTCCACCAAATGCAACGTCGAGAGTAGGTTTATTCCTCAACCTACTATGAAAAACATTGGCATTTAGCGATTTTAGTAAGCTTGCAGGCAACGTTTGCAGGCAGCGAGCGCCACGGTAACGGAGCGAATTGAACACTTTATCACGACATTTCTTTTTCAACCTAGGGTAGTGACCCAGCCTTGGCAAGAACGTCCAATACTTGCTAGCTTTAAGTCTTGATTCGCCTTTTAGTACTTTAAAGCAGAAAACTAGGTCGCTGAATACACGCCTATAAAACAGGCTTTTGAGGTTAAAAAGTCTAGCAAATGCATAGCATACATACATATGAAGCCTATAGCACAGCATATACATGGCGGCATACATATGAAGCATATCCTGCTGAAATGGTGTTCTCCTGTTCCAATTGTCACCGCGATTTTTCAGAACACATGCGCCGACGACAGAATTGTACTATTATGAAGAACCCGAGTACATCCCTACTACGATGTCAGAAGGTTTAGAGGAAACAACCAACCTACTACTCACTAATGCGCCCACGGAAGAAGTCAGCGATCCACCAACCATCATCCATCATGGGTCCGTTACTGCTGAGAGCCACCCAGTCCATATGAATGTAACGGTAGTCCACTATCCAACAGCTACGGTGGCCAAAACAACACATCGGGTTCGAACGTGGAAACCGATATTGCCCGGGACCCATAAAACGAAACTTACGCAATGGACCAGCAAGCAGAAGCCGAAAACTGAAGTAACGAGGCTGAAGCCGATAACTGTTGCAACGAAGCATATACCAAGACCTCTTGTAACTACAAGAAAAACGAAGACAACCACACGTACCAGGAAGCCACAAACAACGAAACGGGCAACAAAGATTGGTGGCACTACCAAGAAAATCTACAAGACGACACAGCACCACGGAGTCCATAAGGTAGTATGTTTACTTATTTATTTTTATTGTTATTTTTGATGTACTAAAAGGGGTGCCTCACATGAAAGGAAGAAAAGAAAACTCAGAAACAAAATGCAGCTGCGAAAAAAGACTGAATTACGATTTCAGCAAACACGTTTCCAAGCTAGATCCTTAGAAAAAAAGAAGCTGACAGAATGAGCATATAAGACGAAGAACAGTCGGTAGCAGAAAAACGGCGACAAGGCTTTGTAGGATTTACTTTATCATTAACACGTTGACGGCAATATGAGCCACCGGTGGCTCATAACTTTTCGCGCTATTTTTTGAACTCCTGCCGTCGGTTTTTTAATAGATGTTTTCTCTGTTCCCCAATTAGTTGTGATAGGAGAAGCTCCAACAGGAATAAGTAAGAAAATTGTCTTTGTTTTCATTAGATATGTGGAATTAAAAAACTTTACTGGGAAGGAGATCAATTTTACAATCAATTCAATTCAAGTCAGTACTTTTCACACAAATTTTGCCCAAGGAGGTTATTTGGGGTGCTGATCACGAAATTGATATCCTTTTTCAAAATTTGGACCGATTACGGTAGGATGCGGTAGGTACGGGTAAGTAGGACTGTCGGAGTCATGGTCACCGATTTCGCCCAAACTTCGCCTGTGGGTGTTATTTGGGGTGCTGATCACGAATATGACATCCGTTTTGGTATTACGGTAGATTAAGGTAAGTTACGGTAAGTACGGGTGACTGAGGCTGTTGCGATTACCTGTACCTACCGTAACCTACCGTACCCCACTGTACCAAAAACGGATGTCAGATTCGTAATCTGCACCCTAAATAAACCCCCCCCCCCCTCTGGGCTACGTTTGGGGGAAAACGGTGGTCATGACCTCGGCAGCCTTAGTCACCTATACCTACCGTAACCTATCGTAATCGGCCAGAATTACATAAACGGATATCAGATTCGTGACCAGCACCCTAAACAATCCCTCTTGTCGAAGTTTGATAGGAAAAAACCCATAAGATAAAAGTGGTCCGCGAGGGACATTATGAGCCACCGGTGGCTCATAGCGCGCGCGCGTAAAAACGCGCGCGTTTCCCAGGCGGCTTTCTGCCGCAAAACGCGATTGTCGTCAATGTGTTATGAATGTTGGATGACATTGGAAATACGAAATTTGATCTTCAGATCCAACAGAAAACAGTTCCAATTTTGTTGTATTGAAATGGTTATTGCGTAATGAGCACAATTATTGACCCCCAAGCCCCGAGAATAGCACATCCCGCCCGTCTTCTTTTCTTCTTTAGGTCTCTTCACTCAGATTATAGTGAAAAACTGATTTTACTACATAGAGCAGTATGAGCGGATTTGGTAGAGAAGAAATTTCAAAACTGCTCCTATGGAGCCTCTACACCCTCTATTTAATGTACGCGGTTTGCTCTCCAAAGTACCCCTTCTACGTGGCAAGAAACAGATCCTGAGAGCCCCAATTCGAAGTGCTTAATCTGCAGAAACAAAAAATCAGTCAGTATTGGTCGACCATCACTAGCGTTTAATGTTAATTAACGGCAATAATATTCCCATAATTCCTGTAATCATTTTCCTACAAATATGCCGGCAAAAAAAACGGGGTAAGAGTGACGCACAAGCTCGTTGAACGAAGCCTTTAAAAGCTTTTCTGGAGACCATCGCATGCTGCGCAAAGTCTGATCTGTGGCTGGTCTTCTAGATCTGAACGCACGTTGTACGACATCTGTGACACGTCATCTGAATCCGCATGGATGTTGCATAACGCCTATGGTGAGTCGTGACGAAAGTGTCACTACGACGACCATGACCCTTTTGGACCTCGGCACCCGTGGTACGACGTCTGTAGCAGTCTTGAGAAACCCGACACACGTCGTACGATATTGAGAGAAAATACTGGTCCTCCCTTACCGTTCCTCTTCACTGGTCCCCCTTCACTACTCCCCCTTGCTGCCCCTGCCCCTTTACAGGTCACCTCGTTGGACTCCTTACTGGACACGCTTTTCTGGTCTCCCTTTTACTGCCTCTCCCCCCCCCCCACCCTACTGGTTCCCCGTTACTGCTCCTCTTCCTCTCCTCACTCTCCCCTTCACTAGCCTCCTATTGCTCGTCAAGCGAGGTGCCAAAGAAATTTGTCTGGCAAGTGAAATTTGTACCATTTCTAAGCCAAACATCGTGACGAGCGCATGGCACAACTTACTTGTTAGACATCTAATATACCGGCACTTAATTACACTTTGAAGAAAGCTGCATCACTATAGCTAAAATAGTGCGAGTTTACTAATCGTTCAGATATATAGAATTTTAAGATACACTATACAGCTTTGCTTGATCTAACGCGGCATGGATATGACAGCTTTTAACAATTTATAGCGTTTTTTGTAGTGAAAAAGAAGACCGATGTCAATCGTTTAGCCTACCTCCATTTCCTGCTTCAGAAAACCATCAAGGACGACGAACTTGCGGCCTTAGTCGAACAGGTTGCTGAAGACGGAGAACGCGCATTTCAGAACTCGGCATCGAGGCTTAAAAGCGCGTCTCGATCACTGTTCGTCTTTCTGTCATGAGCACCCCTTCTTCACAGAACTTGGCCAATAAGCTTTACATTCAGGACACGTCATCTGAAATGGCTCGCGTTTCTTGTGCCCCTCAGCGTGCTTATTGCCTATATCATCTTCGTGCTGATCTATCGTCGCAGACCTCCTCCGAGTATAGGTAAGATACTGATATCTGCCTGATCAACTTATTCACATGATTTCTCGCTGGTGTTCTCCTAGTCGGAATGCGTGCATCAGTCCACACGGACGTTAGGTGGAGTGAGGCTAGGCGAGAGGTTAATGCAGGAAACCGCCCATTCATTCATGTTGTTCGCTACCTATAAAACCAAAATGTGGAGGTATGTATATGCTAATGAGCGATTAGAAAAAATGACTATAAATCAGATAGATGGAACAGAACGAACTCCTAGCGATCGCAGGCCATGTGGCGTCGTAACTTTCATCTTAACCTATAAAAGTATCTGCAGAAAACTTCGCAATGTTCCAGACTTTTCTAGAATGTTCTGAAGATTTCAACATAAGTGCTACATAAAGAGACTATACTGATGTATCTACATAACATATCTCCGTCTACCTTGCCTATTTCACTGTACGATGGCCGAACTGTCTACCCATAGTAGACACGTACTCCTTTACGAGTTTGAATCTGGGCACTCCGCTGCAGAATCCTATCGAAACTTGTGTCGTGTATTCGGCTCTGAAGCTCCTTCTGTACGGTCGGTGTATAGCTGTTTCGAACGCTTCAGAAGCGGGAACAGGAGTCTTAAAAATGAGCCTCGCTCTCGTCGACCGACAACGATATCTTTGGACGAACAGAGGAAACTGGCGGAGCAGCATCCATATGAAGGTGCGCGTTGTTTTGATGCTGCTCTTGGCTGTTCACGGTCCACCGTGGACAATGAATCTCTTGGAATGGTTAAAAAGCTCGGTCAGTGGCTCCCACACGAACTGACCGACGACAACCGGCGAAGACGTCTGGACATCGCACTCAGCTGCTCTCCCGAAGTCGCACCTTCAACTGGTTGGGCAGCGTCGTCGCAGTAGACGAAAAATGGGTCCTCTACGTCAACCACGCTCGCAAACGTGCTTGGTGCCAACGCGATGAAGTGCCGAAATCCTTCGTAAAAGATGAAATTCATGCGAGGAAAGTCATGCTGCAGTTTATGGGATCTACCATTTCGAGCTGCTGCCTGACAGCACGACTGTCACTGCCGAGGTCTACGCTACCCAACTGGAGAGAATGGCCGACAAGATGCGCAGGGAACAGCCCAGGCTCGACAAAGTTCGCTTGCCGCGCGCTCACACCTCGCGAAGACGACTTCTCAGAGAATTCTGGAAGTCGGATGGGAGGTTCTGCCGCATCCACCGCCAGACAGCCCAGATCTGGCCCCAAGTGACTACCTCCTTTTTCGATCACTTTAGCATCATCTGGAAGGTTGTGAAGATCGTGACCACCTCGGAAATGACCTCCGAGCTTTTTTCGCCTCCAAGTCGACGGGTTTCTACGCCAGAAGAATTAGAAGTCTTATGCAACGTTGGCGGAGAATAGTCGTTGTTGATGGAAATTATTTGGTTCATTAATAAAATGTTGTTAAAAATTGCGTTGTTTTGAAAAAATTGTCGTATTTCTGCCGTTACTTTCTGGACACCCTATACTATGACGTCACTTCTTGCGGCATCTGACTTCTCCTTGTCATTAGCGAACCATTATATACCATTTTCGCTTCGAACTGGACACTTTTCTGATCAAATTGGAACTCTTTTAAGCTAACTTTCTTAGATAAGTTTCTTTGAAATTTTCTAGACTACCTGTCTCAATAAGTGTGATAAGTTTATAAAATTTTTATTTCTGGTAAAAAATAGTAAATTAAAAATCTCTTTTTTAAGCACAATAAAGAAGTTAGGCTTCAAGCTCATGTTCAGCAATCTCTACTACCCTCAGGGAGGAATTCGTGTGACTTTATAATTGGATACATCGTCTGCAAAAATCTTACACCTGTCTCCGTCTATTTGCAGTCTTTTGGGATGATCAGAAATGAGAACATTAAACAAGACAGGCGAGAAAACACCACCTTGTGGAGGCCCGCTGACGACATCCCTTGTCTGCGAAAAACTCGAATCAATACGGGCTTGTAAAGTTCTACCAATTGAATACTGTTCGATACAGCTTACTACATTTGGAAATTGAAACTGTCGAATTTTATAAAGCAGCGTATTGGCGATGCTCAACGATTAATGGCGATCGACAGCGCCTTCAGCACTCGAGGTAGTAGAGGTCGCTGAACACGAATCTGAAGTTTGTTTTTGGAGTATCGATCGCCATCGATCTATATTGATCGAATTATCGATTTTGTGGATGTCACTCAAACGGTCCATAACTTCAGCCTTAAAGATAGTCAAGGTGGCTTAAGGGATAAATGTTTCGCATTTATACCTCTGCTACAAGCATTCTAATATCCTCGCCCGGATATAATAAAATGAGGGTTCTCTGAGTATTTCATAGCATTCAAAAATGTTGGATTTTTTCAGCATAGCGTTACCATTATAATAGCGGAACAATTATGCGTATATTTACAGTTAGTGAGCTCAACATTTTCTAACCAGGGAATGCCGTCAGCTTTCCATTGAACTTTGGATTGACACCTATATCACGTGAAAGAGCTCGAGACGCTGATCACAGATATGTCGACCAAATGGATCTCCTATGCGAGTTATGGCCGGCGGAAACCGCCGTGTCTTCCATGTGTTAGGCGCGCTCAATCAGCGTTGGGCGCAGTATTGCGCGGTAATCAGCGGCTCGGCTATCAGCGCCGCCAGCAGCGGCAGCGGCGCAGTGGTAGAGTGCTCGCTCCAAAGGGTTGGGTTCATTGGTTCGGTACCCGCCTCTGACGGCTTCTTTGCATTTTGTGACCTATCTTCGATGAGGACCTATATTCTCATTTTTAGCACATTTTTGAGCGAACGGCTTATGGCGACTTGCATTTACGTCTATTTCAAGACGGAAACGTGTTTCAGGTAAAATGTTTTATTCACGACATGAAGCAAGTCAGAAATTCAAATCAAAACAAAATAAAAAGTAAAAATAATATCAAAAATCAACATAACTTAATAAACATAATAAATAAAAAGTAAAGGCACTAGTTAAAAGTTTCCACTCCGCCGACACGACTTCGGCCGAACAATTGTAGCAACGGCATGGGTGGCTCCGACCGAAACGTGAAAAAACGGATGTCAGATTCGTGATCAGCATCCCAAATAACCCCCTAGACGAAGTTTCAGCGAAATTTTTTTTCGACCGAAGTCGTGTCGGTGGAGTCGGAACTTTTAACTAGTGCCTTTACTTTTTATTTATTATGTTTATCAAGTTTTGTTGATTTTCGATTTTATTTTTACTTTTTATTTTGTTTTGATTTGAATTTCTGACTTGCTTCACGTCATGAATAAAACATTTTACCTGAAACACGCTTCCGTCTTCAAATAGACGTAAATGCAAGTCGCCATTAGCCGTTTGCTCAAAAATGTGCTAAAAATGAGATTATAGGTCCTCGTCGAAGATAGACCACAAAATGCAAGAAACCCGTCAGCGCTGGGAACCGAACCAATGAACCCAATCCTTTGGAGCGAGTACTCTGCCACTGCGCCGCCGCCGCTGCTGACAGCGCTGATAGCCGAACCGCTGATTTCCGCGCAATACTGCGCCCAACGCTGATTGAGCGCGCCTAACACATGGAAGACATCGCGGCTTCCGCCGGCCATAACTCGCTTAGGAGATCCATATAGCAAATTCGGTCTACATATCTGTGATCAGCGTCTCGTGCTCTTTCACGTGATATAGGTCTCAGTCCGAAGTTCCATGGGAAGCTGACGGCATTCCCTGGTAAGTAGCAATCAATATCTCTAGAAGTCTCACCAGTCTCACTTCGTGCCCCTTCTAACTTGCCCCACTCCACGTAGTTAATGTGTTCTGCCTGCGAAAACCATGACATAGATGGCACAATTGAAAATGAGAAGTCACTATTACGGCGAGACTGTTGAGGAGCCGTCAGTGCGGCCGAGAGGGTAAGCATTATGTATATACATAATGAAGGCGCCAAATATGGCGAAAATACACGATGAACAGACAAACAAACAAATAACAAACATTGAAAGACTACCGTTTAAGCATGTTAGCCAAAAGCGAGTGAATGAAATCGGCAATCAGGGGGCGTATTCATCAACGACTTACATCACTTTTACAGATAAATCACAGCGGAAAACGCAGATAACGCTGCTTATCGCTCGCGATATCGCTTGACAAACCGCACTATTAGAGATTTCTGCTGTATATTTCTCTGTTAAATTGCTGTAAGTCGTTGATGAACCGGCTCCAGATGAAGTTTACTAGATTGCGACCACCTCCTAAAAAGAGGCGTCAGAAATTTTATCAACTAAGTGTCTTATAAGTTGCCTACAGTCAGCCTGCTGGTAGGCTATTTACTGAATAAAAAAGTTCACCCTGATTTATTTAAGGTGATAGTGAGCGCAGTTTTCGTGCTTTCCCTACTCAGCCGAAAAGGACACTAACCATATCAGAATTGAAGAGACGGGTACGTTTGCTTCATGCCACCTTTATAAATCTGAGCAAAATGAAAAGAATAATTGTTCCTTGTCCTTAAAGTGACCCGCGTGGGGAGGAAAGAAGGCTATAGCGAATCAGAGCACCGATCGAACACACGCCAGCCGTGGTCGTAACCGCTCCACTGTAGGTGACACACCCTATCGATGCGGCTTCATCGGTCTAGCACGGTCCAAATTAACATGCTGGACACATCAGCGACTAGCACAGTGAAGGACTACTTCAAGAAAATAAGCACACAGATCTCAAAAAACAGACAAGAGCACCAACTGCCAGCAAAAAAGGGCATTTAAAGGTAGAAATCGTTCTTACCAGGATACTATCTCAACGGTAGGTCGGAACGGCGCAAGTGTTGTATATGGGCAGAACCGACCCTCCCTGGGAAGTAACAAACTGCAGGTATCTCGACCCCAATACAACTCTGCGCAGAGTTAGGGGCGACGGAAGTCTGGGGTTAGCGGCATGTTGATTCACGTGCTCCACAGCTGACGGGCGCGCGCGGGATGAGAGCTCGTATCGCGGCTATGCACAGTGCACAGGTGGCGTAGTAGGGAAGCGCTCGGACTCGTGAGCGAGGGGTCGGGGGTTTGGCTCCCGCAGACTGCGCTTGTTTTGCACTTTTGCAAAATCCATGTTTATCATATAGGTGATCCACCTAGGGGTACTTCAAACTACAGATTAGCTAAAATGTTCACTTCTGTGTATCACTTATTTTAATTTTTTTAGTGTGTCACTGCGCTGAGCCGCGATACGAGCCCTCATCCCGCGCGCGCCCGTCAGCTGTGGAGCACGTGAATCAACAGAGCGCCAACACGCGACTTCCGCCGCCACTAACTCTGCGCAGAGTGGTATTGTGGTTGAGATACCTGCAGTTTGCTATTTCCAAGGGAGAGGCGGTTCTGCTCATATACAACACTAGCGCCGTTCCGACCTACCGTTGAGATAGTATCCTGGTTAGTCATCCCTCGATTCTGAGTTATATTATCCTTCTTTGGCATCATTTGACATCGACTCTATAGTGCTTTGAATATTTTAGCAATTACCCACTTTCGATGATGGTCAGGGGCCGGATTCATGAACGCGGCCGGAGGTAAATTCTACCCCCACTTACCTCGACGGCCATTTTCCCGCTACTTTCCTCGAACTTACCTCCGTTTTCTGATTCATGACGGCCAAGGCGAGGGTTTTGCTCCGCGCCCGATTTCTGACCCAATTTGCATGCCTCCGCTGCCCCGCTGGCGTCAGCTAACCAAGCAGTCACACTTGTGCTGGGATGTCGCTGCCACCGACACTGGCAGCATCGTATTTAGGGGAAATGAAATGTGAAATGTGGGGTAGGGAGAGGGGGAGGGGGGGGGGGGGAAGGGGTGGAAACTAGTAGCATAACAGGTAGTAGAGAAACAATGGTAAATGTGGGCTTACATGACTAATAATGGGTGCCATCCACCACAGTAGCCTCCATAGACAACATATGCCAAGGAAGGCTAAGGTGGCGGACGGGCATAGTCCACCCACGCAAGTCGTAAATTACGAGTTGCGTAGAGGACCTAGGCCCATGGTGGCCCAAGCCGACCCACAATGCCACTAAAGGAAGCAATTCATTTAAAAATAAGTGGCATTGCGGGCCGCCATAGTCCACAGAGCCCAAAAAATCATGGAATGCAAGTCTAATAGAGAAAAACAAAAGGTAAAACAACTCGCCGAAGTGCGGCGAAAGACGTGCGCATGGCGACGGCAACTAGGCGCCCCTGCCAGGCATTGAATTTGCGGCTGGCGGCCAGCTCAGAGCTGGCTAAGCGCCAGCGGAGGCATGCATAGGGTCAGAAATTGGCCGCGGTGCAAAACCCTCGCCTTGGAGGTAAATGTTCCCCGACGCGCTGACGGGGTAGCATTTACCTCTACACTTACCTCGGATTTTTCCCGCCGGGCGTTCATGAATCGCGCATAAGTGGGGAGTGGGGTAAATTTTGCACTTACCAAATATCCGGGCCCAGGAGAATCAGTAAGTCATAAACTTTGTGTTATTCATTACTGACAAGGGAAGGATACTTAGTGACCATGGGACCTTGAGATGAGACTTATATGATTGGATGCGGCTTCGAACGCTTATTCCAAATATGTGTTCCGTTTCTGCTGTGCGCATCTGTGAAGCCCTCTAGGTTGACGCAGAGCGAGCCAGTCACAAGAGAGCGAGCTCAAGTAGCGCAGAAACTTCGTTGCCAGGCGAGCAGTGGTGGCGCAAGGGGTGGAGGAGCGGCGTGTTAGACGGGGCGGTTTACGGCTCGACTCCCCTGTGCTGCAGGGTTTTCGCACTTCATGAAAAAGGTCTGCCACGATCAACCAAAGCTCTCCATATCAAACGGCAAAGTTTGGGCGAAATCGGCTACACAATCCCACCACCCATACTCACAAGTAGGTGATCAATGCCTTAAATAACCCCTTAGGCAATTTTTTACGACGCACGGGTCGGTAAGGACAATCCTGCCGACTTACCTTCCAACCTATGTTCTCACCTGTTGTTGTGTTGGCGTGCCTTTTGGAGGAGCCAACAGCTGTTATGTTTTGAACATTTCGTAGTGCTATTTCACAACTGCTAGTGTAACGCATTGTTTGTCTCCTCGCCATGTTTTTAGCAACTTTTCATGATAAGTTGTATCTTCGTGCCAGTATGCAGTTGTCAGTATGAAGACGAGTCCTTTCTGGTGACCTTTCCGTTGCGATTTGACATAGAGAGCTTTGGTTGATCGCGGCAGATCTTTTTTAGGATGTGCAAAGATCCTGTAGCATAGAGGAGTTAAACCATAAACCATCCCGTCTCACTACGCCGCTCCTTTACCCCCTGCGCCACCACTGCTCGCCTGGCAGCGTGGTTTCAATTCTACTTGAGCTCGCTCTCTTGTGATTGGCCCGCGCTGCGTGGACCTAGAGCGCAAAGGAGCCTGCTAGGAAGATGCAAAGCCCCATGAGCTTGGTCACCTAGTATCCTTCCCTTGTGAGCTATGAATGAAAAGCTTTATCGCTTTTACCACTTTTGATGGGGAAAAATATGTATCGAACTGTGTTGCTTATGGTGTTTGTTTTAGAATTGGATACGGCGCGCTGTTCCTCGGACTCCTAATTTTGAACAGCTGGACAGGAAGCAATTCAAAGATAAAGGCCCGCTAGTGCTGACGAAGGAACTAAAAGGAGAAGTGGTAACGTTGCATACTGTAGCAGTTTTCCTTCAAGTAGTCATCGATTCAAGCCTAGTCTAGTTTCACCCTCCTCCTTCTTCATGATATCCTCAATTTTTAACCAAAACTTTTAAGACAAAACATTGAACGCGGTTATCTATGGACTAAAAAACACCTTGTCATCCTACGACTCAGGCAAATTCGCAAGTTACGAAAAAGATAGAATATGAACCCGACTCTAGACTTGCAACAAGTCACCTCCAGGAAAATGAACTTGATCAGGTTTTGAAAATTTTGGAAAATATAAAAACCAGCGGAAAATATAAAAACCTCACATATTCCATGTTTGGCTGTCATTGAATCTTGGCATGATATTGATCAGTATGAATACCCAAGTGATGTAACTGACGAACCAAGATTAGTACAGATCCTTTATTCCGACTAACGTTTCGGCGTAACCGCCTTCTTCAGAGACTGGAAGAGTCAAGTTAGGTTTGAAAAACAGTCCGTCCAAGAGCCATTTCAGACCACAGCGGTGAATTAAAGGTTGGTAGGAGAGGGAGACGAAACACGAGGAGGTAACACAAACAGTCCAGTGCAGATGGGCAAACGGTATCCCTTTTAAGGCGACACATGAGGAGATGAGGTCACCTTCGGTTCACCCTCCTAGCGAGCCTCTGGCAGGCTGTCCTCCGGTTCGAGACCGCAATGGTCAACGTACGGAGCCAGCTCCTGTATAACCGCTACGCGTTCCTCCTTCCTGTTTATTGTGGGGTTCCTAGCGGCAATCCACAGCGTTTCTAATGTTTTGCGCGTCGAGATCTCGAACTCGTGTGCCAATATCGTCACCGCTACGTCAATGCCCGCGCCATTGTGACATCGTAGCCTGTGCTCACCCAACGGACCGGCGATATCGCACCTACGAAGCATGCCCAAATGTTCTTTAACGCGCTCCCCAAGGGGTCTACCCGTCTCGCCAATGTACTCGCCGTTGCAACACGTGCATTTTATAAGGTATACCACACCTGAGACCATGCAGTCTCCCTCCTTACCGAATGGGCAGATAATACACTGGCGAGTCTTACGGCAGGAATCGTATAGTCGATTCCTAACGAGACGTGCCTTGAGATTGGCCGGCGGAACCTCGATCATGCGGACCATGCTATCAAGACCAGCTTTGCGAATGCAGTTTCGCACTTCGGTACTGAAATCATCCAAGACAAAAGGTACCTTAAAAGGATTTTTATTGTCGCTCTGATGTCTCGCTACCATTGCCGGTGTTCGATGACCTTTAGCCAGGCTCTGCTCGGGATACCCGTTGGACACCGCGACTCGAGATGCCATTTGCAATGAAACTGACTTGAGATCGCTGTCTGAGGACACCGCCGCCACCGTTCGGAACATGTTCTTAATCGTGGCCCCTTAATTATTCACATAACTAGCACTTCTGTGTTTGAAAACGAAAGTTGAATTACAAGAACAGAAGTGTATGCTAGCGACGCTAGACCTTGTCAGTCTAAATTACACAGAGCTCCGAACCCCTCGAGAACAAGGGGAAGCAGGTGTAAGACTGTATGTGTGACCATAAGCCATCGAAGGATTCCAAGGGTATCAACGTCGGCAGTGCCTTGAGTTCATCGGACGTGAAGACGGCATTCAACTCTATCGAAACATAGTTGTACCACAGTACCTGACGCGTCCTTTGAATAAACGCCGCAAAGACCGCAATTTTGTCTTTTTGGTAAAACTCGCCTAAAGTCACCCATTTGAAAAAACAAGTGCATATTTGAGCTCAAGAGCTCGAGCTCTGTCTTTTCGTATACATTTCATATGGAGTCTTGAAAATGTCCAGAATTGAAAACTTGCGCTCCATTACCAAGGGCGGTCGCGAGCGAGTTGACGTCGCAAACCGTCGAAACGGTTGCATGCTCACAATTCCTCTAATTTATATATATATATATATTCACTTATTTATTTATTTATTACATGAGAACTCATATAACAACAACTAACCTTGAATAAAGAATTATGGGGTCCAGTAAAGCGAGTAGAACATATTAAAAGTGACAAAATAGTGCACAAAGGTAAAAGAAAAACTAGGTGGAAAGCTCAGCCAGAGCGAAAAAGAATAACAGTTTAACAAAATGGATCCAGGTACTTGTTCACCATGTGTTGAAATGAAAACACTGAGCATGGAGGAGTGCGATTTTTAATAAATTCAATATAGCTGGGAGTGCCCTGTTGATGAAAAAAATTGATCTAAGTTTCATCCTAGCCTTAAAAACAAATGGCTTCAACCGACCGCCCCTCGTGATGGACGGTCTTGCAGTGAGAAACCTATCCGCTGCAATCATACAGGTCTTACTTAGATCTAACCAGATTCTCCTGATGTCGCGTCATATCGACGTGGCCATTTTCGATATCCACCGACACCATGGTCAGTCGATATGGAGGAGGGTCGTTGAGCGGTCGGTGGCGGATCGCGGCTCTTCCACCGCCGCTACAGGAGAGCACTGGGAGACGGGAGCAGTTGCTGCACAAGCACCTTGGACGCACTACACCCTGGAGTCCCTTCCCTAGCCGGGTTGTGCGCTCGAAGTGCGCACAACCCATCTCCGATGTCCCCCTCAGCGACGAAAGCATTCTTGGCACAAGCCGCCTGGATGGCTCACACCCCGGAGTCCCTTCCCTAGCCGAGTTGTGCGCTCGAAGAGCGCACAACCCATCTCCGATGTCCCCCTCAGCGACGAAAGCATTCTTGGCACGAGCCGCCTGGATGGCCCACACCCCGGAGTCCCTTCCCTAGCCGAGTTGTGCGCTCGAAGAGCGCACAACCCATCTCCGATGTCCCCCTCAGCGACGAAAGCATTCTTGGCACGAGCCGCCTGGATGGCCCACACCCCGGAGTCCCTTCCCTAGCCGAGTTGTGCGCTCGAAGAGCGCACAACCCATCTCCGATGTCCCTCTCAGCGACGAAAGCAGTCTCGGCACGAGCCGCCTGGATGGCCCACACCCCGGAGTCCCTTCCCTAGCCGAGTTGTGCGCTCGAAGAGCGCACAACCCATCTCCGATGTCCCCCTCAGCGACGAAAGCATTCTTGGCACGAGCCGCCTGGATGGCCCACACCCCGGAGTCCCTTCCCTAGCCGAGTTGTGCGCTCGAAGAGCGCACAACCCATCTCCGATGTCCCCCTCAGCGACGAAAGCATTCTTGGCACGAGCCGCCTGGATGGCCCACACCCCGGAGTCCCTTCCCTAGCCGAGTTGTGCGCTCGAAGAGCGCACAACCCATCTCCGATGTCCCCCTCAGCGACGAAAGCATTCTTGGCACGAGCCGCCTGGATGGCTCACACCCCGGAGTCCCTTCCCTAGCCGAGTTGTGCGCTCGAAGAGCGCACAACCCATCTCCGATGTCCCTCTCAGCGACGAAAGCAGTCTCGGCACGGATTGATGTGCAAGTTTGCGTGGTACTCCAGCAGGAGCTGGCATATTGCCAACGGAGCAAGTGGTTAGTTCTAATGGCTATCAATCATACAGAGGCCGAATTCATCAACAGTGAATCCGTGGGTATGCGGGTGATAAGGGGTAGAGATAAGATAAGAGTCAGGCAGAGATAAGGCTAGAGTCAGAGACGCAGGCTTCATTGTGGGTATCTCTACCCCTTATACCCGCGGGTTAGTCGTTGATGAATCCGGCCCCAGGAACCGAAGAGGATTCTGAACATAAATATTATGCCAAATTTCTTCCGTCGGTCAGCAAGGGTAGCCAGGGGCCGGATTCGTCAACGACTTGCGTAACTTTAACAGAGAACTGTGAGCGAAAATCTCAGATAACGCGGCTTATTGCGCACCATATCGCTTGATAAGCCGCGTTATCTGAGCTTTCGTTTACAGTTCTCCATTAAGGTTACGTAGGTCGTTGATGAATCCGTCCCCAAGTTAAGGTTGGCATTTCTCACCGTAGAAAAAGGAATATCGTCATACATGAAGCCTATTCGTCTCAAAAACAACCTCCTTGTGAGTCCATTCTGAACACTTTCTAGCAATTTAATTGGTTTACGTTTATAGGGGTTAAAGATAACAGTTCCG
The DNA here is from genome assembly GCA_947396885.1 of Heligmosomoides polygyrus polygyrus. Classification (NCBI taxonomy): domain Eukaryota; kingdom Metazoa; phylum Nematoda; class Chromadorea; order Rhabditida; family Heligmosomidae; genus Heligmosomoides; species Heligmosomoides polygyrus. Next base: position 4,716,908 of record OX377204.1, read on the forward strand.
TATTCCAGCAATTTGGGCTTTTTTGGGAAACTTTTGGAACCGTTTGGTTCTTCTCCTCGAGATCTACATACATGTTTACCACACCAGAGCCAGCGCTCCCGATGTAGGAGACGAGCCGCACTTGCGCTTGGGGAATCCCGTAGTAAACGGACGGGGTCAGCTTAGTGACTTATAGGATTTGCGTTCTCTAATATGGTATTGTGGGTGCATAGAGGTTTTGATATCAATGTATATGTCTATATTGAGCAGCGTCTTATTACATGGGGTGGGGAAAGGCTTATTGAGATCAAACGGCAGAGTCCGCAAGGAGTCGTAGTGTTCAAATGCATCGCGACTGACGTGAAGTTGGGGTGAGAGGTGCCGGGACAGAATAGGAGCAACCTGCGGAAGACACTAAAATGCACTCGCATTGGTGTGAGGCGTGTTCATAGTCGGGGAAAAGGGCCCGACTCTCTAGTTGCAGTGACAGGCAGGTTACGAGCAGCGCGCAGCTAACGAGGGAACTGTCTCAACGGTACGCCGGAACGGCAAGAACGAAAACAATAGGAAGAACCTCCGTTCTCAAAATAGTAACAGAACATGCTTTGTTTTTGCCGAATCCTTTAGGCAAACAAGTAAGAGGGTGTAATGGTTAAGGGTCCGAGCGTCGAGTTTACCACGGCTGCGCAAGGAGCATGTGTCGTGGTCTGGCTGGCGCAGTGGTAGAGGTGCCGTCTCACGGCTGTGGCGTCACGGGTTCGGTTCCCGTGCTACGGTTTTTGCACTTTTACCCTGACATCGTATTTTCAAAGAGATGTCCATATCTGAACTTTTTTGGAGTTTGCTGATGTTTTCACTACATATTCCTTGTCGACATCTTGTGATGCACCAACAATGTCCCAATGACATATGAGTATGTGAAAGATTCATGAAAAACCTTTAACACCAGTTATACACAGGCAAAACTGCATAAAACAAAAACAATAGGACCGATCACTGTATGGGCAACGTATGAAGGCCACAGTTTCTTCACATCCTGACTCAACACATTGGCCTAGGTCTTCGGGGAATGCCATTCCACTCGGGTTTTCGAAGCAACCAGGATGTGTGGTGATGTTTCATTTTTTTTAGAAGGGTCTAAAGCAGTGGCTAGTACTTTCTCTACAGCGAGATTGTTTCGCAGTCCTTGCCAGATGCTTCTCCGCTGCAGCACAAGTCTGGAATCGCGATACAGTCCCATTTCCCCCGGTCGTCATCCTTGTGTAAGATAACAGTTCTAGTATAGCCGGATATTTTCCTCCGAAACAGTCTGTCCTCCCCGAAAACGTGAGGTGAGTGACCACTCGATTGTTAGCAGACATTGTAGAGGTAGTGTTAGCAGCAGCTTATTTTCACCGCGCGACTTCGTAAACATAACAGAGACCACAATATTGATCGAGGTGATAGGTCATGATGAAGTCCATGAAGTCCCCTCCTACATTGTTAGTACACTGTTGTGGCACTCACCTCACCGACAATGAGAACCACTGATTGGCGTGAAAGTATCATTTATCATCGTATTTTGCACATTGAAGAGCCATGAAGCAGCACCTGCACCACTGCGCCAGCCAGGACACGACACAAGTTCCTTGCGCAGCCGTGGTAAACTCGACGCTCGGACCCTTAACCATTACACCCTTTTACTCGTTTGCCTAAAGGATTCGGCGAAAACAAAACATGTTTTGTTACTATTGGAAGGACGGAGTTTCTTCCTGTAGTATTCGTTCTTGCCGTTCCCGCGTACCGTTCAGACAGTTCCCTTGTAAGATAAATCGTTGCTGTACCACGCAATCATTATCCTTTTTGTAATAAGTTCCCGTGGTCCATCATCTGTGAGCATGAGAGAGATACTATTGAATAGAGGAAGCGTGATCGGATAAAATGTAAACCTTAAATCAACCGACTTGGCTACCAGACTTCACATGCTATTCAGAACACACGAGAGCAAGGCACATTGTTAGGAACTCGAATAATTAATGGTAATAGTATATCACCTGTACCACCTGTCGTCCCGTTGATCATCGAGTTGCTCGAGCGGGCGCCAGCAACGTCTCCATTCGTCCCTGTCGCGTGCCAGAGTGCTCTAGTGGATACTCCTCGCTCGAGGGACACGAAGAGCGTCATATCGATCGTTCAGGGCTTTCACGAAGAAGTCCGTCCAACGCGTTGGTGGGCGTCCTGGTGTTCTCTTGACATCCCGCGGATCCAATCTGTGACGGCTCTCGTCCAGCGGGTGTCTGCGAACCGCAATACGTGGCCGGCGCACCTAATTTTTGACAACTTGGCCCACGCGACAGCGTCTCTGATCTTCGAACGTCGGCGAAGATCACAGACGCTTGTAAAAAAACTTGAAAGTTTGTAAATTTTATGTGTAATGAAATAAAGTCTGAAGACTTGAGTGTTTCCTTCCTTGACGAAAAGTGACTCTTTGGATACATGCACTGTTGTTGTTGCTGTTAAAGAATGAGTTCCTCTTTAAGGAATGGTAGTATTCAGATAAACTGCACCTTGCATTAATGAGTCAAATATTCTATTCGGATATCCGAAATCCGGGGTCCGCGAAATTGCCATAATCTGAATCATCCAAAAATCCGGGTCTACAAAATCGCCCTTACCCGAATCATCCAATTATCCGAAGATTTTCGATAGGATCCAATGTATACACGACACGGGGGGGGGTACTTTTTAAGAGATTGAAAACTGTTGTACCATTTTCAACTACCGAGCGAATTTATATTTTGTAAGCACATATCAGAACTTTTTGTTTCCTGGGTTTCAGCGCTTTGAAGAAATTGTACGTTTGACCTATTCTCTTGTTTTTTATAAAATCAGAGAAATTCAACGAGACATTAGTGAGGAAACCTAGATTGCGTACTTTGTCAGTAATAGATCGTGTGGGGTCATTTATAAGATTTTGGGCTAGTAATCAAAAAAGAACTGCGGCACTGGCGCTCGGAAATGGTGTTGAACTAGATATAAAGAAAGCTTAATGCTGCTGCGGCACGCCTGGGTATGATCGGAATTAAGACCGGACTCCCGGGTGCTTCCTTCTGTCCAAGCTGCTCGAAAGTGATTTCATATCTCAATCGGAATCACACCACAGCTATACTGAGGTGATTGCTAAACCGACTTCTGCACTTTTCATAAGAAAAGCATTTGGCCAAATTGCGATGCATAATGACATCATGTTGTTCCTTTCTTCTACGTAAATTAATTGATAGCTGATCGACTTGAGCTGTTTTCCATGGTCTTGTTTAATGTGCGCACCTTTGTGCAGTTATAAATAAATAAATAAATAAATAAAAATTAGTGAGGTTTTTTTATTCAGATCTGACCTCTTTTACAGAAATTCGCAGAATGTCCACCATCGAAGCCAATTGAACAGGTTGAATTCGATGCCGGTCTCAACGAAATTGTTGGCATAGGCAGTCATGTGGAAGTGCTTCCAAAATCGGTAAGGGAGTGCATAACATAGGATTCCTTGAACAAAGAACAATTTTTGTTAAATTCTCTTATTATTCTTTATCTCGTCATTAATTACAACTACGTTTTTCTCAGGCCGAATTGTCTCTCGACAAAACGTGTCCGGAGCGATCGGTGAGCACTTCTCGTCCCTTCCTGTCTTGAAAAGGTGCCAGTAGTACACACGGATGAGACACTGGCTCTTGCGCGAATCACGAATCGATTGAATGTTCAGGTCCCTTCCCTGGTTAACCCTTTCACGACATTGTCCGACGATGTCGTCGGACACCGTAATGAAAATAGTTCATGGAAAATTATCACATATTTGATAGTACAATTTTATCAATGAATCCACTAATAGCTACGGTTAAGATGGTCCATGGGAAACTTCACTTGTTACTGTTTTTCATATCTAACAAATAATACAAATAAAAGAATAGAAAAAATCGACGCGCGGGAAAAATGCGCGCTGTCCCACGCGGCAATCACCTGAAAATCACACGTGTCGTGAAAGGGTTAAAGCCTCCTCAGGTCACTACTTTGATACAAGGCGCATCGGATAACGGCGCTCACTGACTTGGGCGCCGCCATTGCAACCATTTTTACGGCAGAATGGACATCCAAACCTCTCTTGCGATATCACGTAGACGTAGAGTGCATGACGTGTGCTATAGAGTGTTGATCTAGATCTACCATTATTCTTTACCTTTCATACCTCAGGAACGCAAAACATTACGGTTATGTCGCGAATGTGAGCAACATTGGACTGTGGGAACGCGCTTGCCAATCATAGACATGCATAGCACCGAAACAACACACGCCAACCAATCAAGGGTATCGGTCCTACATGCCCTCTCTAAATGGAACACCTCTCACGTGGACCACTTACTAGTGGCCAGCGGCTCATAAATAATGGAACAAAACTCCAGCCAAAGGGCCTGTTAAAACTTCGTGACGGGAGCGAAAGGAGGGACTGGTCGCGCGGGCAAATCATACTTATCGATTTGTGTTGGGCGATCGCTCGGCATTAATCGATCTATATGTACTGCACTATCAAATCAGTCGCTGCCGTTGCGAAGTATGAACAGACCCGAATACAACCACCCTGTATTTAACCCTATGCGGTGTTCCCGCTTTGTAATTTGTTGACTGGCCAATGGCCTCTAAGAAGCGTTTCGTCGAATTTGCCAGCGTTTGAGAATATGTTCTAGAGGTTTCAGAAGCATCCCGTATAGAGTAACTGACTTGTGTTTCAAGGTCCAAATGCCTACTGCACCATCGGAGAGGCGAGGGCCTAGTACTCGAGCAATTCCCAGTACACCATCTCCAGTGAGTTCACGATTTACGTTTCATTTTCTCGTTCTGCTGCAGTTTGGATCCTAAAAAATTAAAATTGCAGGCTGCTGCCAGATAGTAATTTTACTAGTTTTTTCGATTCTATCCTAGTTGGAGGGTAGCGACGCTTGTTTTATTGGTACTTTTTCCTACCAGTCACTTTGCGTTCCGCCGAATTTTTGAAAAGTGTTCTGGAGCCTTCTCCCAAAAAAGCATATACATATAGGCTGACGTATGACCTATACTTACGACATATTCCGGTACGACTATGGCAGGGAAAATCGTTCTCGACTGCAAAAAACTTCGACTACTTTTGCATCACGAGTTCAGTGCAGGAGTCGTGGAGAACGTAGGTGGAACGACGGGTCCTATCACTGTCTTCTACGACACAGCGAAAGCATGGTTCCGGAAGTTCAAGAACGGAGATATTTGCTTGGAGCTTGGAGGACCAACCACGGTCTGGGAAGCCGGTTGCAGTGAAGGAGGAGCGCCTTCTGGATCTGGTTCAGGAGGACCCCGGAGTTGCACGCATGAACTGGCACAGGAACTCGAGTGAAGCCACATCGTTATAGTCAACACCTGCGTGGCCTTGGGAGGAGATACAGATACATATGGTGCACGGATACCGCATGAATTTAGCGACCACCAGCTGCAGGTGCGCCAGGATGCGCCATGAACTTCTTGACTTTGCGGCGGAACTTTCGCTTACTCGAGAACCTGGTCACTGGTGAGGTCACTCTTCGTTAACCACTCACGAAAGCGGCACTGGCTCAGTCACGGTGAAGCAGGAATTCACCCGCCAAGCCCGAAACTTCAACCAAAAGGGTAATGCTCAGTGTCTTGCGGGATTGTAGATGAACCATTCACTTGCGGCTGCTACTTGCAAACTCTACTGTCATTGGCGATGTCTACTGCAGGCAGTTGGACCGCGTTGAAGCAGCTCTTCGTGGGAAATCATACGAGATCTTCTTCCTTCACGATAAGGCGCCTCCACACAATGAGAGACTTGAAAAAAAAAGAACTCCAGTGTTTCGGATGGCATGTTCTTGCCTACCCACCGTGTTCACCAATACTTGCTCCAACGGATTGTCTCTGCTTCTTTCGTTGTCGAACGATTTGCAGGAGACAGGAAGCAACTTTAAAAGTAATTCGCTGACTTTTTTTTTGTCAAAACCCCAGGGATTCTATAGAAGCGGGATCTATAAAGTACCTGATAAATGGCAATATGTTGTGGTAATAATGATTCGTATGTTCGTTAGTTGTTGTATGTATGGAACGAGAAAAACAAATTTGAAGAAAATTGCACAAATGGCTTGATACTTAGCTTACAACCTAATACATACAGGGTGCGCCATAAATATGGCCGCTCAATAAATAGCGAATTACTCACGCGAAATTTGTCAGGAAACAGCGAAACGTCCTCAACAATTTACTAACACTCTAATTAACACGCAAAATGTATATCATTCAATATGATCCCTGCTGGCACGAATGACGGCCTGAAGACTCTTAGGGTAGGACTCAACCGCGGCACGCAGGGTTACTTGCCGAATTTCCTTCCATGCTTTTTCCAGTGAAGATTTCAGTCCTCGAATCGTAGTGCGCCTTTTAGCGCAGGCTTTTTCTTCCAGAATAGACCAACGCAGTGATCCATGACATTCAAATCTGACGAGTTTGTCGGCCATTCAGAAGCAGAGATGAAGTTGGGAAGATTCCTCGCCCGCCACTCCTGAGTCTTCTGAGCGTCTTCTGAGGACTTCTGAGCGTGCGCCATCCTGTTGAAAGGTACATGCTGTATTTTCGAAGTGTTCGTGAGCTCATGGAAGCAACTCCTTCATCAAATGCCTTTCACGTAGATATTGGTGTTGATCTTGGCTCCTTTTCAACGGAAACCAATCGTGTCCGTCCTGTGGCGCAAACTTTGGCCCAAACCATCAAGGAAGCTGCATTAGAGTTTCTGTGAACGATGTCTGCATCCTCACCACTTTTAGCCAATAACCGCGAGTTTTGGCGGTTAAAAGACTGTCTCTGAGAATATCGTCTCATCGGTGAAGAGCATCGTGCGGTGGTCCTGCTGCTCAAGGAGTCTTCGACATTTTTTTCTTCTTCCTTCCACCTCTGCACGTGTCAGTCCTGAAATTGACGGAACTTGTAGAGGTATACTCCAAGTTCATTCCTAACAACTCGCCTCATCGTCGTAAAGGAAACGTTGAGCTCGGATGCCATCTTTCTCATGCCGCGTCATGGATTCCGCTTGATTTCTTCTTTCACAATTTTTCGACGACTTGTCGTAGCTACGGATACCGGACGGCGAGGTCGGGGGATGATCAACAAGAGAGTTACTCTCCACACAGCGATAGACTGTCGTCTTGCGCAGCTTCAGCCAACGAGCGATGTTGGAAACAGAAGGTCTTGCCCTTCTCAGATCCAAGATTGCGCCTCTTTGACAACAGAACTTTACCTTTTCTGATAGAAGCACTATGGAGATGCAATAACCCCTATATACCGTAACGATACGTAGAATTCGAAGAAAGAATGAAAACATAAAAACTTTACAAACAAATACAAAAAATGGCGCGCGAAAAAATTGACCATATTTATGGCGCACCCCCATTTCTTTCAATCATAGATCAATCCAGCCCAACAAACTCCAACAGAACTGTTTAAACTTATAGTCTAAATGCTGATAATAGATAGAGCTTTAGAATTTAAGGAAAAGAATTGACTGAGAAAAGCCTCGTCCTGATATAGTCGAGTCTGTCGTCAGTGGGCTAATTTTAAACGCTTTCTGGTGCAATTTGTTGCGCTGGTTTGAACTGCTATCACGCAGTTGTTTTCCAAGATATTCATCTCTATAGTAATTAGCAGTACATGAGGGCTTTTTAATGACTTGTACAAATCCACAAAATATCTGTGATTTTAAGGCTGCAAGAAAAAGCACTGCACTAAATGTTCACGAGGAGCACACTGAAGACTCGGATCGAGATACAGAAACCGGCCCGGGAACATCGAACTCGAAGATGGAAAAGATAAAATCCGTAAATGTGGTGCTCCCGAAAAACAAAAATCGGAAGAACTCAATTTATGAGAGGAGCCTCGCCTTCGGTCTCTTCAGAAGTAAGAAGAAGCCGAAGCCGTCAGACAGGGATGTGGCCGCAGGGACGGACGCGAAGCAGAAGAGAAAAGCAAAGAAAGGGAACAGCCCGCATGAGCAGCGCACTCTGACGGAGCATCAGACGTTGGCAGAGCAGACAACAGCCATGGAGCAGGGCACCGCGATGGAACAGCGAAGTCTAATTCAGCAGAAGACAGACATGGATCAACACACGGCGATGGAGCAGCGGACCGGCGTTAAGTGACGTAAACGGGCAGAGAGGGAAGCCGAAATGTCTGCATAACTTAGCAAATTACTATGGATATAAGTAAAACAATGCATTATAGGTCCTTTTGTAAACGTCTTCATTAATGTTTCGTTGAATAAACGAGCTTTAATCAGTAGTTTGATTGTCTTGCAACGAAGTGAAATGTGCAGAAAATAAAGTCTTAATCCAGAAAACTGTTCGTCAATACCGCTTGCAGGACGGACTTATTAGATCGATCGAATACATAGTTTTGACACCCATGTCAAATACACAATATAAACTCCATTCAGTCCCAGGTATTACGATCAATCCTAAAGAAGCATACATTCAGCATCTCCTTTTGCACGATCTGTTGTTTTTCCTAGGAATTTTGACTGTTAGGGCGCATAAATTGTCGAACATTCATCATCGCTGTCGTGTAAATATTCTTCTCCATCACGCTTCTTACTAGGGATGGGTTTGACCTCCCATGGAACTTCAGGTTGAGACCGGGATCATTAGAAAGAGCTCGGAATGCTGATTACGAATGTGGTTGTCAAAATTTCAAAATGAAATTCCTCAGCGAGTTATGGCCTGCCGAAATCGCTGGGCCTCACCACGGGCTGGCTGTGCGACACACCTGGCGCGAGAGTGGTGAGTCATCGAAGCTGTGTGATAGGGACCATCCAACTGTTGGGGGTGGCGCAAGGGTAGTGCTACCGCTCGTCAGATGAGACGTCGTTGGTTCCGTTCCCGTTGTTGCCGATTGTTTTGCAAATCATAATTTATCTTCGAAATGACTTTTTGTTCCGAATTATCATCAATCAAAAGTGCAGTAGATCAACGACATTTTGTTCTTCCTTATCATACATTCTATTTAACTTTTTGCTACACACATTTTTTTTGCTTTGTTACATAAATACCAAGATCGTTGGAAACACCACCAGCTATTCAATATATGAATTCGACTCTATTTGTGCAAAATAGTAGGCAAAAATGTCACCATAGCAGTTTTTTGCCTTCAAGCATTTTTGCAAACGTGTATGGAAGTTTTCCCGGCTATTTAATCAAACACTTGTCATGATTCAGAACAATAGGTCATTTCGAAGATAAATTATGATTTGCAGAAGAACGCAGCGACGGGAACCGAACCAACGACGTCACATCTGACGAGCGGGAGTACTACCACTGCGCCACCGCTGCAGCTGGCGTTGTTTCTTACGGAGCCCCGATGGTTCACCACTCTCGCGTCCGGTGCGTCGTACAGCCAACCTGTGGTGAGACCCCTGATTTAGGCAAGCCATAACTCGCTCAGGAGTTTCATTTTGCAGTTTTGACACCTGTAATTGTAATCAGCATTCCGAGCTCTTTCCAATGATCCTGGTCTCAACTTAAAGTTCCATGGGAGGTCGGAACCTTCCCTAGTTAGTGGCAAGAAATTTGAGAGTTTGGATGATATTCAAAATGCTGTGTCCAATATTCTGCTCAAAAACCATAGCAGTTTTATTGCTCAGATGTTGAAGATTTGCTCGTTAGAAGGAATGAGGTGAAATGTAAGCTGAAATGAAGTTTTGTTGAAAATGTGTTCAGTTGAAGTGAAGGTTGAGAAACGACATTACTTATTGGATGACCTAATGCTACGAGGCCATACAGGGTGCGCCATAAATATGGTCACTCAATAAAAAGCAAATTACTCACGGGGAATTTGTCAGGGAATAGCAAACTTCCTCAACAATTTACTAACAATCTAGTTAACACGCAGAATGGATATCATCTAATATGATCTTCATGGCAACCTTCAAACCTTCAGACGAGACTCAACGACGGCAGCAAGGTTGCTTGCGGAATTTCCTTCCATGCTTTTTCCCGTGAAGATCTCAATATTCGAATCGTAGTGCGCCTTTTAGCGCAGGTTCTCCCTCTAGAATGAACCCACGCAGTAATCCATAACACTCAAATCCTACAAGTTTGTCGGCCATTCAGAAACAGGGATGAAGTTGGGAAGATTCCTTGTGCACCGCTCCTGAGTCTCCTTGGACTTATGAGCGGGTGCGCCGTTCTGTTGAAAGGTCCATGTTGTATTTCCAGAGTGTTCTTGAGCCCAGGGAAGCAACTTCTTCATCACAATGTCGTTCACGTAGACAATGGTGTTGACCTTGGCTCTTTTTTCAACGAAAACCAATCGTGTCCGTACTGTCGCGCAAACTCCGACCCAGATTATTAGGGAAGCTGCATGAGAGTTTCTGTTAACGGTGTCTGCATCCTCACCACTTTCAGCCAATAACCGCGAGTTTTGGCGGTCAAAAGGCTACTCAATTGAGAAAAGTTCCTTATCAGTGAAGAGCGTCGTGCAGTGGTCGTGCCGCTCGAGGAGTCTTGGACATTTTTTCTTCTTCCTTCCATCTGTGCAGGCGTTTGTCCGTGCAGTTGAGGGAGCTTGTAGAGGTATAGTCCAAGTTCATTCTTAGCAACTCGCATCATCGTCATAGCCGATACGTCGAGCTCGGATGCCATCTTTCTCATGCTGCGGCCTGGATTCCACCTGAATTGTTCTTTCACGATTTTTCAAAGACTGCTCGTAGCTACGGATACCGGGCAGCCAGGTCGGGAACGATCAACGAGAGCTAAGTTCCACATAGCGATAGACTGTCATCTTATGGAACTTCAGCAGACGAGCGATGTTGGGAACACAAACTCCTGCCCTTCTCGGATCCAAGATTGCGCCTCTTTGACAACAAGACTACCATTTCTGATAGAAGCTGTGTGGAGATGCAAAAAACATTATATACGGTTAAGACGACACGTAGAATCCGAAGAAACAATGGAAACTTAAAAACGTTCACAAACAAATACAAAAGTGACGCGCGAAAAAGTGACCATATTTATGGCGCACTCTGTATAGGTCCCGTTGAGAATCCTTGTGGGAAGTTCATGGGCTTCACTTGTGAGGCGTACCCACTGACACGAAGCATACGGTGTTCACATGCCAGCAAATAGAACAACCTTTACTCTGCAATGTGAAATGAAACAAATACAACATCACTCAAAACGCAACAACACTATTAGATACATGTATTAGTACGCGTTTCTCTTCGGGGATAGAACGATTCGAGGGAGGGGGAGGGGCGACTTCGAAGGGCCCACAGCGGCCACATTCTTATTAGTACGGTACATCTGTTGGGTTTGTGGGCTACCGGGACCACACTGATTGATCTACTTCTCTCATACCTGTACGGCACGTACCACACTCAGCTGCTGAACACTGTCACTGCCACAACTAAACGATGAGGAGGAACAAAGCACACGAAAGGCTAGATGGGGACGTCAGAGTGGGGCACAACAACACAACAAACAACATCTACGTTCTGCCCTTGGGTGAACTGAACGCAAGGGCGAGCGGTGGGCGGGCTGGCGCGGCTCTTCGGGGTGCAGGAGCTGCGTCGCCGTTACCCGACGACGTAGGCTGACTGTCCCCTGCGTGAGAATAATGCACAGGCGCCCTGGTTAAAACAGCTAACGAACAGATAGAGAAGCGTCTCCATTGCGTAAGAGCGTAGAATTCAACGGAACATCGATATAAGTGTCGCCAAACAATCAGTAGCAGCAGCGGTCTCTGATAATACTGAACCAAATCAGTCGTTATGGAATACACTTAATGAGCTTTGAAGGAGAAGAAGATAAGGACAACTCTCTTCGGAGTGCGGTGCGCTGCTTCCCAAAGCGCATATAGACACGACTAGCATTCATACACATCACACACTCTATCTGTACAGCCAGACGACCTGCGAGGCGACGCAGGCCGTGAGAAAGTCGACGGGGCGAGTTCATCGACAAGTGGTCCTTCACATTCGGAAGCCGAACGCTTCAATGAATTGAACGATGAAGTCCTCCTTCTCGCCGGACAGCGGCTCGTTGTCGAACGTGTCGCAGCGCTGCGATCGGCCATGGTTGAGATCGGCTGAAACCAGAGGATAAGCGTGCGCAAAGCTCGAACTTGGCGAACGTCTCACAGTATAAAGGTGATTCATACTTACCAGGAGGCAATCTCAACGTAGGTCGGAGCGGCCCCTGTGTTGTATATTGGCATAATCGCCTCTCTCTGGGAAACCGCAAAATGCAGATATCTCGACCCCAATACAACTCTGCGCAGAGTTAGGGGCGACGGAGGTCGCGGGGCTCTGCACAGTGCACAGGTGGCGTAGTAGGGAAGCGCTCGGGCTCGTGAGCGAGGGGTCGGGGGTTTGGATCCCGCAGACTGTGCTTATTTTGCACTTTTGTAAAATCCATGTTTATCATATAGGTGATCCACCTATGGGTATTATAGTACGTTATAAAGCATGTTTACATACAACATATGCTTCAAGCTACAGATTAGCTAAAATGTTTACTTCTAAAGAACCGAGGCAGTTCTCCATTCTCCATAACCAAAACAACACATGTTGACCGCTTTAGTTTAACCGCCTTGGATACGGTGAGCTGGCACTTAAGGAGATACGTTAACTGGGCACAGCCTAAATTGTACGGCGTCGTCAAAGTCATGCCAACCAGTGCTCGTGTTGTTATCCACTTGCTAACTCTGGAATGTGGATCGCCTTTGTATGCGCCTCCATCCAGGGAGGACAAGAGGTTAGCAGACAGGATAGCAAGAAATTTGAAGTTGTTCGAAGATAAACACTTGGAGGAAATCCATGAAGAAGAGAACATGAAAATTGAAGAAGATGAGGTTGACGGCGAATGGAACATAACTGATGAGGAGGAAGACCTGAACCTGGATCAGCCAGCTGGCTCAAAAACGATCACGTTTTCTGGAGGTCAGGTGGTTCTAGAGGAGCAGGTATGTTTCTGGACTGAAGAACATGGCGGGTATTATTGAGGAATAAGGTCTGACTGAAGAACATATGTCGAGGTTTGGGCGGCAATTGAATTTCACTGGTCCACATCAAGGAAGTCTCCTCGCAGCAGGGAGAGTACAGGGGTGCATAGATTTGCATTTCTTCGCAACGAGCGCGACTGGATAAAGCAGTGGAGAACTGCCTCGGTTCTTGAGAAGTAAACATTTCAGTTAATCTGTAGTTTGAAGCATATGTTCTATGTAAACATGCTCTATAACATACTACAATACCCCCTAGGTGGATCACCTATATGATAAACATTGATTTTGCAAAAGTGCAAAACAAACGCAGTCTGCGGGATCCAAACCCCCGACCCCTCGCTCACGAGCCCGAGCGCTTCGCCACCTGTGCACTGTGCTGAGCGAGCCCTCATCCCGCGCGCGCCCGTTAACTGCGGAGCACGTGAATCAACATGCCACCAATACGCGACTTCCGCCGCCCCTAACTCTGCGCAGGGTTGTATTGGGGTCGAGATACCTGCAGTTTTCTACTTCCCAAAGAGAGACAATTCTGCCCATATACAACACAGGGGCCGTTCCGACCTACCGTTAAGATAGTTTCCTGGTTAGTCGCGGACCCCGGTCTACAAACAATTGCTTTGAGGTTTAATCAGCCAAATTCTGGTATACAAGTGCTCCTACCCCCTTCCTCATGCGCCTGTTTACACTGAGCCGGTAAATACATACCATTTTCACATCAAATCGGACACTTTTCAAATCAAATACTCTGCTATGAAAGCTTTACGCTCTCGAAATCAAGCTGCACATCTCCGATATCAAAACGGGTGGCGTCTTCCAGATAAAAATAGACTCTCTCCAACACAGCACGAATAATTCTATAGAAGGAAAATTTAACACAACCTTCCATGAATTTTTTTTTCATTCACGTGCCCCAACAAGTAAAGACGCTTTTTGAGGTTCTGTAAAAAAAAAAACATGGAAAAGTGTGGTTCAAAACCTTACAAACTGAATATAAAACAAAGATTGTATAAAAGATGGAATAAAATAACAAAAATAAAACATATAAAAAGATAAAAAGGCTGAGATAAAATTAAATAGTGCCTAAAAATCCAAGAATACAGAAAACAGCAGTTTTCCAGCACGTTAAAAAAAGAGATTGAGCCATTCATTCAAATAGCTCTCTGCGATTTTAATTTGATTGATAGCGCAAATGCTTACATGAAACAGCAAAGATATGAGAGCTTTTTGCTTGGCTAGGATGTATCACCACACAAACAGAATTTTTCCAATAGCTCTCTGCGATTCAATAGAATTTAAATCGCAGAGAGCTAGACAAGTGCATGGCGCGATCTCTCCTTTTGCCAAAAACAAACAAAAATTGTCTGTTGCCTTTCTGTACTCTAGAATAACTTTTAAACCACAATTATTCGTTAAAGAGTGAAAACGAAAAAATATATAGAAGATAAAAAATAGAAAAATGATAATATAATAAAATTTCAATCAGTGTGTTAGCCCTAGTTTATACTTGCGCCGCCACGCGGCGTGGCACCGCGATCGCTATAGATATCGATTTTTTGCGCCGCCCAGTCGATATCTATCCCGACCATCGTGCCGCGCCGCGCAGCGGCGCAATTATGTATAAACTAGGGCTTACGTTTTGAAAAATTCAAAAGCCGTCATACTAAACTTCTCTGAAACAAAAAAAAATGTCTAAACGTTCTCAGAGTCTCCAGCTTAATCTAGAAGGTGCTCATTTTGATTTGGAAGATGTTCCGTTTGATTTCATAAGCTTGCATACAGGCGTACCCAATTTGATTAAAAAAGTGTCCAATTTGACGAAAAAACTTGTCGATTCTGTAAGTAATTATGACCAATACCGGCGACTTTAACGTTGTCGCGCCACATCGCGACTTTACTATAGACTCTTTGAATCAAAGTAACCTACCATCAAGCCAGAGTCCGTAATGGCCTCCACCAGCACCGATCGACAGCGAATCCTTGGCGGCGTTCACGAAGAACTGGTTCTCGCCCGTCCAATTGAAGTGTCGCAGCTCTCTGCAAGGCATACTGTATATTCATAGCTTTTATAGTGATGAAAAACCCTTTACGGGCCGTTTATAGTTCGACGCCGAGCGACGCGACGTCACATGTTGTAGCCGAATTGATCAATCGCGTCGCTCGGTCAATTTGGCCACTACACATGCATCGCGTCGCGCGTCGCGCGCACATTAAACGACCCCATATTGATCGGGCGGCGCGATCGATCAATCTGGCCACTATACATGCCATCGCGTCACTTGGCGTTGGAAGCATAAACGGGGCCTTAGACTAAAAGGATAATGCTTAGGCCATCAAGGGCCGGATTCAGCAACGTCTTACACAGATTTAACGGGGAAATTGCAGTCGAAATTCCTGAAGAAACACGAATTACCGCGGCTTATCAGCAACTGTATGGTAAAATGTCGGCGTTATCAAGAATTTCGGCTGCAATTTCTCTGCTAAATCTCTGTAAGTCGTTGATGAATCCGGCCCCTGGTCGAGATGCGCCATGCACTTGACTTCGTAGCACCTTGCCGGTGCTTTTGGCTGTTGAAAGGAAGCGTAGACCAACCTCGTGTGCGGCGCTTCGCCGAGGAATCGCCACAGAAGGCAGGAGTCGCCGGTTCCCGTGTAGTGATCGGACGGCCGGATGGCGCCCGACACCACCGCTCCGAACACATGCTCACGAGTGTCGCGCACGATCAGCAGCACCGGCGACAAATCCTCGTCGAACTCGATCATCTTTCTGAAGCACAGCGGGAATAAGGCTGATCAAGATTCTATGAACATGAATTTAAGAAATTCAAACAAATTTGTGAAATTTCCCCACTTCTACTAGTGTAGCGTACTTCTACTAGGGCGCTCGTAGCGCAATCGGAGGAAATGCTGCCTGTGGCGGGTACCCGTTATCAGGTTCCTGGTTCAGATTTCCCGCCCAGGCCAACCAAGCCTTCCATTTCTCCGGGTATCCGGGTATGAAGTGGTACCTACCGGACGTGCCTGGGAATGATAAGGCATTGCCGGTCGATATCTATTCCAACTATGGTACCGCGCGCGCAGAGACGCAACTATAAACATGGGCTAACGGTGTTTTAGGATTTCTGTGGCTTGAACCCTGTCTGGGATACCTACTGCTCAGGTCTCCTGCGACAGCTTATCTAGATAGAGCGTTGCTGAGCCTGAGACGATCACCAGGGAAGATATGAGTACTACACCTTTTCAAATATTGGATTGATCGAAAAGTCTTACAACACTAGCACAACAATATTACAATACAATGCAATATAATACAATATACAACAGTCCACGATATATTCCCCATCCAAGTCAAAGGCCTCGTTTATACTTCCGACGCCGAGCGACGCGACGCCACGTATAGTGGACAAATTGATCGATCGCGATCCTGCTCCATCCTGCAGCCTCTCAATTCCTTTCCGCCAGAATTCCGAGGGCTGTGAGGAAAAGAATTCAGAAACCTCCATTTCCAGTTGACGTCAATCATCGAACTCTCTACCTCGAAAATGCTGTTTCAGAGCTCTGAACGGGTGGTAGTCAGAAGGAGCGAGGTCTGGAGAGTACGGTGGATGGGGCAGAACTTCCCAGCCTAATTCCTGGATTTTCTCACGACTCACTTTTGCGACATGAGGACGCGCGTTCTCGAGCAGCAGGTGGACATTTTCTCGTTCTGGATGTTTTTGGCGCCTGGCGTCGGCCTAGCTCTGAAGCTGGGTAGCGTAGACAGATGCTGCGACTGTGGTCTCACTGTCCAGCAACTCCCAGTAAAACATGCCTTCTGAGTCCCGCCAGCAACACAGAAGAACCTCCCTTTCGTGGTGTCCACGTTTCGGTTGTCTTGGAGCCGGTTCTCCGCGTGAGAGTCATTGGCTCTTGCGGGTGTGGTTGGCATAAAGAACCCAGTTTTCATCACCAGTAACAATGTACTTCAGAAAGTCCTTTCTGGGCCGGCGAAGAAGCAGCGACTCAGCAACACTGATTCGGCATGCATTGTCAGATTTCCGCAGCTGTACCCAAGACGACAAAACCTTGCGGTACTCAAGGATCTCCAGCTGCCTCTCGACGGTGCTTTACGTAGCGAGTGGTTGAATTTGGCTTCACCTTGAAGGCTTCGCGCAAGCTGTCTTCTTCCACAAAATAGGGGCGTCCGGAACGAGGTCGACCATCGAGAGAGATATCTCCAACCTTGAAGCGCCGATACCAACGGGCCACGGTGGAATAGTGAATGACATCCTCCTCGAATGCAGATGTCGGAGGTTGCAGTCCTTGCGGAATTGCCTTGCAGAAATTCGTAGTAGACGATAGGTCGTAGGATGCTGCTGCTTATCGTTGACATTGTTGCTGTATTCGTACTCGACGAGGCCTTGTATAGTATGCTTGAGGAAGCTTCGAGAACGCACTGTGACGTCACCATACAAGATCAGTACTGTAAGAGCTTTAACAAACTGAACAGGCGGTAGCGTAAGGTGTTGCAAGACTTTTCGATCAACCCAATAGTATTGAATTGTTCTCAGTTGTATAGATTCCGACGATAAGGTCGTTCCCGGAGGAATTAAGAAGTGCACTATGTGTGAGGGAAGAATTCGTTCCTTGCTCTGTACTCGAAGCCCATCGTAATTTGCAATTTAAATGGCAGTTGCCGAAAGTGCAATGCGGTAGCCGCTTCGTAGTACGAGAGATTAAGTGCAGTCTATGGCATGATATGGCTCGCCAAGCGGTTAATTCTCATTTCCTGTCGAGTGGTGCACTATTTCTGTCGGTTTTTTGCTCCACCGCGAGGGCCCTGGAGCCAGTGGAAATTACGTTATGTGCTCTGGCTTTTTTTTTCCGCGCTAGAACGATTTCCGATAAGAGCCAAACATAAGGTCAAGCGGCACATGTCGCAAAGGTGAGCAGCATTAGTAGGTGAGAGGGCGCCAGCCAATAATAACCAAGCAGAACACAATCTAAACACATGTCAGCTGATTAGGGTACTGACTGTACACTCCCTCTCTGAATGGCAGGCCCATTCAATGCAGTCTGATTGGATGCAGCGTTCCCATATCCCAATGCTGCCCGTCTTCGCGACATGTACCTATATTGGACACTTCTCAAATCAAATCTCAATTCTCAGCTCTTCCAAGCGAGCTTTACGAACTTTGAACTTAAAGCGAGCTCTTTCAAATCGAAATGACCTTCAGACAGGTTAAATAAAAGACTCAATAAGGTAGATTTCTTTGAAACTTTTTAGTTTATCGGCCCCAAAAAGTGTAATAATTTTATAAAATTAACATTTTTCTTAAAGTACAGCAAAGAAGCATTAATATAGCCCATTAAAAAATCAGATTGCGCCATGCACTTAAAAAGTTCGCCACAACTTTTATTTCATTGGTAGTGCCAATGCTGCTTACATGAACCTTCAAAGTGAGGATCGGTGTGTCCTTTACAGTTGTTTCTGCTGTATCGTTAACAGGCGTCGAATAAAAATCAATCGAATAAAAACCGCGACGCCTTTCACGACGGCATGGCGCAATCTCTTTTTTTGGCGCTAAAGAACGGCCACCTTCCTACCCTTCAAAACAAGCTCTCCATAACTATTTTTCTTAAAAAAATAAAAAATTTTATCGAACAACGTGTTCAATTATTAGGCAGATGAATTAAAACTTCAAAGAAAGTTACACTAAAATTTTCCTTGAACAAATAGTTACTCTTAGTTCTCTGATTTTATGGCTCTAGTTTGATGTAGAAGAAGCCCATTTTAATTTGAAAGAGTTCGCCTTGATGTCAAAAGTCTTAGGCTTTGCCTGCTTAGAATAGTGTCGAATTTGACTTGAAAATTGTCCAATGCGGCGTGAAAATGGAATAAATGTTTATTCGGCCATTGATGGCCATCGATGCGCAAGTCCGATACCAATTCAATTCACCGACCCCGAAGAGATGGAAGGCTAGGTTGGCCGAAGCAGAAAATCCGAACCAAGAATCTTGAATTGAAGTGCACGCCAAAGCCGGCGCCTCCTCCTACTGTGTTACCACGCGCCCTACGTATACTACTTTCACCTTTTGTTAAAGAACTCGAACTAGTAGAAAACAGTCGCAAAACCAACCTATACAGCGTGGTCAGTGAAAATCCGTGCTTTTCCGAGTTATAGATGCTCACCCATGGGTAGCCTTCAGCTCGAGGAGGAAGAATCTCCATAATCTGGAATTCGAGGAAAATAATACACATCGAAATCCTTCTAGAGTACAAAACTTCGCCCAAAGACAATACCAGAATCACAGCTAGCGCTTCGAAATGCGTTAAGATTTTACATTAAAAAATCGCTTAAATTGCTGCGATAGGTGGATTGCGCAAAGGAAAGTACAACTCGCTATCCGACTGGGACACTGTACAGTACATTGACGAACTTCTCGTCTAGAATGAAGGAAGACGAGCGTTCCACCCCTCGTCCCCCTGGCTCGCCTACCCCCAACCCTCTGGGCTTACCCGAGAGTCCAGTGGCTGCCTTAGGGGTCGTTTAGTGTGCGCGCGACGCGCGAAGCGATGCCATGGCCGAATTGATCAATCGCGTTGCTCGATCAATTTGGGCACCACATATGCATTGCGTCGCGCGTCGCGCGCACACTAAACGACCCCGTAGGCCCGTTTATACTTCCGACGCCGAACGACGATGTGGCATGTATAGTGACCAAATTGATCGCTGATGTCGCTCGATCAATGTAGCCACAACACGTGGCGTCGCGTTGCTCGGCGTCGAAGTATAAACGGACCCTTAGCCCTAGTTTATGGTTGCGCCGCTGCGCGGCGCGGCACCACGGTCAGAATGATATCGACTGGACGGCGCGAAAAATCGATATTTATGGCAATCGTGGTGCCCGCCGCGTAGCGGCGCAAGAATTAACCAGGCCTTGAGGCCCGTTTATACTTCGACGCCAAGCGACGCGACACCACTTAATGTGGTCACATTGATCGAGCGACGCGATCGACCAATTTGTCAGTATACATGTCATCGGGTCGCTCGCCATCGGAAGAATAAACGGGGCCTTACGAAATAGTAGAGACGCAGACACTTGCAACGCCTCTGTTAAAGGGCGGGGAGGGGGAACAGCTCCACTCCGTCAGAAGGGAGTGCCCCCCCCCCTTTAACCCGCATAGCGTCATCAGCTACACATTGCACTATCCTTGGAGATTCTTCTCTTAAACGCCTCCTTTGAAATCCTCCTCTGAGATTCCCATCCAACACCTCGCCTGCTTTACGACGCGTTATCGGGACTTGGCGCGGTTTGCCGGCTGCACATCCGGCCGTTCCGAGTAGCTTCCTCATCGACGACACTCTTACCGCGTCTGCCCAGCTAAGCTGAATGCCCTGTCGGATTTCATGTGTTTTTATAGACTCATTTTAATGTGCAGTTATTCTGAGACATCACGTCATCGTATAAAACAAGAAGCTGGTTGCCAATAGTCACGAAGGTCTCCAACCCTGGCAGCAATAAAGAAGGCGGGTCTATCCTAATCGGAGGGGAGCATACCGTGATTTGCGGGTCGATCCACTCCCTTGAGTTTTTACGGGAGCTTCAACTGCTATTCCATGATGCGAGGGCTTTTATTTTAATTCAGGGAGTGTCGCAATGGGAAATGGGACGACGTAAGGGATTTTATGAGTGTCCCCTCCCAACTAGGATAGACCCAAAACGGCCATAGAGCGGTTCCTGGAGAACACGATAGGACATAAATTTTAAAAATTCCCGAAAAATTACATTTGCTTTCGTAGCGGTTGTAAAGAGGCGAAGTTGTGTACACTCCTCACCATGTTGGATCCTGATTATAACATGTCAGGCAGCGGTCAGCACGCGGCATGCGGCTTTATCCGCCCGCCTGACCATGTCAGATCCTGGTTATAACATGTCATGCGACGGTCACCACGCGGCATGCCTCCATTGCGTCGCTCTTTGCTCGCCGCGTCGGTTTAAAACCGCGGCGATTTAACTTTTTTTCTTTGTTCGCTCGTTTTTTCCTTTCTTTTAGGCTCTATCGTGTCCAGGAGTCGCTCGGTGAGTCTCAAGTCGATTTGTTACATACTTTTTAGATAAGTGGCCCTCCCCCCCCCCCCGACTAGGATAGATCCAGAAAGTTATCGTTGGATCGCTTAATTTATCGACATCAAAAAGCAAAGCTCAGCTGCATCAGGGGCTTTCCCCCTGATTTCTATCGCTAAATATGCACGTAGGTGTGCCTTTTTGGTGTTCATCTGCTCGGCTTGCGGGTTCAAGTATAAAAAGAGGAGCCAGCCCTTAGATTACTTCACAAAATCCAGGGAATTTGCCTGAAAACCTTTAAAATAAAGCAACTGGGCACGCAAACATACACAGGGTAAAGGATAAAGGAACTCAATCCCTTTCTGGGATGCGCCCCATGCATTCTAGATCTACAGGATGTCGTGGAGGCGAATTGAATGCGTATTTGGCCATACAATGACTTGCGGTGGGCAGCCGATGAACAGGTCAGAGCTTTATCCTTCAAGCCTGGTACCAATTCACCGACCCTGAAGGGATGAGGGCTTGGTTGGCCTAGGCGGGAAATCCGAACCAGGAACCTGGATCGGGACGCGCGCCAACAGGGTGCGGCGCGTAAATCCGGTCAAATTTGGATTCAAATTTTCCGCCATACCGTAACACCGCCAAAGCATTTTGCGTCCTTAAAAGTCAGAAGCCTCTAGTAAACAGTCATAGCCTCAGAACGGCCTCGATTTCGCATACAAGTGCGGAGTACACCTGAAGACCCGCCGCGATTATCAAAAGTATTCGCGCTGGGTGTTCGTCAACTGAAACAATTCGATTCTTCGGGCGCCCCAGATCAACCGTTTACGCTCCTGAGGAGTGTGAGGAAGGTTCCGCAAGACCGACGATGGAAACCCACTTGCGGGAACGCGGTCAAGAACTGCGGCATTCGTGAAACAGGCTCAGTCGCTAATTCTGGAGGACAAACTCTCTCTAAAGAAGTTTATCTGCGAGCCTTGCAGACTGTAGTGAAACCGTGGATGGTGACTGTAGCCTCACAAAGGCCATATGTCTTCCAGCACGACGGGGCGTCGGCTCACACAAGCCATTTAGTCCACACCTGGCCGTCCTACAACTTGTACATGCTTTGGTCAAAGGAGACCTGGCCCCCGAACAGCCCTGACTTGAATCTCCTGGACTATTATGTTCGGAGCGCAGTCGAAAGCGTCGCTAATAACACGAGGCACTCCTATGTCGCATCTCTTCGTGCTGTTATCGAAGGCGCATTCACAAAGCAAAGTTTGTTGGTTTAATTACCCACGTTTGAGGTTTTCAGGGTGTATATGGGAGCTAGACTAAGACTTGACAAATCTGGAGAGCGCTCTTTTGAGGAGAGCGTGCGAGCGCTTAAGGCCAAGGCTGATCCCGCAATTCCCGAACACAACGACTCTCCTCGAGCACCTAACAAACACCTACCTACTCGGCTACGCACGTGACATGCCTCAGCCCACTAACAACACCTGCCATAAAT
The DNA here is from genome assembly GCA_947396885.1 of Heligmosomoides polygyrus polygyrus. Taxonomy (NCBI): domain Eukaryota; kingdom Metazoa; phylum Nematoda; class Chromadorea; order Rhabditida; family Heligmosomidae; genus Heligmosomoides; species Heligmosomoides polygyrus. The sequence goes on from OX377204.1 coordinate 4,739,475, forward strand.
TTGGGTACTTAAACAGCTGACTGAAGCTAGTGGCTGTCAGCACGCATTATACAGAACATGCACGACTCGTGCCACACTGGATTCCCTGTCCGGATTGGGCCAATTCCGACGACGTTGCGTGGGCTGCTTTTCACGGAAACCTTTGTTAAACGCTACGGTTGGCAATGGTGAAAACCCTTCCCTTGGAATGCGCCGTGTTCCTTGCTGCAGGTGATATCCTGGTGGCAATTAGGGTTCAAAAATAACCTAACAGTGACCGGATCTATCCTAGTCCGTGGGGGAGGGGCCACATAACTGAAAAGTATGCAATAAATCGACTTGAGACATACCGAGCGGCCCCTGCAGAACAAAATGGGACCTAAACTAGAAAAATTCACGAAAAAAAAAATTTTCGTCGCAATTGTAAGCAGGCAAAGTTATGTGCCCTCCTCACCATGTTAGACCCTGGTTATAACATGTCAGGTGGCGGTCAGCAAGCGGCACGCGCCTTCCTCACCATGTTAGATCCTGGTTATAACATGTCAGACGGTGGTCAACACGCGGCAAGCCTCCACTGCGTTGCTCTTTGCTTGCCCGCCAAGACGGTTGTAAAACCGCGGCGATTTTATTTTTTGTTTGTCTGTTCGCTTTTTGCTTCGTTTAGGTCCTATCTTCGTCTGCAGGAGCCGCTCGGTAAGTCTCAAGTCGACTTATTACATACCTATCAGTTATGTGCCCCTCCGGACTAGGATAGACCCCAATTAGCTTTTAAGACCATCTGATGCTCGGATCGTATGCATCGATAGGAATAAAGGGTAGAGATGGACCGTAATCGATCCCTTTTTGGGATGCGCCATGCATTCTGCTTCTACGGAATGTCGTGGAGGGAGATCGAATGCGAATTAGGCCAATAACATGACCCTCAGGGGCCAAATTCATCAAATATACCGCCGGTATCATCTCACCGCGGATTCACCATACCGGCCTACGTAGTAACAGATTCACAAGGCTCAACCCCAAATATACCAAACCACATGTTGATGAATCGCGGTATCAGTAGGTTTGGCGGCGCTTTTCACCGCTGCCAGCCGGTAAGCGGTTGATGAATCTGGCCCCAGGTTTCGTTCTTTGCCCTTTTTCCACCAAAAGACGAAAAGATACGGCAGGTACTGTAGAATGACTGGCGCACTTCAGAAAGGGCATAAACAACGTCATCGTCCTTTACTTTTCTGTCACTATTTCGGTGTACGGTGGATGCTTTGAGATTCTTGCGTACGCAGAAGCTGCAGTTTATTGCTTTGACCTTTTCAAAGACTTCCACGGCACATTAACGTCAAGCGCCAGTGGTTCAATGAGCCAAAACGAGTGGCTCATTGAGGGAAATGGTTCCGAGTTCGTGCGCACTGAACCAGCACTTCCACTTCTTCGGGGTTTTGGCCATAGACTTGCTTGGCACTATAAAACTTATTCATGGAGTGTTCAATGAAACGATGGTTCAGCTGGGTCACACATACATAGCTCTATGGGCAACCATATGGGCCTTCGATTCGTAGAGCCGAGTTAGCCTAGTGGTTAGTAGTGTAGTTTCATGCACAAACGGTCACAGGTTCGACTCCCGGCTCGGGCACGCCATGCCCTGCAAAAATTGCAAAAATGGCAACGGTTCCAGCGTCAGGCCCAGGTTGACAGGCCGGCTGATGGAGAAACCTCGTCACAAAACCATGATCACAAGTCGCAATAGAATCAGTGTAAAGGCTAGGACGTCACCCGGAAGTGGCGCACAGAACCCCCGCCCGAGTTCTGTGGTCAGTATGCGAGGGCTACCGAGGGCCGAACGACCTCGGCTAAAGAAGCTAGTTCGACTGGGGACTCTGAATGTGGGAACGCTGACCGGGAGATCTAGGGAAGTGGCTGACCTGATGAAGCGCAGAAGGATACAAGTCCTGTGTCTGCAGGAAACGCGATGGAAAGGGGCGAAAGCCAAGGAGATCGGAGAAGGGGTCAAGCTCTACTACAACGGAGAGGACACCAAGAGGAACGGGGTAGGGATAGCTGTCGCGGAGTCCCTCAAGGATTCAGTAGCGGCTGTCCAAAGAATAAACGACCGCATCATGTCACTGCGGCTGGACACGAAGGAGGGTTACTGGACCATCATGTCTGTCTACGCTCCGCAGACCGGATGCTCCGAGCACGACAAGGATTTCTTCTACCTCTCGCTCGAGGAAGCCATAAGGTCCGTACCAGAAGGCGACTACCTCTCCATAGCAGGGGACATGAACGGGCATGTGGGGAGTGGCAGAAGAGGAGTGGAAAGGGTTCATGGAGGAAAAGGGATCGGCCTGGTAAACCCGGGTGGAGAACGAATTCTGGATCTGGCTATCGCCCACGACCTGGCTGTCTGTAGCACCTTCTTCGCGAAGAGGGAGAGCCAGAAGGTGACCTATGCTAGCGGAGGAAGAAGAACTGAGGTTGACCACATCCTGGTTCGAAGGGCTGCCCTGAAAACAGTCCGGAATGTGAAGGTCATTCCGGGAGAAGACGTGGCATCACAGCACATTCCCTTGGTAGCCGATCTTAGCATACCTCTACCCACCAGGCCCAAAGTGAGGACGGAACCCAGGATCCGATGGTGGAGACTGCGGGGTTCAGAGCGGAACGAGCTACGAAGGGCAGTGCTCGAAGCAGGCCTTCCAGATCCAGCTGGTCCCGTGAATGAGACCTGGAGGAGGGTAGCCGAAACAATCCTGAGATGTGCCAAGGAAACCCTGGGAGAAACAAAGGGAGGAACCAGAGGGAATAAGTCGGCATGGTTCTGGAACGAAGAGGTGCAGGCTGCGGTGAAGAGGAAGAAGGAGGCCTACAAGCTGTGGCAAAAGACGAGGGCACCCGAGCATCTCACAGCCTACAGGAAGCTGAAGAGGCTGGCAAAAACAGCTGTAGCGAAGGCAAAGAACGCGGAAATGGATGCCCTGTACGAGAAACTAGACGGGCCAGAGGGAGAGAAGTTCGCCATCCGCCTGGCCAAGGCGCGTCATAGAGCTAGCCTCGACATTCGAGTAGTGAAGACTGTGAAGAGTGCTGACGGTAGAGTGTTACGGAAGCCGGTCGAGGTCAGAGAGAGATGGGAGGAGTACTTCAAGGAACTCCTGAACGAGGAGTTCCCTCGTCGGGAGGCCGAGGAAGAACAGCCAACGGAAGGACCCATCCCACCCTGGACCCAAGAAGAGGTTCGCAAGGCCATACGGAAGATGAAACTCGGAAAGGCAGCAGGGCCTGACGGTGTGCCAGTAGAGGCTTGGAAGGTGCTCGGGGACCTCGGAATCAACTGGCTGACGCAGTTCCTCAACAGAATCACGAAAGAAGGTAAGATGCCGGATGACTGGAGGAACAGCACCATAGTCCCCATCTTCAAGCAGAAGGGAGACGCTTCCGAATGCTCCAACTACCGAGGGATCAAACTGATCTCACACACGATGAAGATCTACGAACGACTGGTAGACTCAAGGCTGAGGGAGATGGTACCCATCTCCCAGGTGCAGTGGGGCTTCATGCCTGAGAGATCCACCACAGACGCCATCTTCATCGTTCGTCAGGTGATGGAGAAATATCGGGAGAAACGAAAACCCTGCTACCTGGCATTCCTGGATCTGGAGAAGGCCTACGACAGGCTAGCTCGGGCCGTAATCTGGAATGCCCTTCGAGGAAGGGGTGTCCCGGAACGTCTGATCACGGTCATAAGGGACATGTACGAGGGCTCGAAAGCGGCGATACGAACTCCATACGGGGTGACAAGGAAAGTGGACATCACAGTGGGGGTACACCAAGGGTCGGCTCTGAGCCCGTTCCTCTTCCTGCTGACGCTTGACTCTATAGTGAACCACCTTGAGAAAGACCCTCTCAGAACGATCCTCTACGCGGACGACATCGCCCTAGTAGCCGACAACCAGGAGGAGCTGGAGGAGAAGGTGCAGCTGTGGCAGAGAGCCCTTGCGGACAACGGCCTACGGCTGAACGTGAAGAAGACGAAGTTCATCAGCTCTGAGCAGTGCGCTGGATCGATCCTAGACTGCCAAGGGGAAACGATCGAGAAGGTGGAAGAATTCCGCTACCTCGGAAGTGACCTATCCGAGGAAGGAAGTGTGGACCAGGCGGTCAGGGGACGGATAAACGCAGCCTGGCTCAAGTGGAGGGAGTCCACAGGGATCCTCTGCGACCGTAGATGCTCCAGGACGCTCAAAGGCAAGCTCTATAAAACAGTTGTAAGACCTGCCCTCCTCTACGGCAGTGAGTGCTGGGCCCTGGGTAAGGCGCAGGAGCGGCAACTGCACGCGGCGGAGATGAGGATGCTGAGGTGGGCATGTGGATGGACCCGTCGGGACAGGGTGCGAAACGAGGATGTTAGGGCAGTGATGAAGACTGCCCCGATCCAGCTGAAGATGAGAGAGCAGCGCCTGAGGTGGTATGGACACGTCCTCAGAAGACCAGAGGATCACCCCACAAGGTTGGCCCTAGATTACGAGGCACCCGGAAAGCGTCCGAGAGGAGCCCCAAGGAAAAGATGGAAGGACGTCATCAAGAGAGATCTCGCCGAAGTCGGCGCCACGGCAGATGACGCCCTTGATAGGATGAGGTGGCGACAGATCACAAGAACAGCGGACCCTGCGACTGCGCGGGACTAAACGCTCAGGAGAAGAAGAAGAATATGGGCCTTCGATTCACACTGACGCATGATGAAGTGGCGTCAAATCAGTCTGAGAGGTACAGCGCACCAGACTGTTAGTTGGCTGGCTCACTTTTCTTCATTACAGGGGCCAAACTAGCACTATAACCACCGTCACAATACCATATACAGGGTGGCTCCTAATTATTTGCGCGTAGTTTATTACTAATAACTTCAACAAAAACAGCAGTTACAATCTGATACAACTTCTACATAGAGCAATGCCAAGCAATCATTCACTCGAGAAGATGTTCGAATGAGCTCCTTTTGCAGCAATACAGGCCTTCAGTCTCTTCTCCACCGACATCACTGTGGGTCGGAGGAAGGTGACGTCGATATCGTCCCACGCCTTCTGAAGTGAAGCCTTGAGAGCGTTCAAACTTTGGTGACTCTTCGAGGAGACCTTCTGCTGCAAGAAGCCCCACACAGCGAAATCCATTGGATTCAGATCAGGCGAGTTCGGTGGTCAGAGCTCCTTCGCCCACTAGCCAGAGAAGTGACTCTCGCAGAATGCCAGTGTGGATCTCGCAGAATGAGCAGGAGCAGTCCTGCTGGAGTACGCATTGACCACTGACAAAATTTTCAGCAGCCCAGGGGAGAAGAACATCGCTCAGGAACCTCTCTTGGTAGGCTTCAGCGTTGATTTTCACTAAACGGTCGACGAAAACCCGAGGTGTCTTCTTGTCTAGGGTAATGCCAGCCCATACCATTACAGATTTCGGAAAAAGAGTCCTGTTAAGAACACGACGTTGAGAAGACCTGTTTCTGGATGGAGACAGCCACTGACGCTGATTCTGTGAGGTGTATGCCACTTCAATGGCAAAAATCTTCTCGTCCGTCCAGATGACGTTTGACAAGCGGCCCTGCTGGATCTTCTTTAGCAACAACTTGGATTTTTCCAATCTAATCTGCATGGCAGCTTCCGTAAGAGCTTTTTCGCGATAAAGACGATTACTGCGAAGCCCATGATCCTGTTTCACGATCTTCTGTATTGTTCTGCGGGAAACCGCAAGGTCTACGAGCATCCGATTCATGCTTACTCCATTGTTCCGGTCGGTTCTCTTGTTGATGACCCTTCGAAGGCGGAGAGTGTTTACAGTACGCGGTCTGCCAGGTTTCTTCCTCGGTTCGACCGTTCCTTCCTCTCTGTACTGTTTCACAATGTGTTGGACTGCTCTGGCAGAAATTTGAAGTCGTCGAGCGGTCTCTGCTGCAGAATGTCCTTTATCGGCGAGATGAGCGATGGTGGAACGATGTGGTGAAGCTTTCATTGTCAAGGTTATTGAGTGTATCACCTTGCTTGGTTCTTGTACATACTTCCCCCGTTCTAGAAAAATCCTAATAATTGATCTCCCGCTATTTTCAAAAATACAGTAGCGGTTTGAATTCCGCCTAAATAATTAGGAGCCACCCTATATAGTGGAAGTGCGTGGCGCATTCCTTAGGTGCTGCCCTACTTCTGGAAAATCCATTTTGCCTGCTTTCTAACATAATATCTTTTCTATAAGCTCCTATCGTCTAGGAAAATACTCCTCACTCAATATCTCGCTGCCATACTTCCTTCATCTGCTCTCCATATCATTTACCTAATCGTATCATTTGACACCCCCGCTCAGAGCATACTGATCTCTAGACTGCCCAGTACGCACCTCCGCATTTCCAGCAATGCCACCAGGAAAACTACCTTCTGCTGGGGTGCCTGCATCGTCAGAAGACCCTGTCAAATTGAATTTGTTCAGTACGAACAACAAACATCCGAAGACTCGGGAACGGCTATGAGGAACAGTTGGTTGGCATGCAATAAATAACGCCGAGTTCTCGATGACAGCACCTTACTTCCATGCAGACTTACCCCTTAGGGACAACCTTCGGCACCATTTTGGGGTCTGTGGTGCTTGAGAAATCTCAGAAATTGATTCCACATCCCTATTCGTCGTAGGAGGAGTGTTAGCGCAGTCGGAGGAGGTGCCGGCTGCCGCATAAACCAGAGTCCAGATTTCTGGTCCGGATCCGTCCAGGCCAACTTTCCACTCCTCTGGAGTAGGTGGATTAGTTCCAGCTTGGGGCCAGATTCATCAACCGCTTACTGCCCTCTAATGGTGAAAATACCGCCAAACCACCTGATGACGTTTATCAGCATCAGGTTTGGTGGTATTTTCACCGTTAGAGGGCGGTAAGCGGTTGATGAATCTGGCCCCTGGTATCAGAACGACAAAACACAGACTTGTCCATCATCTGCACACCAAGCCACCGCAAAGGCGAAATGGGCATTGCCTCCGCGACATCCCGTAGAAGTATAATGCGTGGCTCATCCTTCAATGGAGTGACTAGCGCGGACCTTTTACCCTTCTTCGTCATGAATCCGAGCTGGTTCAAGACTGAATGCATAATCCTCTCCTGTGATCCTTTCCCCATGGATCCGCCAGATATTCAGACATTATCAGCGACTGTAATGCAATCGGAAGTAACGGTAATTCTCGTTTGCTTCTTCAATTAAGGTTTTCGGCTCAGGTCTCTCCTAAGCTAGTAAAGCCTTCTTCCTCTCCTGAGTCCATAATTTGGTACCCGGCGTGTCTGAGGAAGATTAAGCACAGACTTCCTCTTCCGCTGGACACCGTAACTCACTGGCCAAAAAAGAGTTCGTATTGCTTCAAATAAGTCCCGTAGAGGTAGAGTGCGTGGCGCACTCATCGTGCCATGGCGTCTGGCACGGCGTCTGGATTCGAAAGACCTGTTCTAGACGTCGTGTCATGTGTGTTCTGTCGTTCTCTATTCTTCATACCCATGAACCGTCTACAGGTAACGCATTAAGAATACAGTCGGGCCCTAGTTTATCCCTCCCTGGTATGCGCCATGAACTCTATTTCTTCGCGAGAACGTGTAGGCAGTTTGAAAGCGTAGTTCTTCGTAGAACGACCTCCGGTGGCCAAGCGATGAACAAGTCAGTGTTTTGCTCTTCACAGAGGACTGGTACCAATTCTCCGACCCCAAAGGGAAGAAAGGCTTGGAAGGCCGATCCGGCGACATCCGCGAGAATCAGCGCCTCCTCCGACTGCGCTACATGCCCCTCCACTTAAAGATAACGGGGTTCTAAACCTAATCATATGATGTGAATGTGTTGACGTCATAAAACGCATTCAACCAGGCCTAATCCCATTTTCACAAACACAACGTCTCACAACACGCTGCACATCGTCTTCATTAGCGCACCCACAATTCACTATACAACAACCAAGGCATTCCCCGCCACCCTCTCATTAGCATACCTATTCCGGGGGCTAGCGGGGCCGCATTCTGTTTACCGCTACCGGCCAGCTTCATCGGGCAACGACGTCGTCTCGTCGAATTGTAGCCGCACTGAGCGACAAGGAAACCCGTTGACGTTGCCGTCGCTGTTGTCGTCAGCGAACTGCATAAAAATAGCCACACTGCACAGCGCCGGGTACGAAGCGACACACTCGAAATGAATAACTCGGACATCTCGATTGATGTCAGCGTTCATCTATGAGCGCTACCATTCGAAAAGGGCAATGGAAATGAAATTGGGCTACTCAATATTCCAAGAATAGCGAATGGAGCTCTGCGGCAGAAGAAAAACTGGAAATTTCAGTACTAGCTGCTACCATCGAGCAAAAAGTGGATTATTAGCTGCAGACGATGGATATGGACAGGTGGAAGCATGCTACAGACGCCATGTAGCGTCTATTTTTTGAATCTAATTGCAGACACCACGTATTCATCACGTCGACAGCGCCATCTGCGACAAACCTGCATCAACACAAGGACGTTTGGATCTATCCTAGTCCGGGGGGGGGCTCATAACTAAAAAGTATGTAATAAATCGACTTGAGACTTTAAAAAATTACATTTGTTTTCGTCGCAATTGTAAGCAGGCAAAGTTATGTGCCCTCCTCACCATGTTAGATCCTGGTTATAACATGTCAGGCGGCGCTCAGCACGCGGCGTGCGGCTTTATGAGCCCTCCTCACCATGTTAGATCTGGTTATAACATGTCAGACGGTGGTAGCACGTGGCAAGCCTCCATAGCGTTGGTCTTTGCCCGCCGAGACGGTTGTAAAGCCGCGGAGATTTTATTTTATTTTTGTTTCGTTTAGGTCCTATCTTCTTCTGCAGGAACTGGTCGATAAGCCTCAAGTCGATTTATTACATGCCCTTTAGTTATGTGCCCCCCGGACTAGGATAGGTCCGGAATTTTAAACAGAAACCGGATCTATCCTATTCGGAGGAGGCACTGGGTGTTTCGACTCACCATTCCATCCCTCGAACTTGTTCGAGAGGTTCAACTGGTGTCCCACGATACCCACTGCTCTTGGACAAATTCAGGTGAGGTGGTGATATGACATGGCAGTGCACAACTGTCACTTTAGGGTTGCCCCCTCCAGACCAGAATAGATCCCACAAACAAGCTTCCAGCGATAGTTTACGCTTATGCCCGCGGCGCGGAACGACGTTCGCCATAGATATCGATTTTTCGCGCCGCTCGATCGATATCTATTCCGACAATGGTGCCGCGCCGAGCAACGGCGCAAGTATAAACTAGGACTTAATATATATGGCTAGGCTAGATCTCATCTAAATTCATGTTCGCCTAAGGTCCAACGCGTGCTGGCGCAGACGGCAGGACACGAATTAGGCCCCGTTTATACTTCCGACGCCGAGCGACGCGACGCCATGTGAAGTGGCCAAATTGATCGATCGCGTCGTTCAATCAATATTGCCCCTATAAGTGGCGTCGCGTTGCTCGGCGTCGAAGTGTAAACGAGCCTTAGAATTAGAATGCGTGGTGCATCCTGCCAAGCGTTGTAGGTCTGCGACGACCTCCTCTTTAATCCGTACTTCTTCGCTTTCGATGCGCCATGCGCTCTACTTCTTCACAATATTGCGAAGGTGTATCTGGCCCTTATAGTTACTCCAGCGCCCAGTCGAAAACAACAGGTCATTGCATCGGTCCTGTAGAAGCTGGAGCAAAACTGACTTCTTCAGACGACTTGATTCAAGCACAGCCTCGAATGCTCTAATTATCCAAGCACCGAACTTCTCTAGAGAGCGGCGTGACCATCTAGAGCAACGAATTCATCACTTTAGAACATCACGGATGCCGCTGCTGCAACTGCTGCTTGCCGCAAGATTGCTAACTGCTATCCGTCACGCATTTCGAAATTCGCCAAGTACACGGAAGAAGACTGCGGATGTACGGAATCCATTGTGGTGGCCGCTAATTGTGGTTGGCGCTTGACGTCACAGAATCATAGCTAGGCTTCAGCGCAACTACAGAACTCTTGGGCCACTTGGAACCAACCCGCTAAGCCATACTTCCTGTTACTGGACATAGGCCTCAAAAGGCACAACTGAAGAAAACCTCTAGCACACTGTTCTGAGGTCATGCCTCTCAGCTGAGGCCTTCAAGACCCCAAGGAAGAAGCCTAGGTCGTAGCACATGACTGAAAACCAAGAGGCACATCAACCTATCTTCAGCGTCTGGAGAATGATAACCAATGCACTGTTTTTATTCATAGGCTCGCTTTTTAAAATTTCCTCTTTCTGCTTACTAATTCCGAATCCTAGTCAATTTGTAATAGCTTATGATTCCTTTGTAAGCACATCTTGGCGTTCATAAATAAATAAATAGGCATTCAAATTGTCTCCACGTCCTGTAGAATTAGAGTTCGTGACGCACCCAGCAAAGAGATTGACCGAGGTCAACCATTACTATTTTATCCTTAATTTGAACTGCACCACTATACCTATACCTTTTCGAATGAAACAGTGGCCACTAATTTCGCATCTCACGGCCCTAGCCCTGATTCTCACTAGGGAAGAGTTTCAACCTCCCACGGAACTTCAAATTGAGACCAGGATCATTAAAAAGAGCTCGGAATGCTGATTACGAACATGAGTGTCAAAATTGCAAAATGAAACTCCTGATCGAGTTATGGCCTGCCGAAATCGGGTGGCCTCACCACAGGCTAGCTGTGCGACGCAACGGGTGCGAGAGTGGTGAGTCATCAGGGCTCCGTAAGAGGGCCGCTAGCTACGGCGGTGGTGCAGGGGGTAGTGCTCCCGATCGTCAGGTGCGACGTCGTCGGTCCGGTTCCCGTTGCTGCCGGTTTTTTTTGCAAATCATAATTTCTCTTCGAAATAACCTTTTATTCTGAATTTTTACACGTGTCTGGTTAAATAGCCGGAATAACTACCATACACGTTCGTAAAAAAGGCAAAAAAGCTCGAAGGCAACAAACTGCTATGGTAACACTTGTATTTACCCTTTTGTACAAATAAAGCACAAATCATATATTGAACAACTAGAGGTGTTTCGGATCTATCCTAGTCCGGAGGGGGCACATAACTAAAAAGTATGTAACAAAATAAATTGAGACTTATAGGGCGGCTCCTACAGAACAGCATAGGACCTAAACTTAAAAAAATACAAAGAAAAAAAAACGAAAAAATTATATTTGTTTTCGACGCGGTTGTAAGGCAACGTTATGTGCCCTTCTCACCATGTTCGATCCTGGTTATAACATGTCAGCCGGAGGTCAGCACGCGGCATGCCTCCATTCCGTCGCTCTTCGCCCGTAGAGACGGTTGCAAAGCGCGCCGATTTTTTTTCTCGTTTGTTCGTTCGTTTTTTGGCTTCTTTTAGTTCCGCTTCGTTCCCTAGAAGCCGCTCGGTAAGTCCCAATTCATTTTGTTACATACTTTTCAGTTATGTGCCCCCCTCCCTGGACTAGGATAGATCTGGTGTTTCTAATCACTTTGGCATTCGTGAAACAATGCAAAAAATGTTTGCGTGAAGCAAAAAAGTAGGTAGAACGTATGATATGAACTGATAAACTACCATACACAAAAGTGCATGGTAGCTTTCCTGGCTATTCAATCAGACACGTGTAATAATTCAGAATAAAAGGTCATCTCGAAGTTTGCAAAAGAACCGGCAGCAATGGGAACCGTACTAACGACATCACACGTGACGAGCGGGAGCACTACCCTTGCACTACCGCCACAGCTGGCGTGGCTTCCTTACGGAGCCCCGATGACTCACCACTCTCGAGCCAGCTGTGTGGCGCAGCCAGCCTGTGGTGAGGCCACCCGATTTCGGCAGGCCGTAACTCGCTCAGGAGTGTCATATTGCAATTTTGACACCCATACTCGTAATCAGCATTCCGAGCTCTTTCTAACGATCCTGGTCTCAACTTGAAGTTCCATGGGAGGTCGAAACCCTCCCCTAGTCAGAAGACTCAAGGTCGAAGCCTTAAGGCTTTCTACACTGAGCACTATGTCTACTGTTTTTAATGAAGAGGGAGGGACCTTTAAGGCCCTTAAACTATTCATTGAATAAGAACCAATAACACCTTAGCACTCCTCATACGCTTATGCTGTGATTCTGGTGGATCAGCTCTCTACATCTATGCTGAAAATCGAAAACAAAACGAAAATCGCTCGCAGCGGCCGGTCGCACCTGTCGGATCATCAGCTCGTCGAGGATCTGCGATTGTGCGGCGCCTTCCGGTATCGGCATCTCGAGCTGTTCGATCTCGTCGAGCGATAGCCGACGGCACATCTCGCGTACCGTCACCAGCTCCCATTCTCGGTTCAGCAGCGACGAGCCGAATAACGGCGCCGGCCTGTCGCCTGAAATCGAACAATTTGAACACTTTCAACGGAACCCTTTGGTTTCAGTTTCAAGTACAAAAGCCGTTTTGAAAACCGCCGCCATGACGTCACCAACACACTCCTTAGCAGTTTTTGATTCAACGCACCCTCATTAACCATCAGAATCTCCTGGTCGATCACCTCTCCAATGGTGGTCACTATCTGACTGAACCGGCGCCGACTGACGACTCTGGCGCGGCCGAGAGGGATGGACAGGCGTCGCACCGACGCCGTGAACTCGGATATGCTCGCCTGCAGCTGCGGCGGTGGCGAAGTGCCGTCGCTGCACGACGATCCGCCGCTCATCGTTGACGCCAACGACGTCGTCGACGCATGAACCTTGTTCATCAGCTGGCCCAACATGCTGGTTGGTCTCGACTGGGAACTTTAGCACTAGCCGATAGTGAGGAGTAAGTAGCCAGCGACGAAATTAGCAGCCGTAATGAACACTGCCGGTGTCGGATGACTGCAGTGGGAAGAGACCTCCTCGAGAAAGCGATGCTCTCTCCGGACCGCGTTCAGAATACGAATACGGCCACAGTGTAGCAAAGAAACTCCAAAAACAGCAAGGGGGACATCCCTCGTTGGGTCCGCCCATTCCCACGAGGCGATTTTCCCGCGACGACAGCTCCGCCCTCTCTTTAGTAGTCCCCAAGCAGCCGTTCGTCGAAACGAGGCAGTGAGATGAAGAGAAAACATGTCCACTCACAAATCTAATAAAAGCGACACATGCCTTCTGAACAGCAACACTCTGCTCTCGGCAAGTTCGACCAAGAAAACCAGAACACACGTTTTCCACCATCAAACAGACCGCTTAAAACCTTTCCGCTCCAGTCAGAATTTGAAGCGTGATGCTCAGTCATCCATAGGAAACAAAGTGGCCCCGACTTTAAGGGACCTAGTCAGACCCTCGCGTGGCTGCTGTCAATCTCCGTCACACCGTACATGCCACACTGACCCCAATACTATCCAATCGAGTGGAGTATCCTGCAAGGTGCTGGTCATTTCTTTGGTATACGCCATACTTTCTACTTCCATTGGATATCGGAAGGTAGTCGTGTGCATGTTTGACACGACTATGGAGTACTCGCATTTGATGTCAGGGACCGAATATGTACATCAAAGCTTATACCCACGGGTATCGGGAGTAGACATACCCACGATGAGGAATTCATGATAAACCTAACACGCCACATGGTGGGTATATCAGTGGGTAGAGAATATTCGACGATCGTTGTGGGTATATCAAAATATACGCGAGGATTCCGCGTCCCACTGACAAAATGGCGCTCCAGAGAGATCAGCTGTTTTCGCGAGACTTAGGGCCTGTTCATACTTCGCGACAAGAGCGACTGGAGCGACTGGGGCGACGGATGTAGTGTGGTGTGCGTGAATAATTACGCATTGTCGCTGACGGAGTGTGGAGTACGCAATTATTTACGTACACCACACTACATCCGTCGCTCCAGTCGCTCCCGTCGCTCTTGTCACGAAGTATGAACAGTCCCTAAGTCTCGCGAGAACAGCTGATCTCTCTGGAGCGCCATTTTGTCAGTGGGGTGCGGAATCCTCGCGTATATGTGGATATACCCCCGACGATCGTCGAGTATTCTCTACCCACTCATCGTGGGTACCTCTGGGGCCGCTTCATACTTCGCGACAGCAGCAACAAGAGCTACCAGAAGCAGCGCGTCGAAGTATGAACAGGCGGCAGCAGCGACTGCAGTGACTAGAGCGACAAGAGCGACTGGAGCGACAGCGCCGACGCTCGAGTATGAACACTTCGGCTGCGCGCGTATTAATCGATATGCATGTTTTGCACGGGCGCTCTTGTCGTGAAGTATCAACAGGCCCTTAGTTCTATTATAGCCCTGACTCCTTTCATGAATACGAATCGTTCCCGTTATCCACTGCGGGTAGTGGGTACGATTCCCTTGCGGTATCCCTAGCTACACCCACTGTTTGATGAATTCGGCTCCAGGAGGTCTTCAGGCGCAGCTTAAACGGCCGCAAAGAACGACGCTGCGGGAACCTCCACCCTTCAAGTAGAACAAGATGTGTTCCATTTTTGCAAAGTCCTTCAATCCACAGAGTTCGGCCCTCTAGAAGCTTACCATGGAGTCGCGCAGTCTCACAACGCCTTCCAAACACCGAATATGGAGAAAAAAGGCAAAAATTCTGCTTCTTATGCGCGGATCAGGTGCTGAACTCCTCTCGTCACAGTATTTCTGCATTTTTCTGGATATTCTACGCCTGAAGCTAATATCCTAGCAAATATGGGAATGTGTGCTTTCATCTAAGGCCAGATTCATCAACCGCTTATCGCTCTCCAACGGTGAAAATACCGCCAAACCCCCTGACATTCGTCAGCATCAGGTTTGGCGGTACTTTCACCGTTAGAAGGCGGTAAGCGGTTGATGAATCTGGCCGCTGGTGCACTAGGAATGGTAGCCCAGGGGTACCTATGCCGTTGGCGGAATCCTTTAGTGATTTTTGTCAAACAACATCGCTTCGCCCACGAAGCCATTAAGCACGCTAAGAAGGCAGCTTCTCCAGGGCTCGTCATGCCAGACCAAAGTCACATTTCGCGTGAGCAAAACAAGCAATGCAGGAACTATGTCCAAACACGCAAACCTTATGCATAATCCCTTCGAATTCCGGAAAAAAATTCAACTAGCACGCAACCGCTCCGTCGCCTCGAAAAGCGCTTCCAACGCACAGCGCCCACTCCTTCGCCGAATTACCACGACGACGATGTTCGGAGCTCAAAACGGATCTCAACAGTGCTGCTCGCCCACTCGCCTCCGCTCGCGCTCTAAGGTCTTGCATTTAGCCGTTTTCCCATCCTCCTTTAATTAAGCTCCCTTCAGTTACTTCAAGCGCAATCGCAAATTAATCTCAGCGCGCCCTGACTCTGCAAACGGTTCAGGGAATCTCGGGGATGATTCGATTAGGCATTCAATTTCCTCATACAACAACCGTGCCTTTCAGCTACAAAACAACAATCACACAAAAAGCTGAGCGTTCCCATTCTGCAGCAAGAAGGAACCTTGAAAGAAAGGAAACGAATCATTTCCATCAAGACCCTCCTTGAACCTCGGCATGGACGAGTCTATCCATCGACTTGCTAAGCTCGTCATGAGGTTGCTAAACGGGTTTGTTGGCTAATGTTTCGGCTGGACCGCCTTCTTCAAAGCCTGAAAGGGTCGAATCATTTAGGAGTTACTTCACCAAACACCACAGCCTTTTGTCAGGTTGAGGAGATATTTGATGGGGCAACTTCTAAATAATTTGACCCTTTCAAGCTCTCAGGAAAGCGATCTAGCCGAAATTTTAGCCAACAAAGCCGTATAGCAACCTCGTGACGAGCTTAGCAACTCTAAAGATCGACTATCAAGTCTACTAAGTAAACTGATTCCAAGCTGATGTCAGCGGCCGGCTCATCCTGGTATACAGGTGAGTGCTGATTGGTCCCATTGGATGTGGTTCGTTCAAAAAGCATCGGTGGTGTAATGGCGTGGAGAATTCCCTCCAAGTCAGCATGTGGTGCGGGTTCGCCTCCAACCTGGCGCTAGAGTTTTAAACGCAACAAAACATTGCCATAACAGGCTACAACCTCAGTACCAGCTACTTGAGGTTTAATGAAAGTGAATTACATCACTAACAGGTTAGTCCTCATAAAGGATAAAGGACAAAGTACGGCGTTACTCAATCCTTTTTGGGATCCGCCACGCATTCTACTTTTACGGGATTTCATGGAGGCGATTTGAATGCGTATTTGGTCATACAATGACTTACGATGGCCAACCGATGAACAAGTCAGCGCCTTATCCTTCCCAGACAAGACTGGTACCAATTCACCGACCCCGGAGGAATGGTAGGCTTGATTGGCCTGGGCGGGAAATCCGGACCAGGAACTTGGTATCGGGTGCAGGCGACAGACGGCGCCTCTTCCGACTGCGCTACCCGCGCCCTTAGTCTTCATATATCACAAAAATAGGACGCGTGTAGCACAGTTGGGAGGAGTGTTGGCTGTCCCGTGCGACCGTTACGAGGTTCCTGGTTAGAATTTCCCGCCCAGGCCACCCAAGGCTTCCACCCCTCCGAGTGAATTGGTACCAGCCTTGTCTAGAAAGGATACAGCGCTGAATTCTTCACCGGCTGGCCACCGCAAGTCATTGTATGGCCAAATACGCATTCAAGTCGCCTCCACGACATCCCGCAAAAGTAGAATACGTGGCGCATCCCAAGGGGATTGATTAACGCCGTTCTTTATCCTTTGCATCATGAATATGGCAAGTTAAAGTTCACCGGGCGGCCCAGTATGGGAATGGAACCTGCATTTTTTACCAAGCTGGCAAAGAAGCTGTCCTTTGTAGCACTAATGTAACACGTTTTTCCCTTTGAATACTCAGGAAGTACACATTCCTCCCTTTCATCCCTTATCACGGAATGAACAGTTACCGTAATCAGTACAGAAGCGTCAAAACCAAAAGTTTTTGTTAGTAATTAGGTGGAGACGACCTACACTAATGACTGCAACTGACTCCCAGTAGCCAATTATAGCCATTAATGAAGCTAGCTGCCACATATCTTCCAGCAAAAAACTTTAGTCCTGACGCTTCTGTACTGATAACGGCAACTGTTCATTCCATGATAACGGCCGATAGGTCGAAATGTGTCTTTCCTGGGTATTCAGAAGGAACAAACATGTTAGAGTAGTGCTACTAAAGGCAGCATCTGAACCAGCATGGCACAAAAAATGGAGATTTCATTCGCTGGGACGAAATCTTGGACATGACTTGCCATCTTTGTAATAGATACATGAGGACTAACTTGTTAATGATTCAATTCACTTTCATTAAGCCGCGAGTGGGTCGTACTAAAGTAGTGAACTGTCATCACAATGTTTTGTTGCGATCATAATGAAAAATATGAGCTTTTTCGAGAAATAAGTGGGTTGCCGTTCTTGCGAATCAGTTAGTCCGTTCTCAAATAGTTTCCACAGGGAAATAGGAGGAAACTGGCTTTTGAATAGTGTTATATGTTCTTTAAGAGCTTCGAAGAGCAGTTAGTGGACACCAAAGGAGTAAAACGGTATGTAGTCTTTCTACATCACAATGTCGATCAGGGGCCGGATTCATCAACGACTTACATAACTTTAACAGAGAATTCACAGCGGAAAACTTAGATAACGCGGCTTATCGCTCACCATATCGCTTGATAAGCCGCATTGGCTGAGCTTTTCGCTTACATATCTCCGTTAAAGTTATGTAAGTCGTTGATGAATCCGACCCCTGATCGACCTTGTGATGTAGAACTACATACCGTTTTACTCCTTTGGTACCCTCTACCTCCTCTTCGAAGCTCTTAAAGAACATATAACACCTTTCAAAAGACAGTTTCCTCCTATTTCCCTGTGGAAACTATTTGAGAACGGACGTAACTGATTCACAAGAACGTCAGCACAGTCATTTCTCGAAAAAGCTCATAATTCTCCCACGTTATACATTCTAATTACACCCTAGATAGAGTATCCAAAGACTGCTGCGGTTCCCAGCGACCATCGTCCGGAAACTACAAAAAGTTTCCCACGAAGTATACGACTCTCATCAAGTTCTATAAGAGTACCTATGCGATGCAGCTCTAATAACCTCCTAGGAACCCTGTCGCATTCCGAGTAAACCATTACGCCTGCTGAGAATTCTTCACTCTTCCTACTACCATCTTCTACTTTTCTAGCACCTCACGACAACAAGAACACAATTAGAGCGGAGAACCATCCTCGAGCCAATTAGCTGCACTGCACAAAAACAGCATAATTTCGAGGCGAGATGCGTGCAAAATATTATTGCGTTCGTCTTTCAACGGATAAGTGCGGAGAACTCCAAGGGAAAACACCGCTCTCTGGAAGTCCGCACTTGTCTCACAGTGGCGTGTTGACGTCGAATTCTGGAGCTCTTTCACGTCACAACGATTGAGAGAGGAACTTCGTCAAAGCGTACTCCGCCTCTACCTCAAGTTCTTCTTGGTACAACGTCGGCGTCGGCGAACATGGAGGAAGCGCTCTGCCAAGTTCATTAAACGGCTTAGGAGGCCCTCAAGCCACTTAAGGGTTCTTCGGTGGCTGAAGAGTCCTTTGAGGCCTCACATGAACCTTATCGGAAGGATGGTTATTTCACCTATACAGTGGCTTTCGGTCGTCAACCGATGGATAAGCCAGCGTTCTATCCTTCTCAGGTAAATCCGGCACCAATTCACCAACCGCGGAGGAATAGAAGGCCTGGTTGGTCCGGTTGGGATCCTAATCAAGAACAATTCTCGACAATAGGCGCTTCTGCTGCCTGCCCTACCACGTCTTCAGACCTATGTTATGACGGAGAAGATAAATTTATTGTTTAATTAAGAATTTATTTTCACTCTTTCGGGAATTGGCTGCTCTAGCCTGAAAGACGTCTATTCCTTGGATTAGAAAATGTTCTGGACGTGAAAATCGTATGATATGAGCTCTGGGGCCAGATTCTTCAACCGCTTACCGATCTTTAACGGTCAATAGATACCGCCTAACCCCCTGATATATCATTCAACAGCATCAGGTTTGACGGTATTTTCACAGTTAAAGGGCGGTAAGCTGTTGATGATTTGACTCCAGAGCTCATATTATACGATTTTCACGTCCAAAACGTTTTCTACCTCAAGGAATAGAAAGAGAATAGACGGTCTTTCAGACTAAAGCAGGCAAATCCAAAAGAGTGAAAATAAATTCTTAATTGAACAATACATTCATCTTCTCCTTCATAACATAGGTCTGAAGACGTGGTAGGACAGTCGGAAGAAGCGCTGGCTGTCGCGAATTGTTCTTGATTAGGACCCCAGCAAGCCTTCTATTCCTCCACGGTTGGTGAATTGGTGCCGGATTTACCTCAGAAGAATAGAACACTAGCTTCTCCATCGGTTGGCGACCGAAAGCCACTGTATAGGTGAAATAACCATCCTTCCGATAAGGTTCATGTGAGACCTCAAGGCACCCTTCAGCCATTGAAGAACCCTTAAGTGGCTTGAGGATCTCCTGAGCTGTTTAATGAACTTGGCAGATAGCAGCTTCCTCCGTGTTCGCAGCCGCTGACGTTGTACCAATAAGTACTTGAAGAAGAGGCGAAGTACGCGTTGACAAGGTTCCTCAGTTGTCGTGACGTGAAAGAGCTCCAGAATTCGACGTCAACATGCCACTGTGAGACAAGAGTGGATTTCTAGAGAGATTGATTAACGCCGACATTTCCCCTTTATTCCTTTGAAAGGGTGTCTAGTTTAGTTTTGATTTGGCATCAATTTCGATTCAGAAAGTGGTGTTTGGCTTGAAAACTGTCAATTTAGTACGACACTGACTTACTTTAGGCCACCCACCCTTTTGACGTGTACTGTTGAGAAGGTACACGGCCGGTTAATACCATATTGAGCGTTACGATTTAGTGGACACGTGCCGGTACGTGGATTATATCTACTCCCAAGAAAGAGTAGAGCATCGAGTGGAAGGTTTCATTATTCAACGGGATCGACATTGGTTTCGATTCGCCAATCAGGACCAATTTTCGCCTTTGAATCTGCTCCGCTCTTCTTCGTAGCCATCCATTCACCATTTACTACTTACTGCTCGTCTTTAGAGACCTCACTTGGATGACTAGTGCACCTTTACAAATCAAGGGTGGCCATGAAACCAGTGCGCAAAAAGGCATTTGCATGCGGCGGGCAGCAATTATGAGTATTGGGCACCACAGTTCATACAACTTAACAGTGAGCGATTAGTCGGAACACTGGCACGGAGGACAAACCCGTGCTTAAAAAATCGGCTGACGGAGCCGCCGCTCATCCGTCGGGATTAAGCCACATCAAGTCCACAACATACCACATCAATCTGGAAGGCAGGGCAACCACCACCAGATACCAGGTTTGGGGGAGGCTGTTCCACTGGACCACGTCTGAAACGGGGGCAGGGATGCAAGGATTCCTAAACCAGCCACCAGTGTCGCCTGAAACCTCTGCTCTTCTTGTGTTAAAGAACTGGGGCCGAATTCACGAAGCAGTGGGTATAGTTAGAGAGACCGTACGGAAATCGTACCCACTACTAGCAGTGGGTAGCCGGTACCATTCGAAACCATGAAAGGAATCAAGGGTATAGTAAAACTAGGCCTCTCGCGAGAACAGCTGGGCCCGGATTCATCAACGAGTATACCGACGGTTATGCTGGGTATAGGGGGTGGACATTCCCACCATTCATGACAAACCTTACCCGCAAAGTCGTGGGTATATCAGTGGGGATCGTGGGTATATCAGAGAAAGTCGTTTGCGCCCCATTGACAAAACGGCGCTCCAGTGAGATCAGGGGCCGTATTCATCAACGACTAACCCGCGGGTATCGATACCCACGATGAAGCCTGCGTCTCTGAATCCTGCCTTATCTCTACCCCTTATACCCCGCATACCCACGGGTTTCATTGTTAGTGAATTCGGCCTCAGCTGTTCTCGCGAGAGGCCTAGTAGTACCTTACCCTTGATTCCTTTTATGAATGCGAATCGTATCCACTTACCATCGCTGGTAGTGGGTACGATTCCCTTACGGTATCTTTACCTATACCCATTGCTTGATGAATCCTGGCCCAGAGCTCATTGGAGCGCCATTTTGTCAATGGGAAACGGAATCCTAGTGAGTATGCGGACACACCCACGACGATCATCGAGTATTCCCTACCCACTGATATACCAACCATGTGTCGGGTATGGTTTGTCATGAATTCCTCATCATGGCTCTGTATCCAGCATACCCCTATATCCAGCATACCCCTGGTATAAACGTTGATGAATCCGGCTCTGACATGAAATGCGAAGACTCCATAGTCGTCCTTTGAATCGAGCAAGCACACGGCTGCCCTCCCGATATCCAATGGAAGTAGAATGTATGGCGTATACCAAAGAAGTGACCAGCACCAACATTTATCTTGTATCTTTAAACTGTTAAACCACCTACTTACGTAAGAAGATGCATTCCCCTAAGCATCCTCTAGTCCAACACTGACAGAATTCCTCAATGAAAAGTGTCTAATTCAACTAGGCAAAACATGCTGTACTCCCAAGGCGCACGCGGCAAACAACATACGTCGTGCTACGAAAACAAACTACGCACGTATTTCCCGTGGGATGGAAAACGTCTCCAGAAAACGACGGGCCCTTTCGTCACCAAAAAGGTTCACAGAGAATCGGTCGATCTTTTTTTTAACAAATTAGGCTTGAAGCATTCTAAGAGGGAGTGATCGTAACGAAAGGTTTTGAGAAACGAAATGAAGAATGGCAAAATAGTAATGTAGGCATCTTCCGTTCCGAAAACCTTTAAAAACTTATCCCCTTTCAGTTTTTAGAATTTACTATCTTTTTTGGCTAAAAAAAAACTTCAAGGACAAGAAAACGCCTTTTAAAATCCGCCGCACTAGACTCTCCGAGTGCTAAATCGCTATGTCCAATGCATGTGCGACATTCTCTGGGGTGACATAACAATGCATATAAATTGTCTTCTTCGGAATACATTTGCAAACACAACCCCAATTGATCTCTCCAGGCATAAACAAAGAAGGCCTCGGGCGCTGCACCATCAAGAAGCGGAGGAATGGCAGAGTGGAATTGCAGATGAGGAACTGTTTTCACTCCATATTTTCCCGTCAGTCCCGTATGCAACAAAAAGCAGCCACTTCCTTGAAACGAGGCCGAGGTGACACAGTTCAGAGGACTTTGAGTTGCTCGTGTTCGTCAAAGGATGAGGATGCGGTAGAAAAAACGGTGCTACCTAGTTCTAATTCTCACCTAGGACAAAAATGCTATTTTAACCATTTACAAAATGGCTGAGATCTATCCTAGTCTGGGGGGCACATAACTAAAAAGTATTATATGTAACAAATCCACTTGAGATTTACCGAGCGGCCTCTATGGAACAACATGGGACCTAAACAAGAAAAGTCACAAAGAAAAAAAAAAACAAAAAAAACATTTTTTGCGGTTGTAAGCAGGCAAATTGTGTGCCCTCTTCATCATGTTAGATCCCGGTTACAACATGTCAGGCAGCGGTCAGCACGCGGCATGCGGCTTCATGCGCCCTCCTCATTATGTTAGATGCTGGTTATAACATGTCAGCTGGCGTCAGCACGCGGCATGCCTCTGTTCCGTCGCCTTTTACCCGCCGAGACGGTTGTAAACAGCGGCGATTTTCTATTTTTTTGTTTTTTCGTCCGTTATTGGTTTCTTTTAGGTTCCAACTCGTTCTCTAAGACCCGCTCGGTAAGTCTCAATTCATTTTGTTACCTATTTTTTAGTTATGTGACCCCTCGGACTAGGATAGATCCGAGTTTTGATCAGTTCAGTTTCAGTTTTGAACAAGACATCGATGTATCAGCTTACATCTTCGGTACCAGCCACTTGAGGCTTAAAGAAACTAAGACGAATCGTTCTCATATTACTTCGCACATAACTATGTTTTGTTGCGATCAGATCTTCCAGCACCAGGCGGGACTCGAACCCGCACCTCCCTCTGACCGGGCGGGAATGCTCTACGCCATTACACCACCGGCGCCGTTTGATCGAACGCAACATCCACACCTCGTGGGACCGATCAGCACTCGCCCGTATCCGGGATGAGCTGGCCGCTGATATCAGCATGGAACCAGTTAAGCTGAAGGTCTTGACAGAAACGATTCAAATCGTGCGATCAAACGGCGCTGATGGTGTAATGGCGTAAAGCATTCTCGCCCGGTTAGATGGAGGTGAGGGTTCGAGTCCCGCCTGGCGCTAGAAGTTTTGATTGCAACAAAATATCGTTATGACAACTTCGCACAACAGAAATTACGCGTAGATTTACGACGCCACCCTAAATTATCACCCGCATTTACCTGCAGTTGACCGCTAGAGAAATTACAGAAGCTCGATCGTACTACATGAACGTCCGCAAACCTAAACCCCAGGAAACGATGCACATCACAAACCTCCGGCTCCGATGACGGTCTCGGTGGCTCCCAGTGACTTCGAGCGTTGCCTTTGTCCGCTATTGCGAATCTTCTTCCTTCCGAAAAGCCGCTTAGGAATAAATCGTCGTTTCGGCTGAGGGACCACGAATTCGCTCAGTCCGGTCTCCTTCACAGGGGCGATCTCGTGAATCTGTGGGGTGGCAGTCTCCTTTGGTGGTAGTTCAGACAACTCCACAGTTGGCAGTGGCATGTTGAAGATGTGCGGGACGACCACAGGGGTGGCCGGAGTGCGAGCCAGCGGCGTGTCCTCTCCGAAGGTCCTCGTGAACACCGGCAACGAGGACAGGTCATCGAGGGAGTGGCGAGGCGAGTGCGCCAGATCGTCGATGCCCGAATCCTCGGACGCATTCGACGTCGTCGAGCGCAGCGCCGATCGTGGCCGTGTGTGCGGACCGAACTGGCCGTGGATCTGCTCCATCAGCTCGTCTTCGGCCTCGCTCTCGGCCGAGCTGGTCGTACGTGTGTCGGCCTTCTCGATGGCCGAGTTGTAGGACTTCATCAGCTGCTTCACATCGTACTGTGTCAGCGCGTACTCGGGCAGACTCAATCGCGGCGCAGCGTACTTCAGCGGTGGCGAGTGTGACTTCAACGTGTTGGCGCGGCTCCGTCGTGGGCCGCCGGGGTATGAGTCGATCGAGGCTGCTTGACCCATTTCGAAGTAATGGTCGACTTGACAGTTGTCGCAGTGAGTAGTAGCAGTGGTAGGAATCCAGTTGGATTCGAATCTTGAAAACGTTTTATTTAAAGGGCGTCGACGACGACGGAGTACTGTGGATACGTACGTGCGAATAGAGGGGGAATTCGAACAGAACGAGCGATGCTAACCAATTCAGCTCAAAAGGAAGCATACTGTGCCTGAATTTTCGGCCTATTTCTCAAAAAGCATGAATGAGTCCAGCGAAAGGGTCAAAAACATGAGCCACTGAAGGCTTAGAAGTGAACACTTTTATCGTGGTGTAGAGAAGAAGCTTCCAGAACAACAAGAAGCTACAGTAGCGCGAGCGCAAAGAAGTAGCTGCGGCTGGTCTGATACGAGACGCCCGTCAATAACCATAAGCGCATTATCGCCCAAAGCTCAACAGATCTAGCGTCTTATCGAAACCGCAGCATTCAACCTCTGATCAGCGTGATGATATAGGCAGCAGGAAATGGTGTTAAGTGCATAAAGCACAAGATTATCACGGATAGAAAAGTGCAGAGATCCAAGAACATTTCGGATGCAATTTCAAGGATACTGAAGTAATATAACGGTGGCATCGAATCTGCAGAAAAATCGATAAATCGATATTGCTCGGTCGGTCGATACAGTTAGATTGCATCAGTTTCTCTCTGAACGCCATTAAACTGGGGTAATTCCCACGAGCATTAGTAATTCTTTCGAAGCAACGGTCGCCTGCTGCCCCACCAAAATGGACCCAATCTCAGCGAAAACCGGCAACTCCGGTCGAAAACTCGATACCATCAGTCGATATTGGTATTGTGGTCGCCTAATTGAGTCCTACAACCCGCAGTGAAGTCGACCCTTCGGCCATCAAAATTGCATGACTCCCACTCCAGTGGAACAAATCTGAGCGAGAAACAATAACTCCGACGGAAAATCGATAATATCAATCGGCATTGGTCCTCCGATCAATACCCTATACCCTCCTTTTTTGAATCTGACAAATTTCGTCCATTTTCATCGATTGCACGTGAGAGTGACCTTAACAGGTTTTACATGTACGTTTGGGTTACCTTCACATGTTCGACACGTTTCACAGGCTTATACAGGTTTGTGAGACAGGGACACACGGACAGACGGACTAACGCTTCTGTATTAGTAGGATATTTTTTAAAGAAAAGAGGTGGTGAAGAATTACATCAACCATTGAAAGTGGAATAAAATGTGGTCCCTTAAGCTGCGCTGCAGCTGCGATTTCGAAGGAAACGAGAACATTGTAAAGCAATGCATCCGTTAACGTTCCAGGACAGGACGGAAGGGAACGATGAAGGGTGTGCGTTTCCGTTAAATCGTTAGATTCCATTAAAAATAACAGATTGGTGCGAGTATTGTCCCAATTTTAATAGAGAAGGCCTCCGAAGTTCCGAGCTTCGCCGACGTTCGAAGATCAGAGACGCTGTCGCGTGGGTCAAGTTGTCGAAAATTAGGTGGGCCGACCACGTAATGCGCCTCGCAGACACCCGCTGGACGAGAGCCGTCACCGACTGGATTCCGCCAGATGTCAAGAGAAGACCAGGACGCCCACCAACGCGTTGGCCGGACTTCTTCGTGAAAGCCCTGAAGGACCGCTATGACGCTTTTCGTGTCCCTCGAGCGAGGAGGATCCATTGGAGCACTCTGGCACGCGACAGAGACGAATGGTGACGCTGCAGACGCCCACTCGAGCAAGTCGACGATCAACGGGACGACAGGTGATACAGGTGATTGTTTCAATGGAAAAATATAGACGGGACCGTTTTATGTACCATTTTCACGACAGGTGGGTACTTTCAAATGAAACCTTTGAAACTCTGACAACTTGCGAAATCAAACCATACACCTTCCAAATGAAGACGATCGCCTTCCAAAATAAATTGTTAAAAATCACAGTCCTTCAGGCTCATTCTCATGCTACTGTGTAACATAATAATATTGGAAAAAAAATTTCCAAAGAGTGTTGAAAATAATTTTCAATAACTTAACAATTTAATTTGGAAGGCGTTTGTCTTCATTTGGAAGGTATTTCGTTTAATCTCGAAAGTTGTCAAAATTCAAGTTTCTAAGGTCTCATTTGAAAATGCCGATCTTTCCTGAAAATCGTACTTCGTTTTAGCAAGTCCAATCACATATCACAGAAGGGTCTTGTCAGGTCTATGTCTGAACGTCAAAAATGAATATGACTGCAAGAATCCCCATGTTTTCTTCATTTTCGAATGAAGTTGTATTCCATTTTCTCAAAGTCCTGGAGCCTACCGAATTAGGGGCTGGTGAAAGTTTACTTCGAACATACATTTGATCCGACTCCGATTCGAATAACTCGTAATACTTCTTTTTTCAAGCACCTGATAAATGCGATTATTCGGAGAATGGCTTCTCTGAAGAGCCCGGATGTTGGGATGATTCATCAAGGATCATTTTCACTACAACAGATTTCATTGCAACTTAGATAATTGATTTCGATCAGAAATTCAACATTCTACCCGAATCGAATATCAAATATCCTATGCGGAGAAATATCAGTTATCTGACTAGGGAAGGGTTTCGACCTCCCTGAAACTTCAAGTTGAGATCTGGATCATTAGAAAGAGCTCGGAGTGCTGATTACGAATATGGGTCTCAAAATTGCAAAATGAAACTCCTGAGCAAGTTATGGCCTGCCGAAATCGGGGGCCTCACCACAGGTTGGTTGTGCGACACACCTGGCGCGAGAGTGGTGAGTCATCGAAGCTCTGTAATAGAGACCATCCAACTGTTGGGGTGGCGCAGAGGTAGTGCTCCCGCTCGTCAGATGAGACGTCGTTGGTACGGTTCCCGTTGCTGCCGATTGTTTTACAAATCATAAATTATCTTCGAAATGACTTTTTGTTCCGAATTATCATCAATCAAAAATGCAGTAGATCAACGACATTTTGTTCTTTCTTATCATACATTCTATTTACCTTTTTCCTACACACATTTTTTTGCTTTGTTACATGAATACGAAGATCGTTGGAAACACCACCAGCTATTCAATATATGAACTCGACTCTATTTGTGCAAAATACAAAAATGTCACCATAGCAGTTTTTTTTGCCTTCAAGCATTTTTGCAAACGTGTATGGAAGTTTTCCCGGCTATTTAATCAAACACTTGTCATGATTCAGAACAATAGGTCATTTCGAAGATAAACTACGATTTGCAAAAAAAAACTGGCAGCAACGGGAAGCGAACCAACGACGTCGCACCCGACTAGCGAGAGCACTGTCCCTGCGCCACCGCCGCAGCTGGCTGGCCTTTCTTACTGAGTCCCGACGGCTCACCACTCTCGCGCCCGGTGCGTCGTACAGCCAGCCTGTGGTGAGGCCCCTGATTTCGGCAAGGCCATGCCTCGTTCAGGAGTTTCTTTTTGCAATTTTGACACCCGTATTTGTAATCAGCATTCTGAGCTCTTATTAATGGTCCTGGTCTCCACTTGAAGTTCCATGGGAGGTCAAAACCCTTCCCTAGTAAATCATACAAAGATCCGTTCTTATGAAAATGACCCTTGCATGAACCATCCTCAAATCTTGGCTTTTCAAAGATACCACTCTCCGAGTAATACATTTACCAGAGGCTTGAAAAATTGCAGATCCGAAGCATCCGAATCGAAGTCGGATCCGATATGCAGCCGTACAAGGCAATGCATTCCTCATCGAATATGGAGAAAAAATGCAAAAAATACACCACCGGCGCTGTTTGACCGCACTGGGTGGGTGCTGAAAGACCTGGAGGATATCGCGGATGTTACGTGCGGTCAAACAGCGCCGGTGGTGCAAGGCGAACATCGCTGCCCGGAAAGTAGAAGGTGCAGGTTCGAGTCCCGCCTGGCGCAAGAGTTTTGATCGTTACAAAACATCCTGTAACAGCATATAGCCTCTCAACCAGCCTCTCCAGGCTTAAGCAAATGTGTTAAAGCAAAAAATACAGCTTCAACGGTGCGAGTTAGATGTTCGATTCCTAACCTTGCAGTATTTTTTTGCGTTTTCGGTATATTCGACATTTGGAAACTACTGTCTTGTGCGGCTGTGCGGTTCCATAGCAAACTTTCCAGACCCTTAACTACGACGCCTCAAGGGCTTTGCAAAAATGAAGCGTACTTTTCTACTACTTGAAGGGTGGACATTCTTGCGGTTGTATTCATTTTCATCGTCCAAACACATGTCTGGAGACCTTCCCAGGTTTGCTTTAAATGTATATGAACCCTATGGAAGGCTGAACGCTCAGCTCCACAGTTTCCCAGGCGCTTCCTCGTTTAGTCAGGACATGAGACTCTAACGTCTTTCCTAACAGAGAACCCCAATACACTGAGCCCTAACAATGGCGCTGTTTGCTTCCGATGCGTCGCGAATCGCGTCTTCGTCAACTCCATTCATCGTCGCCTCTCTTGCAGACGCTCTGCGAATTGCTATGCAGGGAAATCAAGTGACTCATGCATATTTTCTAGTAACTGAAAGTGGCAGTATGCGAGAGTAATCGAAAGAATCCTGCACGTTCCATTGATATTACTGGAAACATTCCTGGTACCACGTCCATTCTCAACCATATATACCATTTCCAGGTCGAATGGGACACTTTAAATCAAATTGGACACTTTTCACGTCAAATTGGACCCTCTTCTAAGCTCGCCTAAGAATTTCGAAATCAAAGAGAACTCTTCCGAACTGAAACCTCTTCCTTCATACAGGTTAAACTCCAGACTCAATAAGATGGTAAGAATTTTTTTCAAGAAAAATTTAGAATAACTTTTTGTGAACTTTTTTTACTTTGGTTGCCCGAATGAGTGTAATAATTTTATAAAATTTTTACTTCGGAGAAAAAACAACAATTTGTATTTTGTGTTGAAGTGCAGCAAAGCAGCAACCATAAGGTGCACTAAAAGACCAGATTGCGCCATGCACTCGTAAAGCTCGTCGCGATTTTTATTTGATTGATAGTGTGAATGCTATCTACACGGAATAACGAGGTATGTGCGTATTTAACAATTGCACTTGTTACATTGTCTACAGTTTTTGAAACAAGCTATAAGACATTATTTTTCCACGAAAAGCTAGAATTTTATAAAATTTCAAACAAAGTGTTTACATATTGGGTAAGTGAACTAAAGGTTTAGAGAAATCCTACTGAAATTTTCCTCGAACAAAAAAAAAACTGCAGACAACGCAACAAGTATAATTATTAAGAACGCACACACCTCGTTGTTCCATGTAAGCAGCATTTACACTATCAATCAAATAAAAATTGCGACGAGCCTTTCGAGTGCATGGCGCAATCCGATCTCTTAGTGCACTATATGGTTGTTGCTTTGGTGCGCTTTAAAGCAGAATTCAATTTGTTATTTTTTCTCGAAAAGTAAAAACTTCATAAAATTATTACACTCATTCGGGCAGTTAAAGTGAAAAAATCATAAAAGTTATTCTAAATTTTCCTTGAACAAGAAATTATTCTTGCTCTCTTGGAGAGTTTGCAGTTTAACTTGTAAGAAGCTCGTTTCGATTTGGAAGACGTTCAGTTTGATTTCAAAGTTCATAGGCTAGCTTAGAGGAGTGTCCAATTTGACGTGAAAAGTGCCCAATTTGGTTTGAAAAGTGTCCAATTCAACGTGAAAATGGTATATATTTACTATCGGTACGGGCTTGAGGAGAGAGTAAAAGCCTGATAAACCTTTCCATTGATACAAAGACTTTCTTTTCACCATCTTCCAGCCTATACATTCATTTCTTACGTAGTTGACCGCGAAATAAGTGACAAATAAGCCATAAAATGTTTTCAATTGAAAGCGAACATAATCCTGGAGATCGTAAAAGGTCATGTGCAAGCTAAGCGGTGGCACTCAATGTCGTTCTTCACAAGACTAACGATCAAAATGCATTAGCAGAACAACGCGGAAATGGCCTGGCTGAATGAGAACTGGATCCATTCTGAGGGAGGCAGCACAATACCTAGAGACGAATTTTATTGCATTCTTTCGACACCAGGGGTCGGATTCATCAACGACTTACAGAGATTTGACAGAGAAATTACAGCGGAAAATCCTGATAACGCCAACATTTCACCGCATGGTTTGTTGATAAGTCGCGTTAGACTCCGTTTATACTTCGACGCCGAGCGACGCGACGCGACGCATTGTGGCCATATTGATCGTGCGACGAGATCGATCAATTTGGCCACAATGCGCGGCGTCGCGTCGCTCGGCGAAGGAAGTATAAACGGGGCCTTAAGTCTCGTTTTTTAGGAGTTTCCGCTGTAATTTCTCTGTCAAATCTCTGTAAGTCATTGAGGAATCCGCCCCGACAGGCGAAAGGGTGCTAAAAGCATTCCGCGTTGCGGAGAGTTTGCATGAATACCACCTTCATGACTTGGCAAACTCTATGAGGGCAGGGCGATATCTAGCCAAGATGTTCGAACAGTGATTGGCTGGTGGGTATTCAGGCGGAGCTGTGATTGGTTGTGGTCACGCGGAGCGTTTCTGATTCTCAGTGTAGGTCACATTAGCGACTAGTACTAAAACACTGCTGAGGAAATGCGTACCGTGAAGCTCTCGGGTTAACAAATTTAAAATTCAAGCATAAGGCCCCGTTTATACTTCCGACGCCGAGCGATGTGACGGCATGTAAAGTAGCCAAATTGATCGCCCGCGTCGCTCAATCAATATTGGCCACTATATGTGGCGTCGCATCGCTGGGCGTCGAAGTATAAACGGGGCCTAAAATAGCAGGTACGATAAGACTTCCGACGACTGCCTGAGTTATTCTGCTTATTCAAGACCTCGAAACAACTTCAAAACCGGACCTTGAAGTTTGAAGTGGACCAGTTGAAACCGCTAGAACCCTCCAACCAACCTAATAGCGTGTTCTTAACACAAACTCATGCAGGTCTGCCCTATCCAGCTTGAACTGCAATGCAAAGGCACTCTGGAACAGACTCACAGAGCAGAAGACAATGCACACTTCTGACAAGCAGACGTCGACGATTTGGGTCCGAAAAGTGCACCCTGCAGACATCGAATGACACGGCTGACTACAGGCGCCAAAATGGTCGTCAATCGTGCAGGCGAGGCGCATTCGTCGGCGGCGACGAAAGCCACTATCGGCAGCGATAAGCCGTCGCACGGACATCGTCCAGAACAGACGGCACGGGCGCCTACAGGCGTTGCACGGTGGGCGACTGCCATGTGAACAGACGGGCGTGCGCTATCCGTCGGCTCGAGAGGAACCACCCACCACCCACTTCTTCGGCAACAGCCGTGGGAACTGTATGCCGCCGTTGCGCTATGACGAAGGAGCGAATCAATGTCCGTGGGATGCGCCGCACACTCTACATCGGCTCTTCCGAATTGCGAGCCAGAGGCAGAGGCACTCTAGGGGTTCATGTACGATTTTCCAGCCCTATTTTCATCCACGTGAAAGCCATCGTGCATCTACCGTCTCTGCAGAGGTCGCATGAGACTGTTCAGCCCAGCCGTCGTCAACACCTACGACTACCACGTGGATCCTTGTGGATTCTTTGGCTCGAATGTGGCGGCACTGCAAAGGGCAGCAGCGTGTCGTCCGTGTTTATGTCCGTCACCTGATGGCTCTCACTATTTATATGTGGGGCACGCGCCTTGCAGAGCAAACACTGGCAGGCAGAATACGACTTTAAGTAACTGCTGAGTAAATAAACGCTGCCAAAACAGAATTTCTGCAGATCTTTCCATAACAAATGTTTAGAGCTGCAGAGATGCTCCATGCATCCTAGGCAACGAAGTCTCGCAGTACACTGATTCCTATACTATACGAAATCAGGATGAAAACGCGATCAGCGTTGCACAGCGTGGAATTGAGAGGACGATGCTCGGAGTGACACTACTCACGAAAGTGAGAGAAGGCCTCCGGAGATCCGAGCTTCGCCTACGCTCGAAGATCAGAGACGCTGTCGAGTAGGCCAAGTTGTCGAAAATTAGGTGGGCCGGGCACGTAATGCGCTTCGCAGACACCCGCTGACGAGAGCCGTCACCGATTGGATTCCGCGGGATGTCAAGGGAACACCAGGACGCCCACCAACGCATTGGTCGGACTTCTTCGTGAAAGCCCTGAACGACCGCTATGACGCTCTTCGTGTCCCTCGAGCGAGGAGGATCCATTGGAGCACTCTGGCACGCGACAAGGACAAATGAAGACGCTGCTGGCGGCCGCTCGATCAAGTCGATGATCAACGGGACGACAGGTGATACATTGATTAACCGCTGTTAGCACATCCTGGCATGTGGTAGTGCAGTCGGATGAACGCGTACATCCAATTCTAGGATCGTTGTTCGGGTTTCCCGTCTAGGCCCGCTAGGCCTTCCATCCCTTCGGGGTTGTAGAAGAACTACCAGACCCGTCTGGAAAGGATAAAACAATGACTTTTACAACGGCTAGCCACCACAGGCCATCGTATAGGTCAGGTACGAATTCATCCAGAAGCAGATTGCGTGGCGCATCCCAAAAGGGATTAATTAACGGGTGCATATCGCGAATATGGGCAGCATTGGGAGATGGGAGCACGCCAGTCAATCATAGCAAAGCAAATTACCGAGCGAATCCACTCCAATCAATCAGGATCCCGACCGTACAAGCACTCTATGAAGGGTACGCGAATTTGATGCGATCTGATTGGCTGGCACGCTCCCGACCACCCATGCTGCCCATCTTCGCGACATGTATCAACTAACGCCCTTCTTTATGCTTTATCTTTTATAATAACATTTCCTAGAAAATGAAGAAAAAGCTGTAACGATCGGGAAAATTCTTTCCGAGCCAAGATGTCGGCATAGTAATACATCTGTAGAGAGGAACCAAAGTTCCTCAAACGATGAGGACCCATTGGGCTACTCTGGCACGCAAATGGGGTCAATAACAATGCTGCCCTACAACTATCACCCACGTTCACAATTCATATGGCGACATTTCAGAACAATAGACAACCAGGAGCCGGATTCATCAACGACTTACAGAGACTTAACGGAGAAATTACAGCCGAAATCCCTGATAACGCCAACATTTCACCATATCGCCTGTTGATAAGCCGCGATAACTCGCGTTTTTTCAGGAGTTTCCGCTGTAATTTCTCTGTCAAATCTCTGTAAGTCGTTGACGACTCCGGCTCCAGGTACCTCGAACAGCTTATGTATCTGGGAAACGGGAATATGATGGGTGTGGCTAGGTGGAGAGAAAATCTGGTGACTATCTAGCGGATCTTTCATGGTCGGGAGGGTATAATGATAAAGGATAAAGGACGGCGTTACTCAATCCCTTTTGGGATGCGCACGCATTCTACTTCTACGGGATGTCGTGGAGGCGATCTGAATGTGTACCTGGGCATACAATGACTTGAGGTGGCCAGCCGATGAACAAGTCAGAGCTTTATCCTTTCCAGACAAGTCTGGCACCAATTCACCGACCCCGGAGGGATGAAGGGCTTGGTTGGCCTGGGCTGAAAATTCGAACCAGGAACCTGGTATCGGGTACACGCGACAGACGGCACCTCCCCGACTGCGCTACACGCGCCCGTCGGGAGGCTGCAACCGTAAAGTTTCAATTGCGTGCCGCACCCCATGCTCTACAACCGTTTGATTTGAAAATAAGCCCTTACATAATCAAAGAGCAGCTGACGCTCTCGTATAAACTCAACCCCCCCCCCCCCCGAATAGGATAGATCCTTACCTAGCTAAAGTACTTCCCAGAGGTCTCAGTGCCGAATTCGGCACAACAAAAGGCACATCAGTTGAACGTTGGGAACCAGTAGTCGGATTCATCAACGACTTACATAACTTTAACAGAGAATTCACAGCGGAAAACTCAGATAACGCGGCTTATCAAGCGATATGGTGAGCGATAAGCCGCGTTATCTCAGTTTTCTGCTGTGAATTCTCAGTTAAAGTCAAGTAATTCGATGATGAATCCGACCCCAGGAACCCTTTGGCGCCTTTTGATTTCCTGTGTGTCGTATAATCAACAAAAACCTTAGGAATTCCCGTTAGCCTTTTAGTAACAGCCTTTTGCGGGTGATAAAACTGTTTGCCAAGTGATAACCAGGAAATGATCACAAAAGTTATGAGCAATACAACGATTGCCACAAACGATCCTATAGCTCACACCTTAACGTGGAGAACGGTCACGTCCCTGAGTTGATAATGGCATAAAGCACGCACGAATGAAGTCGGAAGGCTGGGACCAGATTCATCAACTGCTTACCGCTCTCTAGCGGCGAAAATACCACCAAACCTGATTCTGATGAATGTCATATCAGGGGGTTTGACGGTATTTTCATCGTTAGAGGGTGGTAAGCGGCTGACGAATCTGGCCCCTGGACGCTCGGAACTGAACAAACTCGGGTACTACGCTGCAAGCTGCGTTGAGGCCCTTTCAGCGGCGTCAGAAAGACGGTGAAGGAGAACGTCTAGCTCTGCACTTGTTTGGACCAAGTCGTCGAACATTGGGTGGGTCGCATATGCAACGTGCTCCCATACCACTTACTGAAAGCCGATTTCCGTAATTGACTGGATGCATAAAGAGTGCCAGGACACTCTTCTACACGTTCACGGGCCCCTTAGATGGTTAGTATCAATACAATACCGCTTAGGAGCACCACTGGGCTATTCTGGCACGAGACAGGAACGAACGGAGACATTTCTGACATCCATTCAAAGAAGCCTACAACCAACGACCGTTGACAGAAACCTTAGGAATGATTCAAACCAGCTCCTTCAGGCATCGAGTGGGTAGTATCGAGGGTGTAAGGCTTCATAATAGTGTTTTGTTCCGATCAAAACTCTAGCGCCAGGTGAGACTCGAACCCGCACCTCCTGCTGGCTGTCCACCAGCACTGTTTTGCGCTGAACATGAGCGCCAGACGGGACTCGAAACCAAGGTGCGGTTTCGAGTCCCGTCTGGCGCTAGAGTTTTGATCGCAACAAAACATCGTTACGAGAGCTTTAAACCTTAGGGCTTTCCCAGATTCAACGGTTTCTGACCAGGGTGTGGTATCAGGCGTTCGGTGTCCCAATGGGGAAAACTGATACCACTGCGAGAGTCTCCACCCTTCATATAGCCAAAGAATGTGCGCGATTTTTGCAAAGTCGTTGAACATAGCGAATTAGGGGCCCTGAAACTTCACCACTGAATGCTCAGTCACACAAGGTAATGTCTTCTGAATATCGAATATGCAGAAAATGTGCAAAAATACTCCCTCATAGGCTGAGCTAGTCTGGCACGTGACAGAAACGAATGGAGACATTTCTGTCAATCATTCAAAGAAGCCTACAACCAACGACCGTTGACAGAGACCTTAAGAATAATTCAATTCAGTTCCTTCAAGCATCAAGTGGGTAGTATCGAGTTTGTAAGGCTCCATAATAACGTTTCGTTCCGATCAAAGCTCTAGCGCCAGGCGAGACTCGAACCCGCATCTCCATCTGATCGCGCGGGAATGCTGTACGCCATTACACCATCGGCGCCGTTTGATCGAACGCAATTGACCTGAGCGGTCCCATGAGGTGTGTGAATGTTGCGTTCGATCAAACGGCGCCGGTGATGTAAAGGCGCAGAGCATTCCCACCCGGTCAGAAGGAGGTGCGGGTTCGAGTCCCGCCTGGCGCTAGAAGTGTTGATCGCAACAAAACATCGTTATGACAGTGCAAAAATACTTCCTCATAGGCTCGGGGTAAGGTACTCGACATCTTGGACAGCGGTATTTTTGCATTTTTCCGTATATCCGAGGTTTGTAAAGTACTGCCTTGTATGACTGTGCACTTCCTTGGTATATTTTAGGGCCTTGACCCGGTAAGCTCAAGGACTTTGCAAAAATGGACCCACTTCTCTTCTATGTGAAAGGAGAAGACTCTCGCCGTATACGCTCGAGACCCTTTCACAGCGTGTCTTCCCACCTCAACACTGGAAAGTTAGACATGTTAACGACATCGGAATTCAAACCCAGGATGGAGCTCTGAACTGACACCAGCCCTGTACTCAGATTCCTTCAAAAAGTTGAAAGAGAAATGGGATTTATCCTAGTGAGCGGATACTTCACGTATATTTTACAACGACGGTAAAATTGGACAAAGACTACATACCCATCCAACCTACGAGAGGACCCTTCCATGTGATTTCATACCGAGGATGGGCCACACCTTGCTTGTGTTTGTTTCGATCTTCTAGCAGTACCTACCCCCCCCCCACCTCCGTCTAGGATAGATCCCAGAATCGGTTTCCAAGGCTACACAAAGAGGCACAGGTGTTGTCCTTGCTATTCTAAATATCGCGATTAACTGGGCGACTAAGCTCACCTGCCTCTCTCACTCAAGCACACGAATCTTGTTTGCGTGGGGGCCACATATGTAGATGAACAGGCTGGCTGGCAAAACATCTAGCAGGCAAAATCTGACTCGCGGGGGAGTTTGATGGAAGACTACCACCATCCCTAGTGGTTAACTACTCCGAAGGCATTTATTCTGCTGATGAAATTGTGGAGAAATCAGGAAGAATGTGGCATTCTAGAGAATTCGTTAAAACTGGCTGATTTGGAAACCTAAGTTTTTGCCGATATAGGTGCTCTCGATCTTAGGTTTCGAACTTCTTTTAGACGTCTGAAAACGACGAAACTGTCGAAACATCAGGTCGAAGTAAATACGTTCCCTCATATCGAACCTGCATGGCTCAGAAGTATTGACACAATTCAGAGTAGCCATCACTTCTGGAGCACCGTAGAAGAATTCGGAGAATGGCAGACTTTGAAGAACCGACTAATAAAGACGAAGAAGACGAAGTCTGCGATAAGGGACAGGCTTCTGGGCCACCCGAAAAGCCAGCGAGAGAGTAGAGACATAGCGGGTGAAGTGCCCGCTGGCCCGCTAAATTCCTCTTACTCGCACGGGGAGCTCTGTATATATAGAGCGGCTTATCAAGCGATATCGCGAAGCATTTCGCCGCGCTTTCAGGGATTTCGGCTGTAATTTCTCTGTTAAATTGCTGTAAGTCGTTGACGAATCCGGCCCCAGTTCGACGTGAAAATGGTATCTGTGTGTGGCAACCGATGGTGGCACACTTCCCAGAAGGATGCCATTTATGGAAGATAGAGCCATCACAATAATTCTCCATGTTGGACTGTAAAACATGGGCATGTCCAAATCGATTCAGTTCTTCTGAGCGATGCAGGTTCGGTATGACGGGACGTATTTACTTCGACTTTTCGACAATTTCGCTGTTCTCAAAGGCCTGAAGGAAGTTTGAAACATAAGAACAAGCACTCATCTCTGCAAAGAATTAGGTTACCAACTCGGCCAGTTCCAACGATTTCCCAAGAGTATCAAGGTGAATTACACTGAAGCAAACCTGACTCGCCGTTGTTACACCTGCACTGAGTGAAAGCTCTGTTATATGGCTACCATGAAGCAAATGAGTCCTACCAAGTGCAAATCTATAGCTAAACAACACTGTAGATTTGCACTTGGTAGGTCTCATTTGCTTTATGGTAGTCATGTAACTGCGCTTTCACTCACTGCTGGTGCAACATTGGTGAGTTAGGTTTGCTTCGGTGGGATTCATCTTGGCACTCTAGGGAATTCGTTGAACTTGGCTGAGTTGAAAATATAAGCCTCTACCGAGATGAGTGCCGATAATAGGCTTCGAACCTCTTTCACGCCTTTGAAAACGGTAAAACTGTCGAAACCTCAGGCCGAAATAAATACGTCCCCTCATGTCGAACCTGCATGGCTCAAAAGTAT
Source organism: Heligmosomoides polygyrus polygyrus (assembly GCA_947396885.1). Taxonomy (NCBI): domain Eukaryota; kingdom Metazoa; phylum Nematoda; class Chromadorea; order Rhabditida; family Heligmosomidae; genus Heligmosomoides; species Heligmosomoides polygyrus. The sequence continues at coordinate 4,777,370 of OX377204.1, forward strand.
TGAAACAAATCAGAGCAGCCACCACTTCTGGAGCATCACAGAAGAATTCGGAGAATGGCAGCCTTTGAAAGACCGACTAATAAAGAAGAAGAAGACGAATTCTGCGATAAGAAACAGGCTTCTGGGCCACCCGAAACAGGCAGCGAGATAGTAGAGACAGAAGCGAGAGAAGTGCCCGCTGGCCCGCTAAATTCCTCTTACTCGCACGGGGAGCTGTGAAACGGGTTCAGATGATCGTCGTCAGCCACCAGTGCGCCACCGTCGCACTTTCTGGCCTACTTCGAAGAGTACGGGGTAAACACTCGTAGAAACGGGTAAGAGGTTTATTCGGCTTAAAAAGCGCTAACAAGCACTCTGAGCTCAAACATTCGAGGCAAAGTCTAAGCAATTCCGTCTACAAAGTACGAAGACCTTCGCGCTGTACTTGAACACATCGGGGCATTACCGGAGTAAGGTCATTCGTCGTGGGCAAACATCGGCAGACCACTACATTTATGAGGCCTTTGGTCGGAAACGAACACAATTTTCAAGGAAATTCGTCTCTCGGTGCGGGAAAAACCTTCACGCACCACAGTCTTCGCCAAATTACTGTGGTAAAAAGGCTCCTTGGCTATTAAAGATCACCTGACAGGAATTATGAGCGCATTATAAAAACCTGCGGCAACGAAACAGACCACCAGAAACGAAACTCTGTCCCTAAATATAGCAGCAGGACCGGTATACACCCCTTCTATGGACTTCCGAGGAGTTCAGAGACATTCCCATCTCATTCCAGGTCTTGAAAGAAAATGGCCAATGGTCGCTCACCTACACGACTTTGTATGCCGTCGCGAACCTCATATTCATGTGGAAATCAGATGTACTCTAGCGGAAAGGGCGAATAACGCCTGGAAGGAGCACCATAAAGAAGGAGAAGCTCAGTTGAGTTGAGTCCAGGCATTCAAACAGCCAAGATGGAAGGTTTGTCGGAGGAGCAATGGTCGACAGTGAATAAGGCGTCAGTTCGGTATTAGTTTCCTTTAAACCCCACTGGTTTTATGACTGTGGAAGAAACGCCCACGGGCTTTGTTTATCAACACAAACCCTGATCAACACCGGAAACTTCCTGGCCTTGGCTGTACGATTACACGCAATCTCTCGACCGTGTGACCCTTTAAAGCTGGTCGCCGGCAGTGGCGATAAGGTAATCCCTGTTCAGACGCTCCTAAAGACACACCAGACGTCGACTATAGCCGTCGACCTCTCTCGTAAACCTTGGCCTATACAGTTGGGTGACGTTAAAATAGCGGCCACTTTCTCCGCGACATCACTCATCTGTGGCTGACCACTTGCAAAAGTTGTAGCACAGTCATCTTTCTAGTTCGGAATTCGCTCCCAACGATAAGAATAAAGGACAAATGGTTGGAAGCAGTGAATCATTGGGTTGCGCTGCGTGTTCTACTTCTATATGATATCGTGGAGGCAGTTTGATGGGTCTATTCTAATCGGAATGAAGCCCGTCCAGAAGGACCATGGAGAAGGTCTTCTACTGCGATCTCTTCGATAGCCAGGTCCACCTGCCCCACGCCATCTTCCGCAGGATGGATACGTCGTGACCTCTGTTCTCCCTTCCGAGATCCGACACGTCATCTCGTCGGTGAAGAAACGTAAAGCACCCGGTCCCGACAGGATCAGAGCTGAACACCTGAAGAACCTCCCGCCAGCGCTCATCAACACCCTGGCGCGGCTCTTCACACGATACCTGTCGGAGTGCAAGGTTCCATCTCAGTGGAAGACCAGCAAAACCGTCTTGCTGTACAAGAAGGGAGACGTGCACGACATTGGCAACTATCGCCCGATCTGCCTGTTGTCCGTAGTCTACAAGCTGTTCACTCGAGTCATCCTGAATAGGATTAGTAGAACGCTGGACGAAGGACAGCCATGCGAGCAAGCAGGATTTCGGAGAGGATTCAGCACGATCGACCACGTTCACTCCATTTCGAAGCTCATCGAAGTGTCGCGAAAGTACAAGCTGCCGCTGCTCCTTTCGTTCATCGATCTGAAGAAGGCATTCGACTCTGTCGAAACTGAAGCGGTAATCGAAGCCCTGCTCACTCAGGGCGTTCCTACTCAGTTCATCAGAGTCCTTCGAGAGCTGTACAGTGGATTCACGACCAAGGTCTCTCCATTCTACAACGACGTCGTCGTCGACGTGAAGAGAGGGGTTCGGCAAGGGCATACCATATCTCCGAAGCTCTTCAGCGCCACCCTCGAAAACGTCATGGGCGAACTAGAATGGGAAGACATGGGAGTGAAGGTCGACGGCCAGCAGCTGCACCATCTTCGTCGTTTCGCTGACGACATCGTGCTCATAACACCGAGCATCAGCCATGCGGAGCGAATGCTGGCCGACTTCGATCGTGTATTTGGGAACGTTGGCTGCAGCCGAATCTTACGAAGAAGATGTTCATGAGGAACGGACAAGTTTCTGATGCCCCATTCTCGCTCAACGGAACGAACATCTCCGAATGCTCCAGCTACGTCTATCTGGGTCGCGAAGTCAATATGGTCAACGACCTAGCGCCAGGGCTGAGCAGGAGGAAACGAGCGGCTTTGGGAGCTTTCAAGAGCGTCGAAAAGGTCGCGAAGAATACGAAGAACGTCCGAATTCGTGCCCACTATTCGACTGCACTGTTCTTCCTGCCCTAAAATACGCCTCAGAGACCTGGGCTATACGAAAGCAGGATGAACACGCGATCAGCGTCGCGCAGCATGGAATCGAGAGGACGATGCTCGGAGTGACACGACTCACGCAAGTGAGAGAAGGCTTCCAGAGTTTCGAGCTTCGCCGACGTTCGAAGATCAGAGACGCTGCCGCGTGGGCCAAGTTGTCGAAAATTAGGTGGGCCGGCCACGTAATGCGCTTCGCAGACACCCACTGGACGAGAGCCATCACCGACTGGATCCCGTGGGATGTCAAGAGAACGCCAGGGCTCCCATCAACGCGTTGGTCGGACTTCTTCGTGATAGCCCTGAACGACCGATATGACGCTCTTCGTGTCCCTCGAGCGAGGAGGATCCATTGGAGCACTCTGGCACGCGACAGGGACGAATGGAGACGCTGCTGGCGCCCGCTCGAGCAAGTCGATGAACAACGGGACGACAGGTGATACAGGTGATCCTAATCGGAGGGAGGCATGTACTGATTTACGTCTCCAATCCCTTGCATATTTCATTACGAGAGCTTCATCTGCTGTCCCACGATGCGAGGCCCACGATCCAAACGTGAGTACAATTCGCATTATTTACTTTCAGGCGAGGAATGTTCGCCTCCTACATCGCGCTACTTGAACGCTATCCATGAAGGCAAGGCACAATCTACGGGTTGACATTCCGTTCACATTCCATGAGAATTGTCTTCGCCATTCAAAAGTTGAACTCTTGAAGACGTGTTCCAAACCATTGTTCGCGTTCGCGCCAAAAATAGGATGACAACGACGACGGGAGCAGAACGTTCACCAGTCATGTCTTGAATCACTCACTAACCATTGTTCAGAATTCACCGAGACCAGGACACGGTGGAAAATATTTCTCTCAGCTTGCGCCGGGAACACTCCCTGTCACAACACCATTGAATATTCCGTCGCAAACGAAGAGAAACAAGACGAAGTCGTCAGGTTCCTGGGCAGGCAATGGGTCTTTTAAGTAACATCAACTAATACGAATTAGACTGGTTTTACTGAACTGGTTTTCGAAGAATCATAAGAAAGGAAATCGTTTCATAAGAAATTACCAAACATTGCGCAATTACTCGGAAACAAGTTCAGAACGTATCGAACACTTATGCTCGCCAAAGACTCCTTTTTAATACCTAGGATTATAGTTTACTTCAAACAGCAGCTTCTCAACACGATAAGAATAAGGTAAAAATCTTAGAATGAAATGTTCATAAGAAATGGTTACAACTTACGATAATGCATGACTAGCACAAACAGCCCACATATTTTATTAATACATATTTTTATTATTTTATTTAGTCATTTGGGTACATGTCGCGAAAGTGAGCAGTATTGATAGGTGGGAGCGCACCGTCCAATAAAAATCAACCAGAGCACAGACCGAACACATACCAGCCAATCAGGGTACCGACTGTACCAACCGTTTCTGGGGTCGGATTCATCAACGACTTACATAACTTTAACAGAGAATTAACAGCGGAAAACTCAGATAACGCGGCTTATCGCTCACCATATCGCTTGATAAGCCGCGCTATCAGGGATTTCGGCTGTAATTTTCTCTGTTAAATTGTTTCAAGTCGTTGATGAACCTGATAGCTCGGCTTATCAAGCGATTTGATGAGCGATAAGCCGTGTTATCTGAGTTTTCCGCTGTGAATTCTCTGTTAAAGTTATGTAAGTCGTTGATGAATCCTACCCCTGAATGAATAGCATGCCCACTCTAAGCGGCATGATTGGTTTAGGCGCTTCCACCTACCAATGCTGCCCGTTTTCACGACGTATACCATTATTTGTACCAGGTTTATTTATACTTGCTGCTCAACTGCTTCTACAGATATATTCTACTGATGTTATAATTCTGCGTTTTTTTTTATTGTTCTAAGCGCAAAAGTTTATGCAAAAACGAATGCATGTGCCAAATTGCTAAACAAAACAAGCGTCCGGAACAAATTAATGTCCGCTAGACTTTATCCAAAGTGCAAAGGATAAAGAACGGCGTAAGTCAATCCCCTTTGGGATGCGCCACGCATTCTACGTCTACGGAATATCGTGGCGAATTGAATGCGTATTTGGGCGTACAACGACTTGCGGTGGCCTGTCCATCGACACGTCATTGTCAAGTCAGCCTCTTATCTTTCCCAGACAAGTCTGGTTCCAATTCACCGACCCCGGAAAGAAGGAAGGTTTGGTTGGTCTGCGCGCGAAATCCGAACCACAAATCCGGTATCAGGTGCACGCGACAGCCGCCACCTCCTCTGACTGCGCCACACGCGCCCGGGGGTCTTTATATTTTGACGAAATCCGTCAGACCATGAGAAGGACCTCTAGAACTTCAGAAGGGCTTCCTTCGATAAAGCGACATAGAGGCAGGAACGGTCCGGAGAGGAAGAAGGGCTAAGCACTGAGGTGTAGGAAACGAAGCAATAAGAAGAGGGCGTAGAAGGGGACGACGAAGAAAGGGGAGATGATAGTGATGAAGAAAACATGCCAAGCGGATTCAAAAGGTGGCTGCACCAGTGAATTCACGTGCAGGCACATACTCATGGGGCGCCTGAGCATTCCCAAATGTTCCTTTGTTCGTCTGCGATTATTTCAAAGCCGAAAACAGGCCCAGCACTAAACTTTGATACACCGTGGTACACAAAAGACGACGCTGCTATCCCTTGGCGACAACTGATAGCGTCATAAGATCTTTGGTCACCAGTCAACACTGAGCACAGCAACAATGTTACTCCTTGTCGAGAATCTTCATGCATCCGCTCGATAGCAGTTAGTGGGCAAGATTCATAACTGTTCGGACTCCGCTAATATCGACGGAAGAACACCGCGATGTTCACCAACAGGTTGGCCGAAGAACTTCTTCGTGAAACCCAAGAAGACCTGTGATCAATCGAGGAGACCCCAATGACGTGCAAAAGGGACTAATACACACGGCGCAGGCGATTCCTCGTGCCAATTTTCGATCGTCTCCTAATTTTGCCAATTTCGAACAAAGATCGATTACCGATGATTAAAGGTGTGTTGTCGAAGGCAGAAAACATTAATTTCTTACAAACTAATCAATCGTTTCTGCGAAGCTAAAAAAAATTTTGCTTTCGAAAAGTCGATCATGGTGTAAGAAGGCGTTCAAAAACCGGAAATCTGGCGCCATAGCTGGACCAGATATACACTATTAGGTTGTCTCATAAGTCTCTCGCCGTTTTTTCAACGATTCATTGCGGATTTCGCCGGCGGTCTCTTGCATAGCGCTGCATATCTTTCGAAAGAGAATGATTTGCTCTATGAGAGCATGTATTGCATTTCTTTCTTCATCATGAATTTTTCAATTTTTAGGTCGTCGAAGTGAAAAGTGAAAAGTGAAAAAGTAGCCATTTACGCACTTGTTCTCTCCGCTTAGGTTTGTAATTTTTTGCGCAGTTTTTTTATAGCATTTGGAAGACAATGTTCTGTACTACAAGCATACGTGTTGGCCCTATTTGGTCACTTGTCCTTTATTGATTTTTAGGTCGTCAAATTGCGCTGTCCGACTTTTCCGTCCGAATTTTTATCGACAGCTCCTGCTCTGTGGCTGGACTTTTTTGCTCGGTGTTATATGTCATTCGAAAGATCATGTCTTGATCTATAAGAATTTACGTCGCGTTTATTGGCTCATGCCGGTTTCTGTCGAATATCAACAAAATTTCAAAAAGAGGAAAATCATCTCCACCTACAACTCCTTCTCCTTCTTCAGTTGTTGATATTCGACAGAAATCAGCGTGAGCCAATAAACGCGACACAAATTCTTACTGAGCAAGACATCCTCTTCCAAACGACATATAACACCATGCAAAAAAGTTCAACCACAGAACCGGAGTTTTGGTAAAAATTCGGGCGGAAAAGTCGGAATTCCCAATTTGATGACCTAAAAATCAATAAAGGACAAGTGTGCAAATAGGACCAACACGTATTCTTGTAGTACAGAACATGGTCTTCCAAATTCTATGAAAAACTGCGCAAAAAATTCCAAACCTAAGCGGAGAGAACAAGTGCGTAGATGGCCACTTTTTCACTTTTCACTTCAACGACCTAAAAATTGACAAAATTGAGGACGAAAAAAGAAATGCAATGCATGTTTTGATAGTGCAAATCGTTCTCTTTCGAAAGCTATGCAGCGCTATGCAAGAGACCGGCGGCCAATAAATCGCTGAAAAAACGACGAGAACTTATGGGAGAACCTAAAATTTTAACGTTAGGTTGGACATTTTTCAAACCAATTTAGGCCCTCTTCTAAGCAAGCTCGTTGCTTCTGAAATCAAAGTGAACCTCTCACGAACAAACAAGGGCGTATCACAATCAAAGATTAAAAAGGAGATTCTTTGTTAGGGCAATTAGTTATCCATGAGATTTTTTTTCCTGTGGTGACTGATTTGCATGCCAAATGAAAACAAATGAGGTCCTCGAACTGTGACAAATAATTCATCCGAAAAAAGCAGACCAATGGACGTTGTTTCGCTGTCGACTCGCCAAACAGTACATCGCGTGACTGCAGTTCTACTTTTCAACGGCATAAGTACGAAGAAAAGACGAAATCCGTCACATGGTCCTTCGCCGGTATGTAAGTGGCATATTGTTTAGGCAATGATTCATTGTTTTCCTCTTTTAGATGATTTATTGTCGCAGTTAGTCTTCGCAGATGCAACATTTCCACATCACTTCTCCCTTTAAATGACTCAGACCTACATACGCATAGTTGGTGATGCGGTTCACGTTTCACTTTTTTTATAATTGACCATGTCGCGAATGACGGCAGCATTGCGATGTGGGAGCTAGCCAATCATTGCCAACTAGGGTTACAACCAAACACACATCAGCCAATCAGGGGCGGGGGGATTCATCAATGACTTACAGCAATTTAACAGAGAAAATATAGCCGAAATCCCTGATAGCGCGGCTTATCAAGCGATATGGTGAGCGATATGCCGCGTTATCTGAGTTTTCCGTTGTGAATTCTCCGTTAAAGTTATGAAAGTCGTTGATGAATCCAGCCCCAAGATACCGACCATGCGCGACCTCTTTGAATAACAGGCTAATTCGATGCAACCTGATTGGCTGGCGTGTTTTCACCTCCCAATGCTGCTAACACTCGCGACTAGAACCAAACATTGTCCATCTGAGGGTAAACTTTCCATCCGGGGGATTCATCTCCGCCTACCGCCCTCTAACCGTGAAAATACCGCCAAATCTGATGCCGATGAATGTCATATCATAGGGTTTGGCAGCATTTTCACCGTCAGGGGGCAGTAAACGGTTGATGAATTTGGCCCCAGGTGAACAGCTTATTCGACCAGAAAGCGAGAGGTCCTGTGAATCGAGAAGAGCACCAGCGAAAGTTAACAGGAGCCGAAGAGTGGGAACCACAACTAGGATTCCAAAACGAGAACATTCGGAGAATTTTCCCACAAGGGAACACGGAAGAAGGAACAAGAAGACAGAACAACAAGCCTGTCTCGTTGTCAGTCAGTAGAACACTGTGAATGGACGGATGCACTCCAAGCACTTCCCTCTATAGGTGCAATCATTAACAACGACGACGAAGAAGAAGAAGAAGAATGCACGCAGCAGCGAACAACATCGAGAAACTGGAATCGCCGGCCAGACGGCAGCGCATTCTCTCAGCCAGCTGCCTGCCAACACTTCGTAGCTAACTCGAGAAGAGCACCGCAACTCGTACGAGAACAAACTTCGACCGTTCTTGTTCTTTGAAGCGCAAACACGCCGGCGATTAAGCGCTTTCGAGCCGTCAACTCGCCTCGACGATTTCTGCTCCCGTGCTCCACAAATAGTACCCGAGGAGTGACGGGGTCAAATCATCCAATATGCTCCAAATCACAGAATCCGGCAGACAGCGGGGTTGTGAATGTTGGTCCGAATTAATTTTTGAGCGAAGCATTCTCAGCCTTTGAACCAGTCATTCAAGGCGAAGGATAAAAGACAGATGGCGTTGTCCTTGTTCCGGAATCGTCGCGCCTTCTACTTCTGCCCGATATCGAGGAGACAATTCAAATCCGTGTCTGACATATGGGCGCGTGGTAGAAGAAGGAAGAAGCGCGCTGGCTGTCGAGCGCACTCCGATACCAGAATTTTGGTTCGGGTTTTCCACTCATGTCAACCTTGTCTTCCATCCCTCCAGGATCGATGGATTGGTTCCTTACTTGTCTGGGAGGGTAGAGCGCTGACTAGTTCATCGGCTGGCCATCGCAGGTCATTGCATGGATAAGCACGCCTTCAACCCTCCTCCACAACATACTGTAGAAGTGGAATGCGTGGCGCATCCCAAAAAGGGTCAAGTAATCCTGTGCTTTATCCTCAAAAAGTCAACCCTAAGCAGTAATAAATAATATCAAGCGGAAATGCAGTGAGATGATTCAGCGGCCATTAATTTTGCGCTTACGAACGGGAGGACATAACACCGAATTCGCATTTTTCGTTCCACAAGATACTTCTACTTCAACAAAAAAAAAGCACTGCAAATTCCAGCCCTCATTTCGAAGACCACGTCCCGATCAGGCAAGTTTTGGAGGAAAAAACAGAACCAGTGTTTCCGTGCAAAGCAAACTTCACCTCAAAATTCTTCAGCTGATTAATGCCCATGGTCTTTCCACCGAGAACAGCACGCTATGTGGGTGTTTTTAGGCTTTCCGTGCTTTTCAAAGTGCACTAGGACCGGTCCGGTGTCACTGTTCAGCCATGTCACTAATTGAGTTTTACTTGGTGGCACATACCTTCAATCCAGTTCGAAAGTAGACAGCATCGCTTTGTTCGGTATGATGCACTTAATGTCGAAGTCAATGCTGCCTAGCGTGTAAACACGGTTCACACAAGGAAGAACTGCCAGCGAAATTCTTGCTGAAGCCCTTTCCTTCAACAATAAAAAGGAATATAACAGGGGGAACGGAACAGCAGTCGTTTTTGACCCGCTATGGACAAATCAGGATGAACTAGGGCCTCTATCAAACACTCAGGTAGCAACTTAGAACTTATAATACAAGCAGAGATCCAGCTTAAGCCGAAAAGTAAAGCGTTGCTCGTTAACGTGCTCTCTTTGATTCTGACTCGTGCTTCAACAATTCTTCTTAGTACCCAATGCGATCAGAGACGCTGTCGCATGAGCCAAGTTGTCGAAAATTAGGTGGGCCGGCCATGTAATGCGCATCGGAGCCACCAGCTGGACGAGAGCCGTTACCGACTGGATTCTGCGGGATGTCAAGAGAACACCACTAGGAGCGGCATTAGCAATTTGACAAGCTGTCATTTTAGGCTAGTAATTAAAAAGAATAACAAGTAAACTGCTAATACGGTATAAAAAATAAATGGTATGGTATAAAAAAACACTTCTGAAAACAACCAGGTGAGAGATAGCAGGGTTGTGTTCGAATTAAAGTGCTAAAAGGAGTTGTTGAAGCTTGAAGCACAATCAAAGGGAACACTTTAGCAATGCTTACGCATTACCTATTCACGATTGTTACTTCTGCGCCGAGTTCCTTCTATTTAACCTGTGAAAGAAGCTCAGATTTGGATCTTCTTTATTCTTTATCTGATCAGAAGCGCTAGATTTCGCCATTCCCACTGGTGCTTCATATGGATCTTTATAGTTCTCGCTGTTAGAGAAAACTTAATAAAAAAAAAACAAGCAGGACACCTTCACTTCTTTGGTAGCCAGCATCACCGAATACTAGAAAGCTCCATTGGCACTAGTCGTCAATATGACCTACATGGGAAAGAGACGCACCAGACGAACCAGGGGCTGGATTCATTAACGACTTACGTAACTTTAACGGAGAATTGTAAGCTTATTAAGCGATACGGTGAGCTTACAATTATCCGTTAAAGTCACGTAAGTCGTTGATGAATCTGGCCCCAGATTGCGTCGAACAGGCGTACCACTCAGAGGAAAGAGACATCTATAGTCGGCGCCTTTGTTGGATGGAATGCTTTCGTTCGCTGTTATGATTGGCTGTGACTGGGTGGCGCATCCTTCCTGCCCGTGTAACGACCCATTAACGACTAGTAGCCTCTGCTTCCACGGTGGGCCACTACCAAGCAAGGCGATATGGTTGACTTTTCCAACTGGCTCAATGCTGCCGAACGAGCCATGAAAAAACGCTTTAACGAGACCTCCTAGTCGGAGGTGGGTTGGGGGGGAGGGGAACGACGACGACGCTAGAGAAGTTAAACAAATACAAACAGGGTGGACTAGTCGTGGTAGGAAATTGCATAGAAAAGTACTCTTGTAGGCTAGATCAGTATGTAGCCGCTGTTAAATTTAATAGTTGAGTGTCAATTCTGGCGTCGTCGTCAAAAAGACTGAGTGAGGTGCCCCAAAGGGTAGATCACACTACCGTTAACATTTTATTTTTTACGTTAATGGGGTCTGTAGCGCAGCAGAAAACGATAGTGTCCACCTGCATCTTGAATCGGTCAACGACACTGATTCCTGTTACAATCATGCTTTGTTGTGATCCAAATTCTAGCGTGAGGCGGGGCTCGAACCTGCACCTCCTGCTCACCGGGCCAGAATGCTCTACGCCATTACACCACCGGTGCTGTCTGATCGAGCGCAAGATCCACTTCTCGTAGGACCCATTGGCACTCATCCGTATACCGGGAAAAGCCAGCTGCTAATAACAGAATGGCACTAGTCAAGCTGAGGTCTGGATAGAAATGATTCAGTTCACGGCGAAACGCAAATTCTTGAGGAATTTCGGGTTGACTCCTTGCACTGAGATGAATCTCTGCTTTTTCGGCTTCTTGATTTGGAAACCTTGGTTTAATTACCCAAGTTTGAGGTAATAGTCCAACAACATGGCCAAGTCGAAGAACTACACCAATCATAATCAGAACAGAAAGGCTCACCAAAATGGTATCAAGAAGCCGAAGAAGCAGAGATTCATGTCGATTCAATTCAGTTTTTTTTTCTGAAAACTTTTTTCAAAACTGAATTGAATCAACTCTGAATCCATTAGCAAAGTCAAGCCTTCCATCATTCCGAGGACGGAGTGATGGAAGGCTTGACTTGGCTAACGGCTTGAGTTGCTGTGAACCTGTTTTGGAAGGTAAAAGTACTGACTTGTCCATCAGAAGCTGTTGTACTAGGCCAAGAACCCATTCAAATTTCCTCCACAATAGCCTGTGGAAGTAGAACGCGTGGAGCGTACCATTAGGCCAATGATAAAGCCGCCTTTTATCCTTTATTTAGCTATTTTTTCGCTCGTATCTAGTAAACAGAATAGATAAACAAAACGTACACAACAAGACGTTCAGAGTTAATACAGCAGGCTTTGAATACACTGGCCTAGCAGAAACAGCAGGTACTGGCTAGAAGCTGAAGTCATACAGAGAAGACGTAGCTGCCGCTAGAAACACAGATCTAGACGATTACTTCCGTCAGAAGTGTGTTCCAGAGGCCAAATAGAGCTGGAGTACGAACAGGTCTATTCAGATTCACACCCGGAACGCAGCGAACAAGGCTCGAAATCCGAAACAATCAGGTCACCAGCCGAATAGCTGAGCACATAATGATCGCCGCCATCGCCCGTTCGCTCCATCGCTACGACCTCTCTCCGCCGGCGCATTTCTCAGGCCCGCAGCGATGAGCGCGAAACCGGTCCGTGCCGGTTTCATAGCGCGATTCGTGAACCTTTCAAAGCCGCCTGACGAGAACGACGCGCAGTCGACTACAAAATGTGCTCGAATACACAGGCGCCGTTATTACGCGCGGCGGCACTTCAAGGCTGAAAGCGCCGCACCGAGATGTTTATGCGATACTGTAGACGCAGCTATTGCGCAGTTCTCATGCCAGGAACATCTCAAAGATCACCAAGGTTTGTAGCTTAGTGGACCGAGTCCACCTTATACAGGTGCGTGGAAGCAGACAGATGAGGTGCCGGCTGTTGTGTGGACCGATTCCAGGTTCGGATTTCCCGCCCAGGCCAATCCCGCCCAAGCCTTCCATCCCTCCGGGATCGGCGGACTGGTATCAGACTCTTCAGGGAGGGGTAAATCACTGACTTGTACATCGGCTGGCCACCTCAAGTCGCTGTATAGGCCAAATGCACTTTCAAATTGCCTTCACAACATCCCGTAGAATAGAATGCGCGGCGCATCCAACACATGGTTTCACTATCGCCGCCCTTATCCTGTCATTTTTACACTGTTGGATTGGATAGAAAATTCGTTACGTGTCACGAAGACGAATTGCGGAGGTGCGAGAACGTGCATCGTGATATGAAGGAATGCGCCTCCTACCGTAATCGTGGCAGCCAATCATGTGCCTTGCTTGAGCGGCTGGGTCGGAGCCTGGGGACGGATTCATCAACGACTTACAGCAATTTAACAGAGAACATTACAACCGAAATCCCTGATAGCGCGGCTTATCAAGCGATATGATGAGCGATAAGCCGCGTTATCTGAGTTCTCCGCTGTGAATTCTCGGTTAATGTTATGTAAGTCGTTGATGAATCCGACCCCTGATTGGCTGCCACAGTTAGCGAGAAGCAACGGCGCGTTTTTTCTCGTTCCCACACCCGTGCAGTGTGTCTTCGAGACATCTACCCGAAACTCCTTATATTTTTAATAACAGTGTCATTATAGCAGCTTGTTCCAAAGGACAAGAAAGCTAATTCTTCCTGTGTGCAATATTTTGTGATTGCGCCATGCATTCGTACAGCAATTCGGTGTTTTTTTGGAGGAAATCAATAGAGCTAAATGGAGCCTCACATTACTAATATATTTGCTGAATCTTCGATTTGAGCAATTTAGAGTGCATAGCGCATTCCAAAGAAACTGCTTGCTGAAAGCCAATCCTCATCATTTATCCCGACAATTTGTGAAACTCTCTGTAAGGATAGACAAAAAGGACGGCATTAGTCAACCTGTGTTTCGGATGCGCCACACATTCCACTCCTAGGGGATATCTAGGAAAGAATCTAAATGCATATTTGGCGTGTGGGTGCGCGAAAATGCTATCGAAGTAAATGCCGGGATATCGAGAGGTTAGGCCTCATTTTTACTTTAACGCCAGGCGACGCGACGCCACGTATGGTGGCCATATTGACTGAGTGACGCGTGCGATCAATTTGGCCTCTTTACATGCCGTCGCGTCGCTCAGCGTCAGAAGTATAACGGGGCCTTAAGCCGAATGGAAGATCTGGGCTCTAGTCCCGCCCAGGCCAATCAAGCCTTCTAACCATCCACGTTCGGAAAATTGGTGAGCATCGCAAGTCATGGTATGGGCCGTATATGCTATTAAAGATCTTCCACAAGATTACGCATGGATCGAATGCGTGGCGCATCCCACAAGACTAATGACTAACTTGTCCTATTATTCTCACGCTAGCAGCTTTGTTAGCATGAACTCCAGGGGCCGGATTCATCACCAACTTACAGAGATTTGGCAGAGAAATTACAGTGGAAAATCCTGATAACGCCAACATTTCATCATATTGCTTGTTGATAAGTCGTGATAATTCGCGTTTTTTCAGGAGTTTCCGCTGTAATTTCTTTGTCAAATCTCTGTGATTGGTTGATAAATCCGGCCCCATGCCGTTTTTTTACAGGAAACGGTACAAAGGCTTATCCAAGCAACTTCTACTTCTGCAGCTTCTTCCAGGCTTAGCTGACGCATCTCCAAAAATAGACAGCTACTGCCGCGCTTAGGCTTCCAATTAGTGCCGCTTCTGTTCGCGCTCAAATAGCTCTGTCAAAAAAGTCAGGAAGCGCAATCGGAGAGGAAACTTCGAGCCTCGGCGAAATGCAGCGGAAACAACAGCCTGAAGTTCGAGTTAGCTAGCATGCGAATATGAGGGCCTCAAAGGGAAAGAGTGCTGATGACAGACCAATTCGTATCTAAATGTACATGGAATCCTATGGCAATAGAACTAACCCACATGTTGTAAATGGGTACTTAAAGCAGAGGCAAAATATTGGCACCTTCTTCAGTTCATTTTATTTAGGTCTCAAATGGCTGGTACTGAGGTTGTAGGTTGCTAAGCTGGTAGCCAAGGTTGCTATCACGTTCATCTAAGTGACTTACATTTCAGCGACCTCGCCTTCGTCAGAGTCTGAAAAAGTTGAAAAACATTTATGAAACTGTCCTCCCATACACCATATCATCCTGCAGAGGATGGATGCCAAGAAGGACCACCAACCCCGAAGCAGGACTTGCACGGTGAGTCTACCCCGCGGGACAACGCGACTTAAATACTCTGGAGGCCAGACAGATCAGAACCCGCAGAGCTCGGGTTGGAGTGTCTAGCGGTAAGCTTGCTTGTTCCGATCTGTCTGGTCTGATCCTCAGGGTATTTAAGAGTTGTCCCGTGGGGTAGACACATTCACCCACGTTCAAGTCCAGCTTCAGGGAATGGTGGCCGTTCTCGGCGTCCACCCTCTGTAGGATGAAATGGTGATTGGGAGGCCAGTTTCATAAATGTTCTTCGACTTCTTCAGGCTCTGACGAAGACGAGGTCGCCGAAATGTAAGCCGACTTAAATGAAATGATAACAACCTTGGCTACCAGCTCAATCAGACAACATCGGTCTGAACTCAATATGCCAAGGTTTGTTGAAGTTCGAACTTGGACAGTTCTCCTTCAGAGATCATTCATAGTCAAGGTTTAAGATTCCGCCAATCAAACCCTCTAAACATTTGGGGCCGGTGAGCTGGATAAAGGAGAAGGTGTAGATGATGTGCGTTCGCAATCCCTTTTTGGACCCACCACGCAATTTACCTCTACGGAACGTCTGGAGACAATTTGGTGCGTATTTGGCCTTTACAATGACATCCGATGGCCACCCAATGGACTCATCACCCCAGAGGGATGGAGGGCTGGTTGGCCTGGGGTAGAAATCCGAACCAAGAACGACGAATCGGGTGCATACGACAGTCGGCATACGCCCCCTTCTCGCCTACATACTCACTCAAAGTGGCTCATCGTTATCCTGCATAGGAAGAATGTGAGGCGTATCCCAGAAACGGATAGATCAACCATCCTTTGTAAGTTTTTCTCCAGTCCAAGCACCTTCCCTTCACCCCTGAAAGTGCATTCTCCTTGCAAAAGGCTGCAATATGCAAAGACAGCCGGCGAACTGCAACCATCGATTCACTCCATGCATTTTGTGCAACGCATCAGCAGTGACAATGCCCTTCTCTCCCGCAGTTTAGTCGTAAATTTCACGGCTGGCTGTGGCGCCGCACAAAAACAACGCCTCGCTCGCTCATGAATTACCATCTGCTCAACCCACCTCTACCACACCAGTCCATTTTACCCCAATCACCTGAGTCGTCCGTCCTATGACATGATAGTTCATGGACCGTCGACAACAGATCGCCACAGTGTATTTAGACTAAACTCGCCAGTAAGGGCTATTCGAAGGCAGCATCTCAATATATACAGGCTGTCTCAAAAAATGCTAACACTGCTTGAAAGGTGACAACTCTGCTCAGAATAAAGGATTCGAAGAACTTAAAGGCTCATATGAAAGCATAAGAAAACGGAAATTTTCTGACATATGATCTGTGTGGAATGCACTCGTTTGAAATTTTGCATTCTACACTCCATGGATTGTGTTTCGCTTGAATACTTGTTACAGTTTCTTCACAAAGTGGCAGTTTCGGTTGATTCGTGTTTCTTTAAAGGTTAAGACCTAAAAAACACTACGGCTTGCGAAAAATGCAGGGTATCCCAAAAATGCTGGTGCTGTTTGAAAAGTTCCAACATTGCTGGTAGTGAAGCTTTTAAAGATGTTTGAGACACATATGAAAGTACAGAGTAACGACATTTCTGTGGCATTTAGATAGTCAAGATTTCGCCATGCCCCCGCCTCAAACCTTGCATTTCAGACTCGATTGATTGTGCATGGGCGGAATGCTTGGTAGCGTCTTGGTACTCCTTGTCCCGATTAACCTGTGTTGTGCTTCTTTTACCGTTTAGAACTCGACAACCACGAGAAGGACACGTGGGATGTCAGTTTTTTGATTATGGGCTTTAAATGTGAGCAGGAGCCCCATTTTCCAATACTGATACTGTGGACTGATGAAGCAACATTGAAGCAGAATGGAGAGGTTGTGATAAGCACTCAGCTCATGCACAATCAATCGAGTCTGAAATGCAAGGTTTGAGGCAGGGCATGGCGAAATCTTGAATATCTAACTGCCACAGAAATGTCGTTATTCTATAGTTTCAGTTATGTCTCAAACATCTTTAAAAGCTTCAATAGCAGCAATGTTAGAACCTTTCAAACAGTACCTGCATCTTTGGCATACCCTGCATTTTTCGCAAGCCGTAGTGTGTTTTTAGGTTTGAAACTTAAGAAAAGCCCAAATCAATTGATGCGGGCACTTTGTGAAGAATTATATCGCGAACGCGAGCAGAAAAAAAGCTAGACTTCCGTAGCTCATTGGGTTTCTTTAGACTCATCTGGGATAGTTCTTGTTCCAGAATTCATTTTCTCATATAAAAATTTGCTGTGCTTCCCATAGGCTTGAGATATTGACCTCGACAAGGCAGGAATGTGTTAGACGGCGGCTGCGACCGCATATATGTGTCGCCTGCTCGGCACTGCACGGTGCTTCGGCTTTCTTGCTCGCCTTACTTCTCTTTATTTTCACATTTATCGATTTCTCTCTTTCCTTAGCATGTAGGAATTTCAGGGTAGGAAGGTGCATGTTTGTAAGGGTGCATTAAAGGTGCTTGAGCAGATCACTTTCTTACTCACCATCGGCCGATTTATTTCCGGTGTATTTTCGTGCATATTTTTATTATTTCTATTACAATGAACGTTTAATTACCCAAGTTTGAGTTTAAGGTAATCGGTGTGGCAGTTATTTATTGAAGTACCGATCGCACAAATTACAACAAGCATTCAAGCGAAACACAATCAATCGATTGTAAAATGGAAAATTTCAGACGAGTGCATGGCGCATTCCACACCGATCATATGTGTAAATTTCCATTTTCTTAAGCTTTCACATGAGCTTTCAACTTCTTTAGTGCCTTAATTATGAGCAAAGTTTTCACCCTTCAAACAATGTATAATTTTTTTTGAGACACCCTGTATGTACACCCGCGTGCTTCTTCGTCGGTTACAGGGTTCGCTTCTCCGCTGCCTCAGTGCCACCATTCTACGACATCCTATGTATCGTGTCTTCACCGAAACAACTCAAAACCTCCTATGAAGAGCTGGAGAAAGGAACAACAGCAAAAATCAGTTGCTACAGATGGAATTGAGGACAACGGCACCATTGCGTATGCGTGCAAAACCGATGACCGCAATGTAGGCAGCAAGAAAACGAGAACCGTCACACCCATCTGGAAGCTGCAAACGGTGCTGGTCGGTCCACTTCACAGGCTCTTAGGTTGATCGGAAAGTCTTCCTTGGGTTTTCTTCGCTTGTAGCACAGTCGGAGGAGGTGTCGGCTGTCGCGTGCACCCGATACCAGATTCCTGGTTCGGATTTCCGCCCAGGCCAATCAAGCCTTCCATACCTCCGCGGTCGATGAATTGGTACCGGACTTGTCTGCGAAGTATACAACGCAGACTTGTTCATCGGTTGGCCACCGCAACGGCCAAATATATGCATTCAAATCGAAGTCAAATGCGTGGCGCATACAAAGGGATAGAGTAACGCCATCCTTTACCTTTTATCACTCTTATGTCCTAGAAGACATAGAGGATTTCTAGCTGATTGGCCGTTGCACGAGAAAAGAAGCCAGAGCCATCAAGAGAGAAAGACATGACGAAATCGTATCTATGTAGAGGACCATCAGCTGCGCACAGCGAGGCGGAAACTAACCGGAGGCGTTTTCCAAGTGCACTTGAACGCCACGTCTGTCGAATTACGCCTCACGTGCAACATTTCCATAACCATGACCACGTAAACACCAGTGACCTTCAATGTTGACCGGTATCTCCACGAGTATTCCACTGACTTTCCAATGTGCCTTAAAAATAACCCTCTCACGTGAGGTGTTTCACATCCTGGCCGACCGGGAAGGCTAATTAGAATGCAGACAGCCTCACGGGACCGCCTCGTAATCCTATTGCGGCACATAACATTTGTGGAGTACGCACGACTATGTAAATCCTTCTGGAAACACCTGCCAAAGTGCAGAAAATTTACAGTTGCTGGCAGCTTTCCGCACGTAAAAAACCGCACAGGCCTATGAGCAGTGCGAAAAAACACGTCTTCGATGCAGCAGGCGGAAATCAGGCAGGGAAAAATCTCTCTAGAATTGCCATTCGATGCAATAGAGAAATAAGCTCCGATGCGTCATGAGCGAAGGTCTAGAACCAGCTGCTTTCAGGCAGGTGTTCAGACCTTATACAAGACAGATGGGATAAGAGGACAATGGTTGTTTTTCTCAGACGAGACAGCGCTTGCAGTACAACGGCGTAATAGGCGGACGAAACATGCAGCAACAGGCTCGTTCAATCGTTGTTGAATTATGGATGGAGATAGGATGCCATTTACAGCTTTTGAACGCCTGAAGCGCCTTCCGGTGAGAGCGCTTTCCGCTCGTGCTGTCAGACCGAAAATCTGCCATCTTCTGACAAGACCGATTCCCTAGTCGTGCTGCGAGAGGCCGAATGTCTTATGGGTATGCGACAAAGCCGACCGTTATATAGTCGTCATCAATGAATCTATATAGCCAGCAAATATTAGGCGTCCAGAAAGTATCTGCAGGAAACTTCGCAATGTTCCCGATTTTTTCTAGAATGTTCTGAAGATTTCAACATATGTGCTGTATAAGGACACTATCCTGCTGTATCTGCATAACATATCTCTCCGTCTTCCTTGCCTATTTCACTGTACGATGGCCGAACTGTCTACCCATATTAGACACGTACTCCTTTACGAGTTCGAATCTGGGCACTCCGCTGCAGAAGCCTATCGAAACTTGTGTCGCGTATTCGGCTCTGAAGCTCCTTCTGTACGGTCTGTGCATAGCTGGTTCGAACGCTTCAGAAGCAGGAACAGGAGTCTCGAGTATTAACCTCATTCTGGTCTACCGACAACGGTATCTTTGGATGAACTGAGGAGACTGGCGGAGCAGCATCCATATGAAGGTGTGCGATATTCTGCTGCTGCTCTTGGCTGTTCCCGATCCACCTCGGACAAAGGACTGCGATCTCTTGGAATGGTTAAAAAGCTCGGTCAATGACTCCCACACGAACTGACCGACGACAACCGGCGAAGACGTCTGGACATATGCTCTCCCGAAGTCGCACCTTCGACTGGCTGGACACCATCGTCACAGGAGACGAATAATGGGTCCTCTACGCCAACTACACTCGTAAACGTGCGTGGTGCAAACGCGATGAAGTGCCGAAATCTTTAGAAAAAGGCGAACTTCATGCGAGGAAATTCATACTGAGCGTCTGGTGGGGAGTTCATGGGACCTACCATTTCGAGCTGCTGCCTGATAGCACGACTGTCACTGCCAAGGTCTACGCTACCCAACTGCAGAGACTGGCCGACAAGATGCGCAAGGAACAGCCCAGGCTCGACAAGGTTCGCTTGCTGCACGATAACGCGCGCCCACATCTCGCGAAGACGACTTCTCAGAGAATTCTGGAAGTCGGATGGGAAGTTCTGCCGCATCCACCATAAAGCCTGATCTGGCTCCAAGTGACTACCACCTTTTTCGATCACTTCAGCATCATTTGGAAGGGAAGCGTTATGAAGATCGTGACCACCTCGAAAATGACCTCCGAGCTTTTTTCGCCTCCAAATCGCCGGACTTCTAAGCCAAAGGAGTTCGAAGTCGTGTGGAATGTTGGCGGAGAGTAGTCGATGTTGATGGAGATTATTTGGTCCATTAATAAAATGTTGATAAAAAATCGTGTTATTTTGAAAAAATTGTCGTATTTCCGCAGATACTTTCTGGACACCCTAATATGACGCCCTCTTAGTAGGCTCATGTCACTCGATAGAGCCTGTCAAATGGCAGAAAACAAAGGTCCGTGTTAATCAACCCGTTTTGAATTGCAATACGCACTGTGAGGATATCAAGAAGGTGGCTGGTATACAGTGACCGACGTTATGCATTCGGCCAGTCAGTATACCTGCGTTCAAGCCACCTCCACGGCACTCCCACGATCTGTAGGGCATTTCAAATAGCGAATGATTAGCGCCGACCTTTACTCTTTACGATTTGCCACCATATGTTAGATCTAGGAAGGTCAATAGCATACTAAATTGGCCAGTGTTCTAAATTGTGAGTAAATATATACCAATTTCGCGTCAAATTGGACACTTTTCAAACCAAATTGGACACTCTTGTAAGCTAGCCTATGCTTTTGAGATTAAAGCGAACTCTTCCAAATAGAAATGAACTTATTCTACATCAACAACAGACTCTCTAAAGGGTTAAAATAGTTTTTTGTTGAAGCAAAATTTTAGTATGATTTCATTGATATTTTAATTCACCTACTAATAAGCGAACACATTGCTGGAAATTTTTATTAATTTTAAAAAGCAGGAAGGCGGCCATTTTTGTGCCAAAAAATGAGGTTGTCCCATGCCCTCCTCGTCCAAGACGTCGCCATTTTCATTCGGTTAATAGCAGCGAACTTTGTCTGCATGGCGCGACCTGATTTTTTAATGCGCCGCTAAGTGCTTGCTTTTTTGCTGTGTTAAAGGCAGATTTCCAATTTATTATTTTTTCTCAAAAAACAAAATTTGCAAAACCAATACACTTGCTGAGGCAGTTAAACTTTAAAAAAATTTCAAGGAACGCTACACCAAATTTTCCTTGGACAAAAAATTATTCTAGCCATCTTATAGAGATTGTAGTTTACCAATCTGCCTCAAGGTCTCGAAAAGTTCGTATTGATTTCAAATATCTCAAGGCTAGCTTAGAAGAGTTTGGTTTATTAGAAGAGTGTCCAATTTGTGGTATATAACAGCGTGATAGAATAGACTCAAACAGAAGCATATTGTAGGCAGACTGCTCTGACATAGTGACAATCGGACCGGATGGGCCTCGAGGAGTCGGCCGATGAGCGAAGGAGCACCGGCAGAACCAGAATCAACGGCGCCAGGTCGTCGGCCGTCAGCAGCAGTCGCTGCTGCGTACCGGTCAGGTCCCGTGGGGTGATTCAGCGGCGGCGATGAGAACGACGACGTCGCCGTTGTGCACTTTTGAAGGCTGGTGCGTTCCGTAGAGGAGGAACGCTGCATTCGCATGCAAAACAGCCAACGCCGCATGATCGCCTCGGAATGCTCTGTGAATACAGAATTGAGCTGCCAATCGTCACATAGACAGGGCACAGCCAACCGGGGCAATCATCGGGTGATCTATGCGGGATTGCACTTTGGAAAACACTCGGTCTCGAATGGATGATGGAGATTAACATACGCAGTCCCATCGAATGGGAAACCGGCGACTGCCGGATCCAAACACCATCAGCAGACCGACTACATCGATCTCCTTCCTTTCAAAATGTCTACATGAAAAATGATCGAACCATAGATATATAACCTTTGAGTCGTTCTTATGCTCTGGAACCTGCTCAGCTCACTCATGGCTCATAACAAAATCTACGAAAAGGCTTTGGGAGTATAATATATCGCAGCACTGGTCGAGTTGCTCAAGGTTACCGAATAGTGATACTGGTACTTTCGATTTTTTTGTATCTTGCGTCGTATAGCACCCGGTCCTGACAAGATTAGACCCGAACACCTGAAGAACCTCCCGCCAGCGCTCATCAACACCCTGGCGCAGCTCTTCACACGCTACCTGTCGGAGTGCAAGGTTCCATCTCAGTGGAAGACCAGCAGAACCGTCTTGCTGTACAAGAAGGGAGACGTGCACGACATTGGCAACTATCGCCCGATCTGCCTGCTGCCCGTAGTCTACAAGCTGTTCACTCGAGTGATCCTGAATAGGATCAGCAGAACGCTGGACGAGGGACAGCCACGCGAACAAGCAGGATTTCGGAGAGGATTCAGCATGATCGACCACATACACACCATTACGAAGCTCATCGAAGTGTCGCGAGAGTACAAGCTGCCGCTGTGCCTTACGTTCATTGACCTGAAGAAGGCATTCGACTCCGTCGAGACTGAAGCGGTCATGGAAGCCCTGCTCACCCAGGGCGTTCCTACTCAGTACATCAGAGTCCTTCGAGAGCTGTACAATGGATTCACGACCAAGATCTCACCATTCTACAACGGCGTCGTCATTGACGTGAAGAGAGGGGTTCAGCAAGGGGATACCATATCCCCGAAGCTCTTCAGTGCCACCCTCGAAAACGTCTTGCATGAATTAGACTATGTGAACCACGTCAACCATACATTGAAATGTACTAGCAAATGTGGTAGGTCTAACCAAGAATGATATCCGTTTTAAACCGCCAAATTTGAACTGACATGGAACCATATCCAAGAAGGGCGAGTGGTGGCGGGCATTGTAGTACGCGCAGTATTTTTGCTATCAATCAAGAGAACATCACGACGTCATGTACGAGTACATGGTGCGATCTCGTCTTTCAACCAAAATAAAAATGTATCTCTTCCCGCTCCCTACAAAAATCTTTAAAGCATTACTTTTCATTGAAAATAGAAATTTATGAGGTTTCAGACATTGTGCACACTTTGTGGGTAGACAGAATTTAAAAAATTCCAAATAAATTCAATTGGAAGGACAAAAAGTCATTTTAATCTTCCTAAAAAGCGTCTGGTTTAATTTTGAAAACGGTCGTTTCGATTTCAAAATGGTCCAATCTAAGCTGTCACAACGATGTTTTGTTGCGATCAAAACTTCTAGCGCCAGGCGGGACTCGAACCCGCACCTCCCTCTGACCGGGCGGGAATGCTCTAAATGCTCTACGCCATTACACCACCGTTTGATCGAACGCAACATCCACACCTCCTGGGACCGATCAGCACCCACTCAAATCCGGGATGATCTGGCCGCTGATATCAGCATGGGACCAGTTAAGCTGATGGTCGTGATAGAAACGATTCAAATCAGTTTCTTTGAGTCTCAATTGGCTGTTATTGAGCTGATATCAGCGGCCAGATCATCGAACGGCGCCGGTGGTGTAATGGCGTAGAGCATTCCCGCCCGGTCAGAGGGAGGTGCGGGTTCAAGTCCCGCCTGGCGCTAGAAGTTTTGAACGCAACAAAACATCGTTGTGACAGCTTACAACCTCGATACCAGCCAATTGAGGCTTAAAGAAACTGATTTGAATCGGTCCAATCTAAGTTAGCTGTCTTCATTTTCATCTGTAAGTTGCTGCTTATTCTCTCCCTTTGCCTAGTCCGCTTAGCATTCCTATTCGTAACTGATCTTCTTATTGAAGTTCGATGAGCATCTCTTTTTCCACAAAGGATCTCCTTTCTTACAGAGAAGTTCTGAGGATGATTCTGAATTCGTATTCTTTTAAACCTGCTTTACTACCCTTCAGTTGTCTAAAGATAGGAGCAAAAGTAACGTTTGTGTAATTTTTCTTAATGCGATTTCGTGATGATTTTATGTGTTGCTTTGTTTGCTGATGTTGAATCGATATAGCTCTTGAGGTGCAACTGCTAAATTCGAAGCTTAAAGCAAATGAAGTTATAACAATAGCTGATTAATCTAACGCGATTTCAGCAAAACTCCTCGTAATCAATGCTCGATTCTGCAACTCACTATTTGGATCGAATACGCATTGGAAACAGCCCTCACGATATAAAGGAGAAGAGAAATGCGTGGCTCACTCCACGCACCTAAGGGAGCCGAAAATTTGGCCAACTAAAGTCAAGAAACTACCAAATTCTCCGGCAAGGCGCAAATGACTAATAATCGAGAGGTAAACAATGTGAATCACTGGAACAGGTAGCGCTTATCAGTGCTCTTCTATCTCAGTGGACTTTCACCGGAAGACTACGACTTCGCCGCTCTTCTTACGAAACGGACAATAGTCGACGGGGCTGCAAATGACGCAAGCAACACATGAAAGGGCCACCACCATCATCATCAACATCTAACGATGTATCGGCAGTAAATATCACTGACAGAATAGCGGCGGCATTCAACCGACTTCTGCAATAACAGCCTCATTATCACGTTCAGTGTCAGCCGAGGAGCGAAGGAAAGGTGAGCGATGCCGCGCGGTATGGAGCAACTTGGAGGAGACGGACACTGGTATCGTTCGCTCCTACTGTACCATTCCATGACTTAAAAGCATTTCATCGTCAGGGTCTGGCCGACAAAAACCCGGCGGTGGCATGATCGAACGTCTACCGCCGGAGTCGAAGAGAACCGCTGCACTCTTGTTCTGTTACTGTAGTCGCAGCCGTCACCTGCCGCCTTACACTAGCGAACTCGTGCCAGAGTCAAATGTACAATTTTTCCGTCAAATTGGACAATTTTTAAACCAAGTTAGACATTTTTAAATTATACTGCACACTTTTAAAATAAAATTGGTCACCATTCTAGGCTAGCTTGTTGTTTTCTAAATCCGATCACGCCATGAAAGAAGACCTTATGTCTCCTTATTTTATTTATTTATTCATTAATTCGAGGCGTGGCCACGACACCCACGCGTAAAACAAATGAGGAAGAGGAACAGGTTTACTAAAAACGTCACGAAGCAGCAACCAAATGTGGAGAAGAGACATTCGTAACTGTGAAGGTAGCTACATATAACAGAATTTAATGAATAACAACTTCTTGAAAGCATGCATGGTTAAGAACTCATAAGCCCTCATTTTTTCTCAAAAACAAACAAAAAATTATAATATTAGGTTGTAACGAAATAAATGGCACTGAACCACTGTAAATTCAAACAGTTAATATCTCGGCTTGTAGGCAAGTTTATTAATCGAAATAAAAACCTTTTGATTCGACACATCTTTGTCAACGTGACACAAGCTTTTTTATCCCAGTAGCATAAAAATCAGAAGTTCTGGAATTGACGAAATCTTCGAAGGCACTTTCGGCATCCTTTGGTATTTGGATATTTTCCCTACCAATAAGTCGCCAAGATGCTTGAAGAAATAGTAGACTGTTGGGGAGAGGTCGGGAGAAAACGGAGGATGTGGTAGAGTTTCAATGCTCTCATTCAATTTCTGCAACGTCATTCGTGCTACATGGGGGCGAGCATTGTCGTGCAGAAGGAGAACTCGGCTTCGGTTTACCAAGGCCGGCCGGATATCCTTCAACTTTTTCATCATTTCTTCAATTTCAATGCAGTACTTCTCTGCCGTGATGGATTCACCGGGAGGGAGGAACCTGTGGTGAATAATTCCCAGCGAACACCACCATTCTGTCACCATTACTTTCTTTTGGTGCAATTCCGGCTTCGCAAAACCTTGGGGCTCTCATCGCTGTCCACCCACTGTGCCGATCGTCGCCTGTTGTCGTACATTATCCATTTCTCGTCACAGGTTACGATGCGATCAAGGAATGGGTCCGTTTCGTTCCGTAGAAGCAGTGCGGACGAGATCTCATATCGTCGGTTTCTTTGCTCCTCAGACAGCTCGTGAGGCACCCACTTTCCCGCTTTTTGGTCTTTACAATTTCCTTCAGATGCCGGGCAGCTGTGTTGTGACTGACGCCAAGAACCTTCGCTATCTCCCTGGTACCTTTGTGTGGATCCTCCTCTACAACATCTCTCAGCTTGTCCTCATCAACATCACTTTGCCTCCCACGACCTTCATGTACTTCCAAGCTCTCATCTCCATTCCGGAACTTCTGATACCAACGATACGCCGTCCGAATTGTGGAACATCCTTGACCGAATGCGGCTTTGATCTTCTCGTCCGCCTCCTTAGCTGTAGTGCCCAGCTTGAATTCATAAAAGTAAATGCCTCGGATTACCCTTTTGTCCATCTGCAAAAAAGTCAATAAAAATCTAAAGTTTTCCCACTTTTACATAGAAAATTTGGTACTCTCCGGTAGAGCAAAGTTTGCGCTTCTAAATGATATGCCACATGTTACGGTTTGTTCTTGACCAAACGCGTAAAGACCCGCCAAAAAATGGCGCGAGCCAGTGCCATTCAATTCGTTACAACCTAATATTTCAAACAAAGCATTCATGAATCAGCGCAATTAAACATTTTCAAGGAAATTCATACATTTTCATACTTTCCTTTTTCCATTCATTTCCACATTTATCCAGTGAATATTTACATTTTCACTGGATAGAAAATCATTCCATCCGTCAAGGAGAGCCTCTAGTTTATTCTTGAAGAGGCTCGTTTTGATTTGGAAGATGTTCAGAGTGATTCAACAGCGTCAAACGTGCCTAGAAAAGTGTCCAATTTGTGCAAAAGTGTCCAGTTTGGAACGAAAATTCTTCACCGGACTTTTATGACTACAGAGCCACTCTTGGAAGTACGAGTGAAAATATATAGCAAAAGAATATTTCGGGTAGAAACAGCCGTTGATTGCTCACAATCTATGCTGGAACTGAATGAAAAGTGTAGCCTCCACAGAAGCTAGCTCAAGCGTTTTAGGCTAAATAAAATAAAAAAATAATAATTTTGTACTTGCAGGATAAGAACGCGATACGCAGGCAAAATGGAATTGACCTGCGCCATCCTCTAGCTTTTCTATCCGCTCAATGTTCTATAGTGAGCTCGTTAGTCACCCACTAAGTGCACCTTTTGGTGGTAACTTGGTTGAGCATGGGTGTGTGGTAGTGCAGTCAGAGGAGGCGCTGACAGTCTGGTGCACACGACTTCGGTTCTTGGTTCGGATTTGTCGCCTGAGTCAAGCAGAGGTCGGATTCATCAAGAACTTACATAACTTTAACAGAGACTTAACAGCGGAAAACCCAACCCAGATAACGCGGCTTATCCCTCACCATATCGCTTGATAAGCCGCGCTATCAGGGATTTCGGCTGTAATTTTCTCTGTTAAATTGCTGTAAGTCGTTGATGAATCCGGCCCAAGGCCTTCTATTCCACGGAGGTCAGTGAATTGGCAACAGAATCATCGGCAGATCACCTCAAGTCACTCTGTAGGCCGAACACGCACCTCACTTTGTGGAGCTTTCATGTGGAGCTCTTGAGTGTCTGACTCACTTCGTGAGTCAGACACTCAAGAGCTCCACATGTGCTCCAAGCAAGGATATGACTGACGGGGTTCGTCAGTCAATCGCTTTTTGGAACGGATCACGCATCCTACCTCTTACGAAGGTATGAGGGCCCCTTACGGAGGTAGAATGCGTGATTCGTTCCAAAAAGCGATTGACTGACGAATCCCGTCAGCCGTATTCTTGCTTGGAGCACATGTGGAACTCTTGAGTGTCTGACTCATGAATTGATCGACATTGGGCTCGATTTCACGATTCCAGATCGAGAAAGTCTACACTTAAGTTTAGAACAGTGTAGGCCTTACACAGCCTTCCCGAACGACAGCTCCCGTACTGGCCTGATATGTAGCAGAAACGAGTGCACTGTGCAAGTAAAAATAGAAGTAGAGCGCATGGGGTTATACCAATGGGCAGATCTGAGGCTGGATTCATCAAGCAGGGGTATAGGCAGAGATACCGACCGTAAGTGGATCGTACCCACTACCTGCATTCGCTAGCGGGTATTCATGAAAGGAATTAAGGATAAGGTAAAACTAAGCATCTCATGACAACATCTCATCTCCCTGGAGCGCCATTTTTTCAATGAGGCGCAGAATCTTCGTGTTATGCGGATGTACCCACGACAATCGTTGAGTATTCTCAACGCACTGGTATACCCACGATTATCATGAAACCCTCCTCATCGTGGATACATCTAACCCCCCATACCCAGTATGCGCGCTGATGAATTCGGCCCCTGATGCAGACTTCTTGTGCTAGCGAGATCTCATTGTCATTGCCCTAAAGCGGTCCTTCACTAAATATCCAAAGAGAGAGCTAAACTCCACGGTATCCCACCTGTTCAGCCCTTTTAGCTGAATTCGTGCGAATAGAGGACCTTAGCAGAAAAAGGGAGAAACGAAAATCTCTTTAAGAGATTTATTGGTCACAGTGTGCACAAATCTCAAATCACTGCGAGAACGTAAACCTGCAATTTCCCAGCAGGAACGAGTTCTTCGTATTCACAGTGAATCAGAAGGCACTGATTGGCAAAAACTGCAGTTTATCACGAACAGATCTACTGCCCTGTGAGGAGAGTAATGACGGAAAGGGAGGTAGGGCAGTAGTTATGTCGGGATGGGCCTATTCAACTATGGGGGTGAGCCCACATAATTAAAAAGTATGTAGAAAAATGAATTGAGACCTACTGAGGCTCCTAGATAACGAG
Source organism: Heligmosomoides polygyrus polygyrus (assembly GCA_947396885.1). Taxonomy (NCBI): domain Eukaryota; kingdom Metazoa; phylum Nematoda; class Chromadorea; order Rhabditida; family Heligmosomidae; genus Heligmosomoides; species Heligmosomoides polygyrus. The sequence goes on from OX377204.1 coordinate 4,806,357, forward strand.
GTAGAATCTAAAATAAACAAAAAACGAACAAACAAACAAACAATTAAGAAATCGCCGCGGTTTTACAGCCGTCTCGGAGTGCAAAGAGCGACGGAATGGAGGCATGCCGCATGCTGACCAGCGCCTGACATGTTCTGACATGTTCTAACCAGGATTTAATATAGTGAGGAGGGCGGATAAAGCCGCATGCAGGTGCTGACCGCCTCCTGATATGGAAGAACCAGAATCTAACATGGTGAGAAGGGCATATAGGTTCGCCTGCTTACAACCGTGACGAAAGAAATATTAATTTTTTCGTTTTTTTTTTTCGTGAATTCTAGTTTAGGTCCTATGTTGCTCTGTAAGAGCCGCTCGGTAAGTCTCAGGTGGATTTGTTACATACTTTTTAGTTAAGCACCCCCTCCCCCAACTAGGGTAGATCCGTTACGTCGTTCTCCCGCAAAAGCCAAGCAAGCCCTTCATCCCTCCAGGATCAGTATTATAGAAGACCTCACTTTGAAGGACTAAGCACCGATTTGTTCATCGGCTGAGCACCGCACGTCATTGTGTTACCGTAGAATGCGTATAGAACAAGGAGAGTGATTAAGACAAGCTTCTTACTCGAGTCGCTGTGTGTGATCATAACAACAACCTGTATCGATTGGGTGCGCGGACTTATCGATATATAATTCTGATGCTGCCTCTGAAGTAGGACTTGCATGTAACGCTGAAATTTATCTCTATGTTACTAGAGCTCCGTACCTTCTTCATGAAAAGCTTTACCCCATTAAAGACGAGAATACATTTAACGTCCTATACGGGGCGGCTAGAGAGCACCACAGTAATCAAACCGCGTAGAACAGGCCAGCCACCCAGACAGGAGCGCTCACGACCGGTGGTCTGATGGGCTGGTCTGCTTTCGCTCTCTCACTCTCCCCACCCCCTAGGTAGGCCAAATGAACGACTTATTCCCACTTAGCGTTAAAGAGGCACTTCATCGCTTAGAAACTAAGCCACAATTGATTAGTTGCGTTGGAATGCGCTATTTACACCAACGCACCTACAGGACATCGTAAAAGTATTAGATTGTCCCATAAGTCCCCTCCGTTTTTTTCAACGATTCATTGCGGATTTTGCCGGCGGTCTCTTGCATAGCGCTATACAGCATTCGAAAGAGAATGATTTGCACTAACAGACCTTGTATTGCATTTCTTTTTTCATCATGAAGTTTGTCAATTTTTAGGTCGTTGAAGTGAAAAGTGAAAAAGTGGCTACCTGCGCACTTGTTCTCTCCGCTTAGGTTTGGAATTTTTGGCGCAGTTTTTTTTTTACAGCATTTGAAATATAATGTTCTGTACTACATGAATACGTGTTGGCCGTATTTCCTCACTTTCTTTATTGATTTTTAGGCCATCAACTTGGGACGTCCGAAGGAAAAGAACTATTTTTGCCGACAGCTCCTGCTCTGCGGTTGGACTTTTTTGCGTAGTGTTATATGTCGATCGGAAGAGGATGTCTTGCTCAGTAAGAATTTGTGTCGTGTTTATTGGCTCATGCTGATTTCTGTCGAATATAAACAACTGAACAAGGAGAAGGAGTTGCTGGTGAAGATGATTTTTCTCTTTATGGAATTTTGTTGATACCAGACGTCCTGCGGACTACCGGCCGCGAAACATTTGATTGCATTAAATCGATTCGGCTATTGATCGGTATTGAATCGATAATGTAATTGGATATTGACCTCCCGATCTAAGCCTTCCAGCTTTTATTGAGCTCACTCGTCGGTCGTCATATCCGCGTGACTCCCACCGAAATCGGTCAGTCGGGAGGAAATCGATAACACCTGTCGAACAATCAATAATATTGATCGGTAAGGTCCTTCGATCTTACCTACTTTTTGAGGCGGGCTACTCCTTTATCGTTTACACGTGAGGGTAACCTTGACAGGTTTTACATGTACGTGCGGGTTACCTTCACATGTTCAACACGTTTTGCAAGTTTACACAGGTTTGTGACACACACACAGACGGACTAACGCTTTTATATTAGTAGGATTCGCCAGAAATCAGCATGAGCCAATAAACGCGACAGAAATACTTATAGAGCAAGACATTTTCTTTCGACCGACACATAACACCGAGCAAAAAGTCCTACCACAGAGCCGGAGCTGTCGGCAAAAATAATTCTTTTCCTTCGGACGTCCCAATTTGATGGCCTAAAAATCAATAAAGGGCAAATGAGCAAATAGCACTAACACACCTTCTTGTAGTACAGGACATTGTCTTCCAAATGCTATAAAAAACTGCGCAAAAAATTACAAACCTAAGCGGAGAGAACAAGTGCGCAAATGGCTACTTTTTCACTTTTTTACTTTTCACTTCAACTACCTAAAAATTGACAAATTTCCTGATGAAAAAAGAAACGCAATACATGCTTTGATAGAGCAAATCATTCTCTTTCGAAGGCTGTGCAGCGCTATGCAAGAGACCGCCGGCGAAATCCGCAATGAATCGTTGAAAAAAAGGCGGGGACTTATGGAACAACGTTATACATTGAATATGACTTTTGGTAACACAGTGACAGTCGATGAAAAAAGAACTGGTAAATCAGGCAGATGATGATAGGCAGTCAGACAAAGGTTGCATCAATTTTACCGGCACAACAAGATCGAGAAGCGGCTAAATCTGCCCAGACATCTGTAGTCCTGACGACTTTTCTGCCAAGTCATGGGAGACGAGCATTACACCGGCGCAACATAGCTAACTTCTGTATTGGTTTGCGCATTTGTGTGTTGAACGTGGGTCCAATATGCGAGCAACGTCGTCATATCCATAGCGGTGTCTAAGCGGATTTAGCGTCAAGACGCTCCTTTTCCTGTGCAAAATTCGAAACTGAAGTCGATCTGCGAGGAGAAACAGACTGCTACTCACTTCCGCCTGCCCTCCAAAACGAAAGGGACCACAGTAAGAAGCTGGGAACCTCAGCTGAGCACACAAGCACGACTCCAATATTCGTAGTAATCAGAAACCTCAAAGGGCCCTGACTCAGACACAGGTCGTCGAGTGTTTTCGTCGAGAGTTTATATACTCGCGCCAGCTTTTCTCTTTATCAGCCGTTATCTCTGGTCTTGGTGGCACAAAATGATGCCCGAATGTCGGTGAGTAATCGGACGACGTCTCGGAAATACTTCTGCAGAAGTCTCTTTCGACGACACCGAAAACCACATCTTCGTCGCCTCTGTCGCATCCATCAGTGGAACTTCACGTGAGCACCGTGTCGACGACAATGTTTCGGAGTTGCAGCGAAAAAGTCGCTACGTAACAGCCATCCATCTGGTTCCAGTGACACGTCGGCATTACCGTTTCTCATCCCCGAGCATGACCCCATCCATAACTCGCTCGGCAAAACCCCCATATTACTGAGAGACCCAAACAGACGGAGCAATCGAACTCGTCCTTTGACATAAAGAACTGGATCGCACTTAAGATCGCCAACAAAACGAGCCAGTTAGGGAGAGGGTTGGGTGAATTATTCGAGAGATCGTCATCACTAACCTCGCCTTCATTTCGACTTCTGATGAATATAGATGAAGATATTGGATCCGCCACCGATTCGGATATTTCATAATCCGTCATTTTTTACCCGTTTAAAATGATCGTGCGAGAAATGACATTTTTGAAAGGCCCTGGATCTTGCAATAATTCTGATAAAACGGGCTTTGACAAGAAGGACTTTCGTACGACTCAAACAACTGATTTGTGTTCGGATCTCACATCGTGGACCCAAATTGAGTAGAACATCAGATTTCGGATCTATCCTAGTCCGGGGGCCACATAACTAAAAAGTATGTAACAAAATGAATTGAGACTTACCGAGCGGCTCCTACAGAACAGCATAGGACTTGAACTAAAAAAAATACAAAGAAAAAAAACGAAAAAATTATATTTGTTTTCGCCGCGGTTGTAAGGACGTTATGTGCCCTCCTCACCATGTTAGATCCTGATTATAACATGTCAGGTGGCGGTCAGCACGCCGCATGGGGCTTTATGAGCCTTCCTCACCATGTTAAATCCTGGTTATAACATGTCAACCCGCGGTCAGCACGCGGCATGCCTCCATTCGGTCGCTCTTCGCCCGCCGAGATGGTTACAAACTGCGCCGGTTTTTTAAAATTTTCTCGTTTGCTTGCTCGTTTTTTGGTTTCTTTTTGGTTCCGTCTCGTCCCTAGGAAACGCTCGGTAATTCTCAAATCATTTTGTTACATACTTTTCAGTTATGTGGTCCCCCTGACTAGGATAGATCTCAAATTTCTAACCAAAATCAATCGTCTGCATTTTCTAAAAAATCCGATCTGGTGAACGTCACCTCTATCTGAATCGCCCTAAGATCCATTTTTCAAAAAATTCATTACTCGCACATTAGTTTTTGAAGAAAAAAAAAACGATGTATTCGAACTATCCGACTTCGCGTCGGCTCCAATGTCTATCGGGTAAACCGAGCGAGACCCCCAATGCGGTTATGCTGCTTACTTACCTGCTTTTGCTGAAGTGGCTACTGATGGTTCTGCCAGGAGCTGCTAATGTTCCTGTGAATCTGCCTTGCTCTAACCTCCTACTACAATGTCAAGTTTTCGGGGAAACTTCCAGGTAGGATCGTACCAGATTCACGAGAACATTAGCAAATCCCTGTTAGAACTATCAGTAGCAGCAAAAGCAGGTAAGTAAGCAGCACAACCACATGGGCGTCTCGCCTGGTTAACCCGGTAGGCATTGGAGCCGACGCCGATTCGATTAATTCGGATCCGTCATTTTTTTCAAACTCTGGTATAACTCGGTATTGTGCGAATAATGGGCATTTTTGAAAAATGAATCAAAGGGCGATTCAGATAGGGGTGATTCTCCCCAGATTGGATTTTCGGAGAATTCGGAAGATTTCTCATTTTGATCAGAAATCTGATTTTCTATCCGATTTGGATATCCGATGTGAGATCCGAAGGCAAATCAGTTCTTCGAATCATCCGAAAACCCTTCCTGTTAAATCTACGTTTACCGTAATCATCCCAAGCAAGATCAGGAGCTTTCCAAGAAAATCATTATTCGCGTAATCCTTCTAGCCGCGCTATGTATATTAAATCAAAGCTTTTCACTTAGTAAAATCTCGGCATTTCAAGTTCTTCAAGTGTTAGTCCGGACTACCCTGAGCAATGTAGCGAGGCAGAAAAGCGAACCACCACAAAACGAGCAGACTCTTGAGAACATGAACGAAAACTAACCATAAGCAGCCGATCATCCGACGCTCCACCCCCGCCCCCACCCCATCGTGACCATACAAATGGAAATTCGGCCTTTTTTCTTCAGCGGAATAACAATGACTTTTTACGAAGTGCAAAGCGAAGCTTAGTGGAAAGTGAGCCCTGTGTGGCGAATCACGTGTTACGAAAGCGCTCCATAAGGGAAGCATCAAGAGAGACTGGAATAAATCTTCTGCCTTTTATAGTCTTCCAATGTAGTCATGCAACAGTCCATTTCGCGGCCCATGTCTCCATGAATCTATGAATGCATTTCGACGTTAGATTTGCTGATTAGCTGAGCCAAAATTGTTACAAATACTTCTTGCGGCTGGCGTTTGCGGAGCGTTGTCGTCTTGTTCGGAGCCTGGAAAAGCCGAATGCATTTGAAAAACTACCTCCAAATGCTGACCATCGGCGTTACCAGACTCGTATCCGAAACCACCGTGGCAGCTTTACCCGTCCTTCGTAGCACCTACGTGCCCATTAAGGTCATCCGAAGAAGGCGACAATGCCGAAATGTCAGCCAAAATAAATATTTGTAACAATTTTGGCATAGCTAAACAATCAGTCCATACGAATAAGTCCATTTCCCGCTTGATTAGTGTGGTGCGCCGCTTCTCACCCATGTAAACCACAATAACAACAAGCACTAAAATTTCAAGTCAAAAATTCATTTTAAACTCTTTTGAACGTACCCAGCGTGATTTAAAGGAGTTCAGTTTAAGCTTCTTGCGGATCTATCGTAGTCGGGGGGGGGGGAACTTATCTAAAAAAAAAGTATGTAATAAATCGACTTCAGACTTAGCGAGCGGATCCTAGAGAACACGATAGAACCTAAACGAAAGGAAAAAACACCGCCGCGGCTCTACAGCCGTCTCAGCGGGCAAAGAGCGACGCAATGGAGGCATGCCGTGTGCTGACCAACGCCTGACATGTGATAACCAGGATCTAACATGGTGAGGAGGGCGCATGAAGCCGCATGCCGCGTACTCTTCGCCGTCTGACATGTTATAACCGGGATCTAACAAAGCCGCTCGGTAAGCCTTAAGTCGATTTGTTACATACTTTTAGATATGTGCCCCCCCCCCCGCCCGACTAGGATAGATCCCTTCTTTCTGCAAAAACAGAGCGCATTCTCGAAAAAATCGGCCGCTCCAATAGTCAGAGCACCGCAAGCATTTTTCCATTTAGTCAGTAATGTGCTTCTGGTGACGGGTCTCCTCGGAGTCGTGAATGACAGCCAATATCAACCGATATCACCACATTAACGCCCCCGGTGTGTGCAAGAAATCTGCCCACCACTAATCCGACTGATTTCTTGCCCTTTGTTTGCCGACCACAAACTGATATAGGGCGGAAGCAGAGAGTGTTCTAGGAACTATTTCTACACCAACAAATACGCTTGTAATTGCCGTTGGTCAACGAAATCGGCTGAGCAGGGAAGAGACGGGTCTATCCTAGTCCGGGGGGGGGCACATAACTAAAAAGTATTATATGTGACAAATTCACTCAAGACTTACAGAGCGGCTCCTACAGAACAACCCAGGACCTAAACAAGAAGTCACAAAGAAAAACGAAAAAATTGCATTTGTTACGGTTGTAAGGCAAAGTTGTGTGCCCTTCTCATCATGTTAGATCCCGGTTATAACATGTCAGTCGGCAGTCAGCACGCGGCATGCGGCTTCATGCGTCCTCTCCACCATGTTAGATCCTGGTTATAACATGTCAATGGCAGTCAGCATGCGGGATGACTCTATTCCGTCGCTCTTTGCCCGCCGAGACGGTTTTAAACCGCGGCGATTTTTTTTTTGTTTTTTCGTTCGTGTTTGGTTTCTTTTAGGTTAGGTTTCGTTGTCTAGGAGCCGCTCGGTAAGTATTTATTCATTTTGTTGGCTAGTTTTTAGTTATGTGCCCCCCCGGGACTAGGATAGATTCGAAGAGACTTTAGTTGCAAGCACTACAGTAGCAAAGTAAGCTGTGATCCTTTGCAGAGCACCGGGTTCGAGAGCGATGAACCCTCTATAAACCTATCATGCCTTCACTATCAATTCGCAATTATATGACAACGGTGATGAATCACCCATTACAAAATCCAAATAAATCTACGAAAAAATACGTCGAAGGAAAACCACTTACCTCGTGTTGGTAACGCCATGGCTGCTATACGTAATCCTTTATGTAAAGCGAAAATCATGCAGAAAGAAGCTACAAACTTGAACAAAAACTGGCACGCGCACAACTCACCGGAAAGGCTCTCGTCAGCTGTCGAATCCAGCACGATGAAACCACGATTATTGTCTCGAGAAGACTCGTTCACCGCGCTTGCTCCTGATGATTCGTCCAACGTGGACGTCGTTGTATCCTGCATGGATAAGTCTTAGCATCACACAAAAGTGATAAAATAAATGTTTGCAAAATATTCCACAAATAAAAATATGGGTACCTCCCTAATGATCTGTTCAAGTCGGCAGACAGCACAAGGAGTTTTCTTCCACCGTCTCACCCTTGATTTCACCAACATAGGTCAAGGCTGTTACCTCACAAAATGAAATGGCCCGTGGACAAGCTTTGGGAGGGAATTGAGCAACTGTCGCTTAGGGATTGATGCCACCGACAACGATGGATACCAAACAGCAAACATTAGATACATCTGTGATGCTCAGCGCTACTAAACGCCCCATTTTGGATGCGCCATGCACTCCACCTATACGTGTTTCTTCCTTAGTGCATTCCTGGAGTAGCTAGCACATCCATCGTGAGTGATCCATTCTCCTCACCGCCAATAAATTTCTCAAAAAAGTGAAAGTCGTACCTGTCCGTACTTCTCAGGCGACCACTGCAGCAAAAAGTGGTAGATATTATCAGCTTTTGACCTCGGCACAGCGTACCTAAACGACTTCGTTACTGGAAGACGTTGAAGAAGTCAAAAACCTCATGACACTTTACAGCTTCTCTTAAGCCCCTAAAACGCCATGAAGACCACCATGCGGAGCCGACAAACCGGACGATATCAACCTCCCCCAGTGCTACGTGTCCAATGTAGTCCGATAGCGATGCGAATGCGTTACTTCATCTTACAGGAGCTATCGAGGCCTACTTATCTCACCGTACACTCGCCATGAAAAAACCCACCTGGTAGAACTCATTCAAGATCACAAATTATTGCACAGCTACAAATAGGGTCCTAATCTACACCGACAATCAGTCACAATGTTCAAGACAAATAAGCACTAAATCTTTAAATCACAAGGAAAACCAACATTTGAACAAAATTTCTGCATCACAAATTTACCGCCATTTGGTTCTGACAAGCTGGCGGTGAGCTTTTGCGATGCAGTTTTTACTGGATGTAGGGTTCCGTGGTGGGAGTCCAAAACCATAGTTACTTTTTGCTCTTCTGTGGTCGAAAAAAAACGTGTGGACGCGCGAGCGCGAAGTTCATGACGCCCTGCTGCCACCCAGACCACCATGGTCGGTTGGAGTAATGGCAGTGTTGTAGCTTCACGTGTGCATGGTCAAGGGTTCGATTCCTCCTTGTGATGATGCTTTTGCATTTTGCGATTTGTCGTCAGCGGGACCATTTACCTCCATTTCCAACTCATTTTGAACAAAAACACGGCAACAAATGTCGTTTATGTTCATCGAGGTTTTCGGTGGTATCAGAGCATCATGAACTTCGCGATCATACTTCCACACGCTTTTTTTTCGACCACAGCAGAGCATTACGAAGAACCCAACTTGGCTTTGGACTCCCCACAGGGACCCTACATCCTGTAAAAATTGCATCGCAAAAGCTCACCGCCACTCTGGAGGCTCCCCTTGTAAGACAATGCTTCAGTCCACCCCACCCCCTACAACGGGCCCAAATGAGGAGAAAAATGAATAGAACACGAAATAGAATAAAATGATTGCAAATAATGTTGAAAAGAATGAAATATGCACAGAAAATACACCATGTTCATGTCAAAATGGATACTTTTCAAGCCAAATAGGAGACCACTCTTCTAAACAGCATCGATGCTTCTGAACTCATTGAATTGAACGTCTTCTACATCGAAACGAGATTCTAAACAAGATTATAAACTAGGGATTGCTCCAAGATGATTAGACTAATTTCTTGTTCATGAAAAATTTGATAAAACTTTCTCTGCAATTTTTTAGTTCGTCTGTCCGAATAAGTGTAATAATTTTATAATTTTTTTTGGAAAAATAAAAAGTTAAATTTTGTTTTAAAACGCAACGAACCAGCAACGATTTAGTGCATTAAAAGACGAGATCGCGCCATGTACTCGACAAGCACGTCGCAATTTTTATTCAATTGATTACGCTTTCGTTGTATGGTTTACAGATGTGAAACTTGATGCAAAGTGAAATTTTGCTATCAATCGAATAAAATCGCGACTTCTTGGACGAGAACATGGCACCTTGAGACCACTCAAACATTTTATTCAGCTTTTTGGGACAATACATTTTGTTGAACAATTGAAAAAATGAAAACTAATAAAACTTTAAAGAACACCAAAGAAAGAAAACAACTTTTGATTGGAAAATAAATTCTAAAATTATTAAAGCGCCTTTAGTTTTATTAGGGTGACGTTCTTTTTGATTTAGAAGCTGTCTAGATTGACACGAAAGTGGTATATGTCATTATTTCGTCGCTCAAATATCGAACCACTAATAAAATCGAAAACAAGTGCTGGAATACACAAGCTGTCTCAAAAAATGCATACACTGCTTGAAAGGTGATAACTTTGCTCACAGTAAAGGCACTGAAGAAGTTAAGGGCTCATACGAAAGCTTAAGAAAATAGAAATTTTCTGACGTATGAGGGGCATGGCATGCACCATGCGCTCGTCTGATATTTAGCATTTTACACTCGACTGATTGTGTTTCACTCGAATACTTGTTATAATTTCTTCACAAAGTGGCCGTATCGATTGATTTGTGCCTCTTTTAAGGTTTAAAACTTAAAAACACACTACTGCGTTTGAAAAATGCAGCGTATCCTAAAAATGCAGGTACTATTTGAAAAGTTCTAACATTGTTGCTAGTGAATCTTTTGAAATTTTTTTTGACTTATATGAAAGTACAGGGTAACAAGATTACTGTAGCGTACAAGTAGTCAAGATTGCGCCATGCCCCATCCTGAAACCTTGCTTTTCAGACTCGATTGATTGTGCATGCGCTAAATGTTTGTCACAATCTTGTTACTACATAGCCACATCAACCTATGCTGTGCTTCTTTTAACGTCTTCCTTCGCCCAGCAGCTGCAATTATGCCGGTAAACCTTTCCATTCAACTTGAATGTTGCTTCATTACTCCACAGAATCCGCCTTGTAAAATGGGGCTCCTGCTCACAGTTAAATCGTGGAAACGATAAACTCACATGTCACATGTCTTTCACATGATTGCCTAGTTCTAAACGTTAAAAGAAGCACAGCACACGTTAATCTGGTCAAGTAGTAAAAAGATTGTAACAAGCATTCAGTCCATGCACAATCAATCGAGTCTGAGATGCAAGATTTCAGGCGGGGGCATGGCGCAGTCTTGACTATTTGTACGATACAGCGATCTTGTTACCCTGTACTTTCATATAAGTCTCAAAAATTTTTGAAAGACTCACTAGCAACAATGTTAGAACCTTTCAAATAGTACCTGCATTTTTAGAATACCCTGCATTTTTCGCAAGCCGTAGTGTGCTTGTAGGTTTTAGTTCCTAAAGAAGCGCAGATCAATCAAAACGGCCGCTTTATGGAGAAATTATAACATGTATTCAAGCGAAACACAATCAATCGTGTGTAGAATGCAAACTTTTAAACGAGTGCATGGCGCATTCCATACCGCTCAATGTGTGAAAATTTCTATTTTCTTAAGCTTTCATATGAGCCCTTCACTTCTCCAACTTCTTCAGTACCTTTACTATGAACAAAGCTATCACCTTTCAAACAGTGAATACATTTTTTTGAGCAACCCTGTATATAACATTCAAAGATTCTTCAAAGGAGGCTTCGTCGATGGAGAACACGCTCTTCATGAGTGTAATTATCACAAGAGCCTCGAAAACACACCTCTTCAGATGCTTCAAACTTTTGCTCGACGACAGACCTTCTGGTCAGGGCTTAGATTTAAGGTGACGATCAGCTGAACTAACCAGAACTCTCGCTTCAGCTTATTTCCGAAGGCGCAGTCCTCGTCGTACGAACTAACGGAAGACGTCTGACTCGGAGACGACTCTGAAAGGTGCATTTACTTCTCAGTTCAGAGCAAATGTACCGAGACTTTATAGGATTCTGGAATAATTCAGAAAGGATTTCTGCAACCTTTTCAGTTAACAGAAAGCTGAGCTACAATAACAGGGGAGTGCTAGTGGACAACAACCCGCTGCGGACGTCCAACACCACGAAAAAGCGCAACGATATCCCATTTCACTTCTGCAAAACACCGCCACCAATCGACCGCCTTTCGTCTTTTGCAGCACTGAGAAAGGAGGTGTCGGGACGAATCCAGTTCACCAAAAAGCAGGAGAACCGATGTGGGAACATCCCGGGCCACTTGGAGAGCGGATATTCTCACGCTGGAATCTGAAACACTGCTGTGACACTAAATCCAGCGAAGGAAGCAGGCCAAATGAGGACAATCGATACGAAAAGGCGCGTGAACTCTCCGCCCAGGGGACACCAGGATCCTCAGCTATGCATCGGCATCGAGTGCACGTCTACAAGTGCAATGGACGGCCTGCTTTCAGGAAGTTGGCCCTTGGGCGCCCAAAATGCTGCTGGAGAGTGCCTGCTGCACTTCCCCGAACAATAAGAAACCACAACTTAGGAATAACCACTCTTTCCCATCTCTGCAGGGAACTACACAAGGTATTAGAAGGGAGCTCCCGTTTCGCTATGAACAACCCTATCTCAAACATGGCTCCATAGCGAGTAACTATAGAAAGGGACTCTCATCCAGTTGAAAGAATCAGACTCCTGGACTTTTATCTGACCGCATTCTGTCCAATAAACATACAAAAACTACACCGCGCTCAAGAAAACTCCCACTTCTTGTCTTCCTCTTCTTCCGCGTCAGTCTCACAGCCATGTAGTAGGGCAACGTCGGTGAGTCGGTCGTCTGTATTTCGTCTGCCTGAACAAAACATCGTCATTAGAGCCGTTTAAAGGAGGACTGCATCGATTATCCTTTCCAGGATGCTGAAATCCTCGGAGAAGTTCGTCTATAAAATAGAAGAGGTGCTTAGCGCAGTCGGCAGGAAGTGTGAGCTTCCCATGTGTACTATGAATCTACACAGCTTCGACTCTCATCCGGTGCAATGCGGGATCGGATTCATCAACGACTTACACAACTTTAACGGAGAATTCACAGCGGAAAACTCAGATAACGCGGCTTATCGCTCACCATATCGCTTGATAAGCCGCGCTGTCAGAGATTTCGGCTGTCATTTTCTCTGTTAGGCTGCTGTAAGTCGTTGATGGATCCGCACTGAGGTGTACACTTGGTACCCAGACTAGTAGCACAGTCGGAAGACGATCGGCTGTCGCGTGCAGTCTTCTGTGTAGTTTCTTGGTTCAGATTTCTCGCCCAGGCTAAACAAACCTTCCACCCCATTGGGGTCGGTGAACTGGTACCAGACTTATCTGATGAACGTAAAACACTAACATTTGCCTGTCGTTATTTCTTCTGTGCCAGCGAGGTTGATAGGTGGAATATTTATTGTCGACCTGACATTTCGACTTTTTTAATGCGCACTACATTACCCGACCAAATGCTTCTTCAACCATTTTCAGGCCTCTGAAGGCGACAAAGCGGTCGAAACGTCAGAAAGCAGGCTGAAGGGCTTCTTATGTGTATGAGTTATGACGAAAAGTTTGCAGATGTACTGAGATAAACTTCTCCTAACCAAGGTGGGTAGTTGATTCGGCTTCTGAAGTGTTCTTGTTCCCAGAGTAGATGCAATCTATTTGGTATCGAAGCCTCCATGTATGTGCCTGGATCGATTTTCGGCGTTCATTTCGCTTCCAGTGGATTCAGGCAAAGACACTAGGTGAACTTCATTTCCTAGTCAAGGGTTTCTTTGCGGGGTGCTCCGCACATTTTACTTCTATGGAATGTCGTGGAGGATATTTGAATGCGTCTTGACCTCTACAATGACATACGGAGAGCTGATCGAAATTTCAGTCATGTCATGTTATTTCTTTTGTGTCAGCAAGGGTGATAGGTGGGGTGTTTCTTGTCAATCTGAAGTTGGCACAGAAGAAATAACACGACATGACGGAAATTTTCATCAGCTGGCCACCGCATGCCATTGTAGAGGCCAACACTTGTAAATAGCCTCCACGACATTCCGTAGAAGTAAAATATGCGGTGCACCCCGCAAAGAAACCCTTGACTAGGAAATGAAGTTCACCTAGTGTCTTTGCCTGAATCCACTGGAAGCGAAATGAACGATTAAGGCACATACACGAACGCTTCGCTGCCATACATATTGCATCTATTCTGGGTACAAGAACACTTCAGAAGCTGAGTCAATTACCCACCCTTGATTAGGAAAAGTCTATCTTAGTACATCTGCAAACTTTTCACCATATCTCATACACATAAGAAGCCCTTCAGCCTGCTTTCTGGCCTCTCCTTTCCTTTAATCCCAAAGGCTTGTTTTGCTAGCCTTAATTGCCGCCATGAATTGCGAAAGACTGATGTGTAATGCTTAAGAGCTTCCATCGGGGAATTGGCTCTGGACCTGAGCACAAACACCAATTCCTAAGCAGCTGAAGTGCCTGTGAAAAACTACTCCTAAACAAGGCCGGCATCCTCAGCTCATTGGCACGGAAGCAAACACAAAGCGCATGCAATTCCCTCATAATAATCGCTGCTTCGGCCGCGCTTTAGGGTTGAAATCGCATTTTCCATATCCAATGTCCGATCAAGTCTGCAGTTATGAACGACAACTCGGTCTAAGCTTCTCGACTGATCCAAGGGTTCTGACGTTCCGCCAGGGACCGGATTCATCGACAATTAAACCCATGGGTATGCGGGGTATAAGGGCTAGAGATAAGATAAGATTCAGATAGAGATAAGGTAAGACTCAGGGACGCAAGCTTCATCGTGGGTATCTCTACCCCCTATACCCGTGGGTTTGTCGTTGATGAATCCGGCCCCAGAACTGTCGACTTCACCTCTTCATCCTGAACGAGGTGCGCTTATCAGTTACTTTAAGAGAAGTCCGCCAGAAAGCCGCGCGTGTACGAGGTATAGCAGGTGAAGATAGGGGTAGATATGAATGCTTCATTGTGGGTAACTCTACCCCCTACACCCCGTATGGCCCCGTTTATACATACTTCATCGCGGGGCGACGCGACGCCACGTATAGTGGCCATATTGATTATGCGATGCGATCGATCAATTTGGCCTCAATGCGTGGCCACCGCGTCGCGCCGCGATGAAGAATAAACGGGCCTATAACTGCGGTTTAATCGCTGATGAATCCGAGCCTAGGTCTACAACAGAGCCTATCATCTATCCATCCATCTATCAACACATTAGGAAAAAAAGATACCTTCAATAATAGACCCGTTTAAACTCCACTCGCCGCACACAGCTTAGTCGATATTGGTAACCCTGATTCTGACGCGCCGGAGAGTATAAACGGCGCTTTATTCAAATCCATGTAATCCGTCATTCATTCCACTATAACTTGATATAGTAAGTTAGAACTCTAATTTCGGATATACAACCACCTATGGTGGCCAGCTGATGGACTATTCAGGGTGTTATCCTTCGCAAAAATTCGCTACCCGTTTACTGACCCCCGAGGAATGGAAGGCTGGCATGGCTTGGGCGGGACGGGAACCAAAAAATAAGTAGAAATGGGCAGACAGCCTGCGGCTCTTATGACTAGGTCTATGCTCCGTTTACTGCAAAGCCCTGGAACTATTTATGTCGTGCCTTCGAGGTACTTCGGTTTCAGTCGCTGTTGTCGCCTACATGGAAGGACGGGAGCGCACTAGCCAATCAGAACTCAGACTGAACGCGAGCCAGCCAATCACGCACCAACCATACCAGCACGCTCATTCGATGTGGTCTGATTAGTCCAGCGCATCCCCTTCTCCATCTTGACCACATTAACGACTGGAACTCATACTTCTTCGAGAGAAAATCAGGTCTTTCTGCAAGTCTTCTGGCACTTAGTCGTAGTCAGTTAGAAGCAACTCAAATTAAGAAGAGCTAAGAGGAGCTTAAACCATCGGAGAACCTTGGATTCCACCTTGACCAGCTATAGCAATGTAGCGTCCAAAAAAGCACCACGGATTGGGCTCCACCGACCGAGCGAGACCTAGTTATGACGATGACGACCTCCACTGCCCGCCCTACCTAACCCCTTTTCATTGAGAATCCGATAATTCCTTTGCACCAAAGGGATTGCGAAAATCCGCCCACTACTAAACGTCATGATCCGAATAGTATTTTTCAGATAAAAACACCCGCCGTCGCCGTAATCACCTTCGCACATACCAGTTAAACAGAAAGAACATTGCGTGCGACCTAAAAGCAGGTCTGTCGTGATGGGAAATCCTCGCTGAAAAACTCCGAACGGATTTATTCGATGCGGCGTGGAAACTTCTCGAACGTCCTCGTCATTTTCCGCTTTCAAGGGACTGACAAAATAAACCCTGGCCATTCGGCAAGGCACAACTACGTTACGCCCCGCTCCTTTGCCAGCCAGTCCTAGTTCAACACAATTATAGATCGCTTGGACGAAAACACACACAGATACAAGAGGCTATCGACCTCCTTGGCACCAGCATTATGGTCTCCAATTCCGTTCGAGAACGAATTCCAGCTCTTAAAAGTAAGAGGATCTTGCAGAGATATCAGGTGCTGTCGGAACGTAAATGAATAACGCAAAAACCAAGTGGATGAAGATGTTCCATCTAGTACTGTCGTTGAATCTTCTTGATATGTCGCTTAATAGTAAGAACGAAGGAACAGTCGGCTTTTACAATAGACTTCTCTTTCTGCTTGAATCCTTCTCTGGATCTTTTAGTGGTTTGCGCGGGTTTGATAGTAGCTGGCCTAGATAAATAAATTCGTTGACGCATTCTACCATTTCTCCGTTCGTTCTTATGATATCCCCTTCCTGTCGGTTGTTGGTCTGCCGAGTATCATCAACTTGTTTAGCAGTGGTGTAGGACGTCGTGAAGCTATTGAGGCGTGATTGTTGTGAGCGCTTTATTCGGCTTATGTAATCGCTTTCCTCAGATCCTGGAAAAGACAGAAGAAGCTTATGAAATCACTTGTCCAAGAATCATTTCTAGCTAAAGTGGCCTCGAAAGTTAACGGAAGAATGAAACGAACAGGGAGTAAGCAACCCGACTGACGTTATGGAAACAGCCAAAAGACTGGTTAGCCACCCTCGGACAGAGAACGACTGGGTGAATGAGCTCTGCCTTTGGGTCAGTCCCTCAGCGACCCTCCGGCTGGCGCCTTCTAGGGTCAAGCCTGCAGAGGTCGGCACATGGGGCCAGCTCCCGGGTTACGGCTACCTTCTCCTCTTTCCTATTGATCGCGGGGTTCTCGAACGCCTCTACAAAGCCTCCAGGGTCAATCTTCTTTCCTACTGATCAGGGAATTGACCCTAGAGGCGTTGTTGAGGCGTCCAAGAACCCCACGATCAATAGGAGCCAGTAGCGGGTGGCCGTAACCCAGGAGCTGGCCTCATCTGCGGACGTCTACGGGCTTGACCCTGGAAGACACCAGCCGGAGGGGCGCTGAGGGGCTGACCCGAAGGCACAGCTCATTCATCCAGTCGTTCTCCATCCGTGGGTGACTAACCAGTCTTTCGGCTACTTCCATAAGGTCAGTCGGGTTGCCTTACTCCCTATTCGTTTCATTCTCTCATTAGCTTTCAAGACTCCTGTAGCTTGAAAGATCCTTCGAAGAGTGATTTCTCAAACTTCTTCTGTCTTTTCCAGGCTCTGAAGAAGGCGGTTATATAAGCCGAATAAAGCTATCACAACAATCTTGCCTCAACAGCTTCACAACGCCTGCACCACTGTTAAACAAGTTGATGATACTCGGTAGACCAACAACCGACACGGAAGGGGATCTCATAAGAACGAACGGAGAAATGATAGAAGCGTCAACGAATTTATTTTCCTAGCGCCCCGTTTATACTTTGACGCCGAGCGACGCGACGCCACGTATGGTAGCCATAATGATTGAAGGACGCGATCGATCAATTTGGCCTCTTTACATGCCGCTCGGCGTCGGAAGTATAAACGGGACATAGGACAGCTGCTATCAAACTCGTGCAATCCACTAAAAGAGATTCGAAGAAGGATTCAAGCAGGAAGAGAAGTCTACTTTTAAAAACCGGCTGTTGCTTCGTTCTAAGGCCTATGTTATACTTCGGCCTAAACGGGTCCAAACTCAGCTGAAAAATAAACTCGATAACTCTTCCGTGCACCCTGCAGGTTTAGTCCTAGTTTATACTTGTGCCGCAGCGCGGCGCGGCACGATGATCGAGATAGATATCGACCGGGCGGCGCGAAAAATCGATATCCACGGCGATCGCGAAGCCGCGTCGCGTTGCGGCGCAAGTGTAAATTGGGGCTTATACGGTAACGAAACGTGGACATGGTCAAAATAATCTGCTAGAAGACTAACAATCCGTTCAACGAAGACTTGAAAGATCGATTCTTGGTGTTCATTTAGGCGATAAAATGCGGTCGAGAGTGACTCGCCACAGATCAGGGGCCGGATTCATTTACGACATACAGCAATTTAACGGAGAAAATACTGCCGAAATCCCTGAGAGCGATATGGTGAGCGATAAGCCGCGTTATCTGAGGTTTCCGCCGTGAATTCTCCGTTAAAGTTATGTAAGTCGTTGACGAATCCGACCCCAGGACTCAAGGATTGGATTCACCATACACTCAAAAGGATGTGGCTGTTCGCAAGTAAGCTCTAGAACCAAACGTTCTTGGACACGCATTGCACCCAATTGAATACGTGACAAAAAACAAAGCAAAAGGTCAAGAGCAAGATGGCTGGACGACATGGAAAGATCCAGAAGGGCAAGAACGAAAGAAGTCATGAGAAATTTGACCGCTCTGATTGAACGGAAGCCGAGCAAGAACGCTGAACTCTTCGCAGAAGAAGACGTGACGGGGCGCTACATAAAAAGAGATGTAGTAAATAATAAATAGAAGCAAGAGAGCATTGTAAAAATCGACTGATCTTGCTAATTTGAGTAAGTCGGAAACTCAACCCTTCTCTTCATACTGCTCAAGCGCTGAAATCGTTCTGTAGATGAACTTCACGAGTCAGAGGTAAGTAAGGACTACCATTGTAGGAGTATTTCACACTCCACAGTCCAAAGATTCATGGCTTATAACCATGTTCTATTTCAATCAAAACTCTAACGCCCCGTTTATACTTCGATGCCGAGCGGCGCAACGCCTCGCATTGTGGGCCATATTGATTGAGCGACGCGATCGATCAATTTGGCCACTCTGCATGGCGTCGCATCGCTCGGCGTCGGAAGTATAAAAGGGACCTAATGCCAGGCGGGAATCGAACCCGCGTCCGATCAATCGGCGCCGTTGCTGTGATGATGAAGAACATTCCTGCCCGGATAGGTGGCGAGGATTTGAATTTCGCCACATTGTAATTAAAGCTTAAAACCTCATTACCAGCTAAGTGAAGTTCAAAGAAAGTGAACTGAATCGGTTGCTGCTTAAGTCTCCCCGGAGTCGGGTAAACAACTGACTTTAAGGCTGACTGCTTCATCTTTAAGAATAAAGATAAAGATAAAGGGTGGCATTACGCAATTGCTTTTCGGATACGCCATGCATTCTTCTTCTGTGGGATGTCCTGGAGGCGATTTGAATGCATATTTGTCCATAAAATGACTTGCAGTGGCCACCCGATGATCAAATCAGTGCTTTATCCTTCTCAGACAAGTCTGGCACTAATTCACCGACCTCGCAGGGATAGAAGGCTTGGTTGGCCTAGGCGGAAATCAGAACCCAGAACCTAAAATCGGAGCACGCGACAGCCGACACTCTGTCCGACTGGGCCAGAACTCGTTTCAAAATTACTCGCGCAGAAAACACCAACCGATAATGAGCGTCCAACGATTTCGTCCACTGCAAGGAAAACATCAGGCACCTCATCAGCTGACGTCGCGCATGTGAACCTGAAATAAAATGAAGTAAAATGCAGATAGAGCCAGGAAATTCATTTGGAAGGAGGGGGGGGGGGGCAAAAGGTCATAGTCCCATTTTAATACACTTTGTACAATTATTGCACTCAGAGCAACATACCATGCCTTACAGACAACCACGGCTTAACCTTGCTGTTTCTCACCTCGGTACCTCTGCAGACAAGGAGTCCACAAAAATTCTGTTCAGGGGCCGGATTCATCAATGACTTACAGCAATTTAACAGAGAAAATTACAGCCGAAATCCCTGATAGCGCGGCGTATCAAGAAGCGATATGTTGAGCGATAAGCCTACTCATCTGAGTTTTCCGCTGTGAATTCTCTGTTACAGTTATGTAAGTCGTTGATGAATCCGACCCCAGATAGTAAGCCATAAGCGAGCAAACAACGCTGAGAGCCTCTTTACTGTGCACACATGCCAATTTCGCAGAATCAACGAGTTTCTAGTTCCACTCTGCCCTCTCGCTATTCATCAGAATAATTTTTGCTGAATTCCATTGCAGAAATACGCATAATTGATTACAGCACGGGACACTGGAGGACATTTCTTGCTGGCAGTGGCACTGAACAACAAAAAGAGGGGAACCAAGTTCACCTGATTGTTATAAGGCCGATTGGAGGCCAAGAGGCATATACAGAACAAGTGCTCCGTCACGCCTATCGGCGTGCCTGGCACTTGCGCGCTTCGGGCGTAGTTGCTGTATCACTAAGCTAAGGACAATCACATCGAGCTAGCTGCTCTACTTGTACAGCTTTCTTCCCTATCTAGGAGTACAAAAGGCTCGCAGTACGTACAGTATGATAGGGCGATCGATTAGTTCCTCACTACTGGTCCTCCCCTAATGAAACGGTCTTCCATTATTGGTAGTAGTCTCCTCAATGATTCCCCTTAGCGGACGACGTCTTCGGCACGTCTACCTGAATCCCCAAACACGTTGAGCAAAGTCTTTGGCACGTCCTTTAACTCCCAGGCACGTCATGCGACCTATTCCGCACGTCTTCTGAACCCCCTGGCACGTAGAAGACGTCTGGGTATCTTCCGCTATTTCCGCGCCCCGTAACTTGATCAGTATCGATTGATGGCGATCGATACTTCGAAAACGAACTTCAGATTCGTGTTCAGCGACCTCGATTATCCCCAGGGCAAAAGTTTCTGACCGTCTGGACGACAGGACGACATCCACAAAAAATCTATAGTTTGATCAATATCGATAATGGCGATCGATACGTCAAAAACGAACTTCAGATTTGTGTTCAACGACCTTGACTGCCCCAGGGCTGAAGTTCCCAGGCAGGGAGAAGACGTTTGTGAATTTTTCGCTATTTTCGTGCCGTAATTCCCCCCCCCCCCATTTTATGACTAAATTCTGCGGCGGCGCCGATCGATGGTATAACTCAGCGCTTAGCGCGTTATTATAGAGTATGACAGAAGAAGTCTGGGCATTTTCCGCTATTTTCCCGTAATTTGATCAATATCGATTGATGGTGATCGATACTTCAAAAACCAACTTCAGATTCGTGTTCAACGACGGTGATTACCCCAGGGCTGAAGTTTCCAGGCAGGTAGAAGACGTCTGGGTATTTGCCGCTATTTTTGTGTCGTAATTTCCCCCCTATTCCCCCCCCCCCCGAATTTCCTCCCGCTAATTTCTGCGGCGCCGCCGATCGATAGGATGACTCATCGCTTAGCGCGTTATTTATTATTTCCTCTTGTCTCATAATGAGTGCGTAGAGTGCAGTCGGAGGAGGCGCGACTGTCGCGTGCATCCGATACCAGGATCCCGGTTCGGATTTCCCGCCCAGGCCAACTAAGCCTTCCATCCCTCCGGGGTCGGTGAATTGATACCGGACTCTTCTGGGAAGGATAAAGCTCTGACTTGTTCATCGGCTGGCCACCGCAAGTCATTGTATGGCCAAATACGCATTCATGTCGCCTCCACGACATCCCGTAGAAGTAGAATGCGCTGGCGTATCCCAGAAGGGATTGAGTAACGCCGTCCTTTATCCTTTATCCTTTATCCTTTATGATATTGCTCTCTGGACTGTTCGAAGTCACTTCTTCCGAAACGCTGTTGAGAAGACGGGCTTCAATGTTGCTGTTTCCTTTCAATATCGCTGAATACCACTCAGATTGGCACTTAAAAATTTCTCTAGTAACTCGAGAAAATCACTAAAAACCTAGAGTCATCCTAAAAAAGTTTCATAATGAGTATTATCGACGGGTCCGGTGTGCCGTCCAACCTTGCCACAGTTCAAACAAACGATGGCGCCCACCTTCTACACATATTCTAGGACCTTTTCTCAACTTGTACTTCAGTAGGTCTATCCAGCCATCAACACTCCCCCCCCCCCCCCGTGAAGTGAAAGACAACCCACATGCTTTGCCGGTTTTGCGCTACTGAATTGTCGCGTGCTTGTTGTGTACGTTGCTTCAGACCCTCGAGTGTGGCCAGCGACTGTTCTCTCTTCATTTGACTTGCACTCCGTTGTTCCTGAAACAATTCACTTTAAACTTGCGACTAATATGGAGAAGCCTCCTTTTTGGAGATTTGACACCAAGTACCTCAAGCCTAGGGTAAAGAAGCTTTTACCAGCAAGCCTTTCAGGTCTCCATTTCTAGGTTAAAAGTTCTCAACACTAAATGTTCGGTTCTTGAAAACTTCCTCGGTCTCCGTTCAACAACTCGTTCTCCCACACATAGTATTCTTGGCGTGGTTTTAAAGAAACACAAACCTTTTCTTATAACACAAATCCCAACAAAAGCTATGGATCTCTTATAATCAACAGCCGAACCAAATATGGGGAAAAGCTGAGAAAAAACAGAAACGGTATTTTTCCAAACTTTGATACAATAGTTCTAAGAAAATCAACGTTGGAAGTAAAATAGATATCCGTGAATTCACGCAACAGAATAATTTCAACACCTTTCGAAAGAAATATCGGTACATTTCACAAAGACACACAGCGAGCCTGCAGAAACGCGCCGTTGCACCTGCCGTAACAGCGTCAGCCAATCGGGCACCTGCTCAGCCGAGCAAGCAGGACACACGATTGGCTGCCGCAATTACGGTGGAAGCAACTGCGCGTTCCCACACTTCTTCTGTGCATCCTCGCGACATGTACTGAAATATTTTTTCGATTCGAGAACAGAAGAATTAACCAGTGTATTAATCCAGTGTAGGAGCTGTTGGTAGAAATAACTTGTCTTTTGGACCCAATCTTTAATTCCCTGAAAATTAAGCAAAGTCAGACTCCACAAGAAAAACCAACACAAGCTCTTGTAGAGCAAATCCTCCTTTTTCAAATGTTGTATCCCTTTGTGCAAAATGGGAGAAGGATCTGTCGGCGAATGTCATTTTTCTTCTCCTTTTTTGACTTTACACTTTAACGACATAGCGACTGAGAAGAATCGGAGTAGGAAAAAAGCGAAACAAAACTTCTAATAGAGCAAATCATTCTCTTTCGAAAGATATATAACACTACAGTTCAGAATAAGGATAAAGGATAAAGGACGGCGTTACTCAATCCCCTTTGGGATGTGCCACGCATTCTACTTCTACGGGATGTCGTGGAGGCGAGTTGAATGCGTATTTGGCCGTACAATGACTTGCGGTGGCCAGCCGATGTACAAGCCAGCGCTTTATCCTTCCCATGCAAGTCTGGTACCAATTCCCCGACCCCGGAGGGATGGAAGGCTTGCTTGGCCTGGGCGGGAAATCCGAACCAAGAACCTGGTATCGGGTGTACGCGGCAGTCGCGCCTCCTCCGACTGCGCTGCACGCGCCCCTACAGTTCAGTATACAATGTTAAAAACGGCGGCGAGCCAGTCTCCAACCTAATACATACAGGGTGTCTCAAAAAATATATACACTGTTTGAAAGGTGACAACTTTGCTCACAGTAAAGGCATTGAAGAAGTTAAGGGATCATATGAAAGCTTGGGAAAATAGAAATTTTCTGACATATGAGCGGCATGGAATGCGCCACGCACTCGTTAAAATTTTGCGTTTTACACATAATTGGTGGTTTTCCGCTGAAATGCTTGTTATAATTTCTCAATAAAGTGGCCGTATCGATTGATTTGTGCTTCATTTAAGGTTTAAAACTTAAAAACACTCTACGGCTTGCGAAAAATGCAGGGTATCCAAAAATGCAGGGGCACGGCTCAATCTTGACTATTTGCACGCCACAGAAATCTCGTTATTCGCGCTTCCATACGAATCTCAAACATCTTCGAAAACTTCACTAGTAGCAATGCTCGAACCTTTCAAATACTACCTGCATTTTTTAGGACAACCGGCCTTTTTTGCAAGCCGTAGTGTGTTTCTAATTTTTAAACTTTAAAGGAAGTACACATCAACCGATACTGCCTCCTTGTGGAGAAATAATAAAAAATATTCAAGGGAAGCACAATCAATCGTGGGTAAAACGCAAGGTTTCAGGCGAGTGCGTGGCGTTTTCTATATCGCTCATATGTCAGAAAATTTCTATTTTCTTGAGCTTTCACATGAGCACTTAACTTCTTCAGTACTGTGAGCAAAGATACCACCTTTCAAAAAATCTATACATTTTTTTAGACACGCTGTATATCAGCCGACTTTCGGGACCGGTAAAAGTTTAAGCTTAAAATTCCCTCCACCCGGAACTGAGGGCGACACTAAGCAGAGCCATCACCAAAATGCTTAAGAAACCCTCATTACTTGGTTCTTATGGGAATTTTTTTTGGAGGCTGAACCTACTCCACATCTGCACAATAGGTCATCAAACGGCGGAGCTGGCAAGTGCGAGACTCACCGTTAGGTGTGGCTGCACTTGTCCAACATGCAGAACAATTCAAAGCAGTTTCCTTAAGCCTCAAGTGGTTGGTATCGAGGTTGAAAGCTGTCATAACGATGTTTTGTTGCGATCAAAACTTCTAGCGCCAGGCGCGACTCGAACCCGCACCTCCCTGTGACCGGGCGGGAATGCCCTACGCCTTAATACTACCGGCGCCCTCTGATCGGTGTAAGGGCGTAGAGCATTCCCGTCCGGTCAGAGGGAGGTGCGGGTTCGAGTCTCGCCTGGCGCTAGAAGTTTTGACCGCAACAAAACATCGTTATGACAGCATACAGAACAAGATCACCACGCTGTACTACATCTTTGTTAAAACGTATAACGGCTGCTACAGAGGTTATATGCTGTTAAATGGACGTTTAGTTACGAACGCTAACTCTTGCGAGTCAGGCGGGATTCGAACCCTCTATGTTAGGGACAGAACTCTAGCCCATTACACCACCACCAGCGTTCGAAGGAACACAACATCCACGACACCCTCTTGACCTATCAGCATGAGTTCTGATCGCAAGTATTACAAACGACTTTTTAATTGCACGAGTAAATCAATAAAGTGCGACCTATCTACCACTTGTTCTGCGGCAGCGGGACGAAACATCACCGATGAAAGGCCGATAAAAACTGTGATCGCTTTGTAGCCGTACAGCAAAAATCGCTTGGACACGCACCATTACGTCCTCTAACTCTTCGCACGAGCACACTCCCACTCTGGCGATCAAAAATCCGAGGGCAGGGCAGGGTTTCCCACTAACGCCAACCCATAGGACAACTTGCATATAGCAAGTCCAATCAAGAGAAATGGAGCGCTGTACCATAAAGACAGGTCAAGGACTTTAGATATTGAAGGAAACTGTAGAAAAAAGATTTTAAAATGCGCAAAAAGAAGAAAATAAGGCAGGTGTTGACACTGTCTGCAATGATTGCTCTTGACTGCCAACCCTTTCAACGTAAGGGTAAAAGGATAATAGTCGGCGTGGGTCAATCCCTTTGCGGGATGCGCCACACATATCACTTCCACGGAAAATCGTGGAGCGATCTGAATGCGAATCGGCCTCCACAATGACTTGCGGTGCCCAGACGTTGGATAGCTCGGTGCTTAGCCTTTCATAGACAACTCTGCACCAATTGACTGACTCTGTAGGAACTGTTCCTCGGGCAAATACAACGTCTCCTCCTAGCTGTTGACCAAGCTTGCTACACCGTTTTATTTCAGCTTACGTTTCTGCTCCTTCGCCTTCTTCAGAGGCTGGAAAGGCAGAAGTACTTGCGATACTAACCGCCCAAACACCATTTCATCATACTGAGCACTATTCCTAACGAATAGTAGAGGAAAAAGGCGACACCTATGTTACAAATGAGCGTCTACCGCACAGGTGGTTGCCGAAGAGAACCACCGTTCACCCCCGGATGGAAATGGACGTCCGTGAAGGAGCTTGGCCCCGGGACCACCCGACTTATGTACTCATGTAGCTCTGAACGCACAGATCAAACCCCACAGCTCTCGACGAAGGGTGCCAGTTCTTGGGTTGCCGCTAGACTGGACACTTTTTCCGGTTAACCTGGGGTCGGATTCATCAACGACTTACACAACCTTAACGGAGAACTCACGGCGGAAAACTCAGATAACGCAGCTTGCCGCTCACCATATCGCTTGATAAGCCGCGCTGTCAGGGATTTCGGCAGTAACTTTATCTGTTAATTTGCTGTAAGTCGTTGATGGGTCCGGTCCCTGGAGGCTGTTAACTGCGATATAAAGCACTTCCAGAATTCTGCGTTTTGGTTGGTTTTTCGTTGGTTATTGTTCTTCTTCTCCGACGGAGAGCGATATATGTATCTGCTCTCAGGACTTCGGAAGCGTCTGGTATCGCAGATAAGAGCCTCCAGATTAAGAGTGCCTAGCGGTAAAGCAAAAACTGGCATCCTTCGTCAAGCTCTGTAGGTTTTGATCTACGTGTTCAGACCTACAGGAGTACTTAAGTCGGGTGGTCCTGAGCAAAGCACATTCACCCACGTCCATTTCCATCTGCGGTGGAGCGGTGCTCCTCCACGGCAACCACCTGTACGGATAGTCGCTCATTTGTAACTTTGGTGTCGGCTCTTTCCTCTACTTTCATTAGGAATAGTGTTCCGTATTATGAAACGATGGTTGGGCGGATAGTAATGTAAATATTTCCGACTTTCCAGCTTCTGAAGCAGGCGAAGGAGCAGAAACGTAAGCCGAAATAAAACCGTGTAGCAATCTTGATCAACAGCTAAGAGAAGACGACGAATGCTTGTCTGAGTCGCCATGCCTAGACTCATAGAGGACCTGGACGGTTCCTCAGGAATAAACAGTCATAAAGAACCTCATATAGGTACTTGCACGGCATCCAGTGCCTACTCCCACTGCGCCACTTCAAAAAACTTCATTCACTAAGCCCTAGTTTATACTTGCGCCGTCACACGGCGCGGCACCATGCCATAGATATCGATTTTTCGCGCCGCCCAGTCGATATCTATCTCGGCCATCGTGCCGCGTCGCCCAGCGGAGCGAGTATAAACTAGGGCTAATGCGACAATTTTCATCGCATGCGATAGTGAAGACATTGAGGGTTATTTAAGCGGAACATCAGAGCTTTCATAAAGAGGTCACAGTAAAAATTACACATGTTTTTAAAGTCTACAAAAAATAAAAATAAATGTATTAATGCGACAAAATGTTGCATTCCCATAGAAAGAAGACAGTGACCATTAACATTATAGGCACGTCTGTTCTCAAGCAAACTCAGAAACTCACTTTAATTAAATCATAGCTCTGCTTCCGTCTTCTAAACGGCCGATATAGCATACGCATTGCTCCTGTGTGATGTGACAATAAGGAACCGAAAACATGGCGGAAAAGATTTCCAGTAAAACGAGTAGTTCGCTGTGGCTATTTCCAAGGATTATCCTAATAAAAAATCGGTATATGTCGCGTAGGTGAGCAGCATTGGTAGATGGTAACGCCTAAACCAATCAGACCGCATTAAATGAACATGCCGTTCAGAGACGACGTATTCAGTCGGTACCCTGATGGGCTGGCATGTGTTCGGGCTGTGCTCTGTTTGGTTATTATTGCCTGGCGCGCTCCCACCTACCAATGCTGCTCACCTACGCGACATGTACCAAAAAATCTTATAGAAAGTGCAAATATCACGTCGCTAAATAAAGGAATACGTCTGAGTGAAGAAGAACACGAGTCGAACGATCGAATACAGTGATAATATGACTTGAAAAACTCAACCAGAGGAAAGCAGTTCCTGTGCTAATTCAAGGCTTACAAAAAATATCTGATGAGTTTCGGTTTAGGCACTCAACGATGATGCCAAGCGATTCTTGAGTCATGGAATAAGGTTTACATAATGTGTACAGTATTACAGACGAAGATTAAGACAAGGATAAAGGATAAAGGACGGCGTTATTCAATCCCCTTTGGGATGCGCCACGCATTCTACTTTTTCGGGATGTCGTCCAGGCGATTTAAATGCGTATTTGACCATACAATGACTTGCGGTGGCCAGCCGATGAACAAGTCAGCGCTCTATCCTTCCCAGACAAGTCTGGTAGCAATTCACCGACCCGGAGGGACGGAAGGTTTGGTTGACCTGGGCGGGAAATCCGAACCAGCAACCAGGTATCGGGTGCAAGCGACAGCCGGCGCCTCCACCGACTGCGCTCTACGCGCTCATTAAGACAAGAGGAAATAATAACCCCAAGAAGAATTCATATACTGAATGGAAAATTCCTCCAAAACTCAGTACTATTCCATTCAATGATCTGCAGCTCAGGGTAAAGGAAACCAGCAGTCATTAATCCCTTGACCCTTCGATGAGCCAGGCACTCTATTTCTATGAGCGCGTGTACCGCAGTCGGAGGAGGCGCCAGCTGTCGTGTGCACCCGATACCAGGTTCCTGGTTCGGATTTCCCGCCAAGGCCAACCATGCCTTCCATCGCTCCGGTGTCGACGAGCTGGTACCAGACTTGGCTGGGAAGGAAAAAGCGCTGACCAGATGTACATCATCTGGCCACCGCAAGTCATTTTATGGCCAACGATCCCGTTTATACTTCGACGCCGAACATGAAGGCCCTTTGTATGCGTAACTGGCCTATACAACTGCGGTGCGACGCGAAGGCATGTGTAGTGGCCAAATTGATCGATCGTGTCGCTCAATCAATATGGCCACTATACGTGGCGTAGCGTCTCTCGGCGTCGAAGTACAAACGGGGCCAAAAACGCATCCAGATCGCCTCCCTATCCCGTAGAAGTAGAATGCGTGCCGAATCCCTAAAGGGATTGAGTGACGCTGTCCCTTTTCCTATAGCATGAAGGGCCTTTATATGCGTAACTGGCCTATGCAACTGCGGTGGTCAGCAGTTGAAGAAGTCAGTATATCATCCTTCCTACTACAAGTCTGGCAGCAATTCACTGACCACAAAGGCATGGATGTCTCAACTGGCCTGAATGGGACCCGAACCAAGTACATCAATTCAGTGCGCACGCCACAGCTGGTGCCCCTCCAGCTGCGCCACCACGAGGCCACGGTAGGATAGATTGATCCTTAGACAAACAACAAAATGTTCCTTGTTTCGCTTACGCTTGACCCTCTTAACGGTCCACCAAACAAGAAATTGCTTGGGTTCAAAAAGCAACAGCCATCTAACAAGAGATGGTCTTGAGCATTCGAAGATCGGGTCCAAACTGCGGCAATCATGGGTTGACAAAGGCTCGTGCAAAGACGTGAGCCAGAACGAGTCCTTTCCGACTAAAACTGCAACGTGAAAAGTACTTTAAGGCCAGCGCTCATGAATATTCAACAAAATGAATATTAATGACCCAATGAAACACTTCGCAACGGCAACTGTACGAAACATGCACTGCACCGCGAGTGAACGTAAGTTAATCAGCCACTCCATTATTAAATGAAGCGGCGGCCAAAAACGAGTCGTCTATCAGCAACAATGTTCTGAACATCTTCTGAAGCCTAGACTGGCGGATATATAGGAAAAATGCTGTTAAAAGATGTTTTATTGCGATCAAAACCCAAATCGTTCAATTGTTTTTATACCATTTTCACGTCGACTTGGACACTTTTCAAATCAAATCAGACATTCTTCAAAGCTAGCCTAAGACTCTTGAAACCAAAGTGAACCCTTCCAAATCGAACAGCCTCTTCTATGTTAAACTAGAGACCCTGCAGAAAGGTTAGAATAATGTTATTGTTAACGACGAGCTTTCAAACGCATCGCGCGATCTAGTCTTTTCATGTGCTACACGATTGCTGCTTTGTTGCGCTTTAAAACAAAATCCAATTTGCTAATTGGCTTCTTTACTTTAGTAATTATATCCTGTAAAGGGCTTAGAGGTGAAACAGGATATAACTACCACTAAAATCCTCTACTAAAATGGCTTCTTGCACCAAAAACAACTCCATTCTCTTCTACTTTTTTAAAACTAAAATTCTATAAAATTCTCCCTCATTCGGGTACCTGAACTAAAAAACCACGAAATTTATACTAAAATCTTCCTTGAACAAAGAATTATTCTAACTATCTTGGAGAGTTTGTAGTTTAACCTGCAAGAAGCTCGATTCGTTTTGGGAGAGTTCCCTTTGATTTCGAGAATTTGGCAATCTTATAACTGTCCAATTTGACATTGTTGACAAAAGTGTCCAGTTTGATTTGAAAAAGAGTCCAATTTCATTTGAAAACATTTCAAATTTGATTTGAAAGTTGTCCAACTTGATTTGAAAAGGTGTCCAATTTTATTTTAAAAGTGTCCAAATCGGCGTGAAAACAATATATCGTTAATGGGATCTATCCTGGTCGGGGGGGGGGGCACACATCTAAAGAGTACTAACAAATCGACTTGAGACTTACAGAGCGGCTCCTGGAGAACACGATAGGACATAAATTTAGAAAATTCCCGAAGAAAAAAAGTAGAAATTACATTTGTTTTCGCCGCGGTTGTAAGGAGGCGAAGTTACGTGCCCCCATTACAATGTTAGATCCCGGTTATAACATGTCAGACGGCGGCCAGCACGCGGCATGCGGTTTATGCGCCCTCCTCACCACGTTAGGTCCTGGTTATAACATGTCAGGCGGTGGTCAGCACACGACATGCCTTCATTGCGTCACTCTTTGCCCGTTGAGACGGTTTAAAACCGCGGCGATTTGACTTTTTTGTTTGTTCGATCGTTTTTTCTTTTCTTTCAGGTGCTACCGTGTTCTCCAGGAGTCACTCGGTAAGTCTCAAGTCGATTTTTTACATACTTTTTAGATAACTGTCCCCCCCCCCCACCCCGACAGGCACAGATCCCGTTAATGTTTAGCGTTATATAGCACTTATTTAGCTCATAGAACAGGAGCCGGATTCATCAACAATCAAACCCGTGGGTATGCGGGGTGGAGCTAAGATATGAACCAGGAAGAGATAAGGCAAGAGTCAGAGACGCAGGCTTCATAGTGGGTGTCTCTACCCCTATACCCGCGGGTTAGTCGTTGATGAATCCGGCCCCAGAACAGAGATGTCTTTGTAACTCTTCGAGCCTAACGCTAGGACGGGACATCAAGGAGTTCGGCCATTGCTTCCCCTAAGTTTGACAGATTCAATAGAAACCACCTGTATTATGAACAAGCGCGAGGGAGAACATCAATGTGACCCTACCAACCGGTGTTTGTCTTGCGATTAGTGGACGAAATTACCGTCTGGACTGGAACGCGAGTACATTCGTTCCTCGCTAGTGATAAGAAGACCACGACTAACGGTAGGATATCCGCTAGAATCAACGCAGGACGAAGAATCTACACCAACACTATTGGCTGCCCTTCGTTTTTAGGTTTGCTTTAGGCTTTAAATACCGAAAGCTTCTCGGAGCGAAAGTCTCCGCCGTTTTAGTTCTTGGAATTTTCCCAGCTGGTGTTTAATTGGAGAAATACATGCAGTTTTGAAGGCACGTAAAATCTAAAAGATTTTTTGTAAAGATGAGCGAAATCAAATGTATTTTCTTGGAAAGCCGACAAGCCAGATTCTCGTGCCCTAAAGCTCTGTTGATTCTCGGGAATCTTAAGAGAAAGTTAAATGAAATAAACAAAATTAGGACGGCCAGTTAGGAAGGAATTACCAAAAACTAGCAGTAAAGTTCTGATATGGGACACTTCGAACTACGTATCGAGATCCTTGAATAGAAGGAGACTCACGCTTAGAATAAATGCTCGTCTAGAGGTATAGGTAGAAACAAAGCTCAAATCAACTTCCCAAAAATTTAGATCAGGCTTGAAATATCAAAAAACATCCTGATGAACCACCTACTTGCATGAGAAATAGAAAGAAGTCACCAAATCTGTGCTCTACGATCTAGCAGCTTGACAAAGACGCATGACAACATTTACTGAGGAAAACAAATAAACAGCTATGTATTAAAAAGACAATGGGAAATAAGAAAAAACGGTCTGAGAAATATTTAAAGAAACAATCTCTGGAACCTCCGCGAAGCTATGAAATCATTACCACATGATCATTTTAGGTTTTTTGTTTACTTGTTTTCTTCTTTATTCTATTTGATTATTAATTGGTGCTATAGTTCGAAAAGGAATCCTGGAGGCAGTCTACTAGACTAAAGCAGAATATGCTGACGAGAATATGAGAAGAAAGTATGAAAATCTAATGCACGAGTGACCTGTTACGCTAAATAAAGTGCTCCTACCCGTCCGAGTGGTATCCCCTAATAACACGTAGTCTATCGCGACATTCTCGCGATCATAGGACGATTTCGTGGGATATTGTAAAAGAATTTCGCTCTGAGGTTCATCTGATTGATGCGCTATGCAAATAAAAAACTCCTTATAAAGGAGTCATATGGGAAAATTCACATGGCGCTCTTCTCATGCTCCTTTTTTCGATTCTTTATTCTCTTGTAGGTTGTTATTAACATGCTCTATTATATATTGTATTCATGCAAAATGCAGTTTTGGTTTAATTACCCAAGCTTGAGGTAAACTGTGTCGAACGACTGGTGTATGTGTGTACCGAAGGAGATAAACTGAACCACCGACAATTTAGCTTATAGTTATATCTTGCTATATGATCCTGTCACTTTTCAATTCCAAATCCCACAGTTTTTGTGAGAACTTGACTGTAAACTAAATTGTCGGTGGTTCAGTTTGTCCTTCGGTACACACATACACCAGTCGTTCGACACAGTTTACCACAACTTGGGTAATTAAACCAACACTGCATTTTGCAAAATACAATACACAATCAATCACTTTATCGTGTTTCTTAAAAGGAAAGGTTCCCAAGTCATGGTGAACCCTTTGCGATGCTATTTTGACAGGATGTAGAGCCGTGAGATGCGGAGTCCAGAATTACGTTTACTTTTGCTGACCGATTTTTAAAGACCTGAGAAAAAGATGTGAAAACATATGCGCAACAATCGTCAACCTCTATGACACCCCACAAGATGTGCCCCGGTGGCGCAGTCGGTGGAAGTGCCGCCTTGTAGGAGCACACCAGCGGACGTTTGAGTTCGAGTCCGCGTACTGTTAATATTTTTGCACATATTAGTTTGTTGTTATTACGCTTCCTCATGCTCACAGGAGTCAATTTCAGACCATCAATTCCTTCAACAATCCAAGGCTGTCTATTTGCGCCTCCATATGTGCATCGTTTTTCAACGATGCGTTTCTGCATCACCACCATATGATGCCATACCACCAATGATACCGTAATTGCACACAAAGACGCATACCGTACGGTTGAATACTATGAACCCGAGCCATATGGCCACGTAAGTGTACTAAAAAAGTCTTTCTCACCTGAGCCTGTTGACGGCCGACCACTTTTCACCTTCACACCGAATTTAACTTCTCCGACAAGGAGAGAGATTGCGGTTGCGGATGCCATAAAAGGACTCCCCTACGACCAGATTCCTCAACCACTCAACACCCTCTAACGGTAAAAATACCGCCAAACCCCTGATATGACATTCGTCAGCATCAGGTTTGGCGCTATTTTCACCGCTAGAGGGCGGTAAGTGGTTGATGAATCTGGCCCCAAAAAGAGACCTTTTATGGCATCCGCAACCGCAATCTCTCTCCTTGTCGGAGAAGTCAAATCCAGTGTGAAGGTGGAAAGTGGTCGGCCGACAACAGGTTCAGGTGAGGACTTTTTTAGTACACTTATGTAGCGATATGGCCCGGGTTCCTAGTATTCAACCGTACGGTATGCATCTTTGTGTGCAAATACGGTATCATTGGTGATATGGTATGACATGGTGGTGATGCAGGTACGCATCGTTGAAAAACTAGCACACATGAAGGCGCAAATAGACAGCCTTGGTTCGTTGTAAGAATTGATCGCCTATAATCTGAGACTCTGAGACCATGAGAAAGCGTAAAAGCAGCAAACTAATATGTGCAAAAATATTGGCAGTTCGCGGATTCGAACTCAAAAATCCGCTGGTGGCTCCTATGAGGCGGCACTTCCACCGACTGCGCTATCGCGGCACATCTTGTGGGGTGCCATGGGGTTGACGATTGCTGCGCACACGTTTTCGCACCTCTTTTCAGGTCTTAAAAAAGAACAGAAAACTCAGATCTATCATTGCCGGGGGGGGGGGGGGGGAGCACGGCTAAAAAAGCGGAACAGACGCCAACAGAGTGGTATCAACTGGCTGGAAAATTGCACAAAAAAGGACCTCTCGTAAGGTATGTGAACCTAGCTTCAGTCATCATTTTAAGGCAGTTCACTTTTAATTCTACCGTCGTAGTCAAGCGCACCCCCCCCCACTAGGATGGATTCGAAAATTCTTGGTAGTGGCCTCCGTTGATATAGAAGTACCCACTATCACACCTCTTGGCTTGCTTGAAAAGGTTAATCCTAATGAAAATATGGTCGTTTTTAAGCTTTAAAAGCCGAAAACGTTAAAAACTTTCGGAGGTGGCTTAAGAGAAGTCCCAAGAGAATAGTTTGAGTACACCACGGATCACACTGCCCGGAGAAGACGACGAAATTACACCACCGCCAAGGGACGTTCCCACTGACTCATCCACGCACCAACACAGCCGAACTTCCCGTTCTGTAATGCTCTGAACGCACGCCCTTGAGCGCGACTCTCACACGCTGGCACTGCGAATAGGCCTTTCCTGGCCATAGCGCAGCGTGTAGATACGACATCGAGCTGGATATTCCTTTATTTACTCCTACTCCTGCAGAGAGAGGTGTCTGACGCTTCATCTGACAACTAGGGGTCGGATTCATCAACGACTTACAGCAATTTAACAGCGAAAACACAGACGAAATCCACGATAGCGCAGCGAAATGCTTCACCATATCGCTTGATTAGCCGCGCTACCAGGGATTTCGGCAGTAATTTTCTGTTAAATTGCTGTAAGTCGTTGACGAATCCGACCCTTAGTTGTCGGAAGAAGCGTCAGACACCTCTGTATGCAGGAGTAGGAGTAAGTAAAGGAATATCCAGCTCGATGTCGTATCTACACGCTGCGCTAAGGCCAGGAAAGGCCTATTCACAGTGCCAGCGTGTGAGAGTGGCGTGCCCCAGGACGTAAGGCTAGGCTGGTGGCAAGTCTCTCCACCACCCTATTACGAATTCGGGGTACACCGGATGAATGGATATTACGTTGTCAGGAGAGTTTTGGCGGTTTTGACTGGTGCACTTGAAACAATCATCATTCAAATCTGCACACCTTTTTCACTGCGATGCTAGTCTAATTTCATCAGCGAAAAAAGCTGTGTGGTCGAGGTGTGGCAAATTCTTAGTGGCACGGTTCCTGTGCGCACCAGAAATATCGATTCAGTAATTGACGAACAAAAATCACAAAAACCGCCAGAACTTTCCGGCCAACCTAATACATAACCATGTTAATAAGGATTAGTTGTTGTGGTCAGCAACTGGGCCGAAAACTGTTTCCTAATTAGCACGATATCGATGCCTCCTGCTGTCATCCCAAAAAGGAAGAACGGTACATGTCGTGTAGATGAGCAGCATTGGTAGATGGGAGCGCGCCAGCCAAAGATAACCAAACAGAGCCCAGACCGAACACATGCCAGCCCATCAGTGCCAACTGTACATGCTCTTCCTGAATGGCATGCCCATTCAATGCAGTCTGATTGGTCTAGGCGCTCCCGCCTACCAATGCTGCTCACTTACGCGACATATACCGGAAAAACTACTGCAAAGGACAATTGAGTTCAAAATAGCAATAGAGTGTCCACCACAAATTTATGTTACTTATCTCCCCCTTTCTCAACCATACTTCGTTCGGCTGGAGATGACCAGCTCCGACACCTGCCAGCAATTGCAGTCGTCAGGTAAGTTTGTAGAGGATCGTCAACCGGATGTGGTTTCCAGGTTACCCCCTTCAGAAAGGTCAGTTATCCGCGTCAATTGTCATCCGATGGTCAAACACTAAAAGGAATTCAAAAGAGGTCACTAGGCAACAGCGCATCGGAAGACACCACGGGCCGGATTCATCAACGACTTACAGAGATTTGACAGAGAAATTACAGCGGAAAATCCTGACAACGCCAACATTTCACCCTATCGCTTGTTGATAAGTCGCGTTTTTTCGGGAGTTTCCGCTGTAATTTCTCTGTCAAATCTCTGTAAGTCGTTGATGAATCCGGCCCCAACAAGGACATTGCCGTAAAACCACGAAGGCACGAGAAGACACGAGAATGACTCTACTCTTTAGTTCCGGCAAAGTTGCCCACGTAAGGAGAACATTAGCCGAGTGAGACGCGAAGTGAGGAACAGCGCGCACCAAAAAATCCATCCGCGCAACGTTCCGAACCCCTAATTGAACTGCGAGAACCGGTTTCCATCTATACAACCGCACCATACGCACGGGAGGAGAGCCGTGCTGAGGGCGAGCACCCCCGCAGTAGTCGCCGGCACAAATAGAGCGCGACAACGGATTATCCTTAGCCTTCTTCGGCCGCGGTCTGCCAACCGTGCTACCACCGGTTTCTGACCGAACATTATGTGAATTAGCGAGAATAAATGGTCAGATGGTAATAAATGGTCCCTTCAAAATGAATATTTAAATAAATACAGTCTTGTTTCAGACCACCTCGTACGCTCTTTAAAAGAAACCGGAGATTATAGCTTGTTTTTGATCCTTTTGCGTGTCCACTGAGTACACAGGACATGCTGAAGGTGGTGGACCATTCTATCCTACTAAATACCATACACACCATGTTCACCACGTCAAATTGGACGCATTTCAAACCCCGCTGGACACCTTTCACTTCAAATTGTACACACTTCGAAGCACCTTATCACTTTTGAAATCAAATTATTATTATTTAGATTTAAATAAATATACCTTTTCAAATCGAATTGGACACTTTTCAAATCATCAATTTGAACAACTTTTCAAGCCAAATTGGACACCTTTGAAATCAAATTGGGCACTTTTTAAACCAATTGGAGATTTTCAAACCAAATTGGACACTTTTCACGTCAAATTGGACACTCTTCTAAGCTAGTCAAGACTTTTCACATCGAGGCGAACACCTTCAAATCGAAATGTTTTTTCTACAGTAGACTAGAGACTCTCCAAAAAAATTTAGAATAATTTTTTGTTCAAGGAAAATTTTAGTATAACTTTTTTGAAGTTTTAACTCACCTCCCAATAATGGGAACATATTGTTTGAAATTTTATAAAAATTTCACTTTTTGAGGAAAACAATGATTTAGAGCATGTTTTGAAGAGCAGGAAGGCGGCCTTTTTATATTGCCAAAACAGATTGCGCCATGCCCCCGTCCGAAATTTCGCGATTTTCATTCGATTAATAGCAAAATTTCTGATTGCATGCAGTTTCGCACCTGCAAGCGCTGCGACACAGACAATTTATTTATTTATAATAATTTAAAATATTTATTTATTTATTTGCGTACGCTGTATAAGACAGACATCAGATAAAACAACAACAACAACAACAATAACAATGCGAGGCGTTTGAAGGAGGCTATGGAATCTCGGATGGGAGCAGTGTTAAGGAGGTGAAGATATGCAATTGTAAAAAATATACATATCCTAATTTTCTTGCTGCATGCATGCAGTATTTACACTATCAATCAAGCAAACGTTGCCTGAACGTTTTAAGTGCATGGCGCGATCCAGTCTTTTGATGCAGGGCACGATTGCTGCCTTGCTACGCCTTATCACAAAATTTAATTTATTATTAAAAAAATTATAAAATTATTTCACACATTCTGCAGCAAAAGTTTTTAAAAAATCAAAACTTATTTTATGTTTTCCTTAACAAAATTTTATTCTAACCAACTTAGAGAGTCTTCAGATTAACCTGTAAGAAGCTCGTCTCGATTCGGAAGTCGTTCAGTTTGATTTCAAAATTCACAGGCCAGCGTAGAAGAGTGTCCAATTTGACGTGAACGTGTCCAATTTGACGTGAAGTGTCCTATTTAATTTGAAAAGTGCCCAGTTTGATTTGAACAGTGTCCATTCGATTTGAAAAGTGTCCAATTCGACGTGAAAATTGCATCAAAAGACCTGTTCTCCTTGCCGCATTTTTTAGTGCAGTGGATTTATTAATCTCAATAGTATACCTTTTCCGATTTGATTTAGTCTAGTTTTATGAGGTATGTTAAGATCAGCCTTATTAACAAAAGCATCAAAACCCTTCAGTTCACTACTTAGCTGTGCTTTGGTTTGTTACTAATCCCTTAATGAATCAATGTTCCTTTTCCGTTGATTTTTGATATCATGATGTTCTTTTCTCTATGGATTACTACAGTTTCCCCATTGTGGCACAATCATGAGTGTATAAAGCAAATAAAAATAAAAAACTGAAGATCTTATAAGTCAAAACGAGGCTCTTCCTGATTAAAATAGCCTATATGAAAAGGTTAAAATAGTTTTTGTCCAAGGAAAGTATTGGGGCAGGCGAATTCTTGTTTACGCAATGAATCGAATAAAAATCGCGTCGATTCGGTCGAATGTATGGTGCGATTTTTGTTTTAATATACTAAATGACCATTGGTTCCCGCGACAAATTTTCATAAAATTTAAAACAGTGTGTGCACTGCTTGAGGTAGATGAATTTAAAAACTTCAAAGAAAGTAATTCTAAACTTTTCGTGAACACAAGAATTATTCGACCCTTTTCAAAGAGCCTCTTGTTTAATCTGTAAAACGCGCGGTTTGATATGGAAGGTGTTCGGTTTGACTTGAAAAGCGAAAATTTTGCATGAAGGTGTCCAATGCGATTTTAAAAGTGCCCAATTTGATGTGAAAATTATATAAATCAGCATAACGGTCTTGGTCACTAGCACAAAAGCCGGACCATTGACATGATTCCTGTATTCAAAAGTTCTTGGACTATTTTGTTTCAGCCTCAATATATGGGATGATGTGCTTCGCTCAACCAAAACTTTTATGTGGTATTGTTGCCCTACTCTTATCCTCTCATATACCAATTTTCCATGCCTGAATGTTCTTTTGTTCAAGATGGCTGATGCAAATGGTTTACGCACTATAATTGTGAAGCTGCATGTCGAAGAAAAAACCAACCATAAAACGATCTCTCTCACTCGAGATCCCTCCAAAAAACCAACCGTAGAATTCGTGCAGGTTGGAGCAATTTCGGTCGACATGCAAACTTTTAGGGACTTTTCATACTTCGCGACAATAGCGACTTGTCGCCCATGCAAAATATGTATAACGATTAAAACCGAGCGTGCGCCGCCGAAAAGTGTTCACACTCGGGCGCCGGCGCTGTCGCTCCAGTCGCTCTTGTCGCTTTTGTCGCTGCGTACACCACGCGCGCTCTCGTCGCTCCCGTCGCCCGTGCAAAACATACGAATCGATTAAAACAGAGCGCGCGCCGCCCAAAAGTGTTCATACTCGAGCGCCGGCGTTGTCGCTCTAGTCACTGCTGTCGCCTGATTATACTTCCGCGCGCTGCGCTCTTGTCGCTGCTGTCGCGAAGTATATCAGGCCCTTAAACATCGAGGACGGTCGAGATGAAGTGGAAACGACGCCTTTTTAATATATGTATATTGCCGTCAATGCTGTATATAGCTGAGACCTGGACGCTATCAAAGTCAGCCAAGCAGAAACGTGCAGCAGCAGAATGGCGCATGAAACGTCAAATGGTTGGAGTGAGTCTTCGAGATAGAAAGCGAAAAGTGTGGACGCGAGGAATTACGAAAGTCAAAGACGTGGACTGTGCCATGGTAATAAAATGAACATATTGCTGGAAGATCTCTAATACTGTTGATAAAAAGTGGTGTCGTCAGATTATGGAGTGGTGTCCGCCTTCCAAACGAACAGTGGGACGACCTAAATCTAGATGGCGAGATGTATTCCAGAAAGCCTTTGTAACAGGCAATTAGCAAGAAGAAGCAAGAACGAAAACCAAACGCGAATGATCCCGCATATTGTAAAATACTGAAAAGCATATAAATATATAAAAAATAAAACTACCTAGAGGACATCCTGAAGGAATACATTCTTCCTTGGGAATCTGTGCCTCAAAAAAGCGAGTAGACTTATCATCAAGATTCTGCGCCCGCTCATAAGGCTAAAGTGGTATAGAGGTTTTGCGCTGAATAACATTCCGGATTTCATCTCAACCGAAAAGTGGCCCCCGCTCAGCCCTGGCCTCAATCCGATGGACTACACAATCTGGTCCATATTGAAGAGTAAGGCCTACGCAACATCCCATACGAATACTGCTTCACTTCAAAGAGCTCTGAAGAAAGCCACGGAAGAGATTGATGAATACCGGCTGCTTGCAGCCCTGAATGTGTTCCGACTGAAGGCGTGTATTCGTGCAGCGATTAAAGGCGTGTATTCGTGCAAAAGGAGGCCATTTCGAAATTTAACTGCTTCTTTATATTGCCCGGTCAATAGTAATAAATTTTATGAATATCATCAGATTTGCTTTAAAACAGCCGTTTGGGCGGTCAATTACATGTGTCCAAGAACTTTTGACGCACCCTGTATATCATGCACCTGTGTTCCATATCGTCTTGAATCCTAGGCAAGGAGCTGTGACAGGCGGATACGGAGCTGGCTGACCCAGAGTCGTGAACTGGTATCCGGGGGAGACACCGTAGTAGTGCAGGTAGGCGTGCCACCATCGACTCTCCCGGAGAGCCATCTCACGCTCAATTTACTCATCTGTGCCCACTTGATGTATTCGTCCAGTTTGCTCTCCTCACTTCCCCTTTGTACTTATATATTTCCCGATAAATATTGCTCCCAGTTCTAATCTTTTGTGGTCGTCTTTGAGATCAGTAAGACAGCCGGATTGATTTCGAAGATACGCTAGAAAGCGTACAGAAGGCCGGACTAGACCAACTTTCCACCTTTATCCATCCAGCGGCCGTCATATTTCGGCCCCGTTTAGGCCTTTGTCATATCATCGCTCACCCCGAGCGACGCCTAATGATATGGTCCCATATCGATCGGGCGGCGCGATGGAATCGATATGGGTGCATATCACTAGGCGTCGCTCGGGGTGAGCGATGGTATGACATAGGCCTTATACTTCGACGCCGAGCGACGCGATGGCATATATAATGGCCCAATTCATCGATCGCGTCGCCCGATCAATGTGACTACAATGCGTCGCCTCGCGTCGCTCGGCGTCAAAGTATAAACGGGCTCTTAGACAAATCCCATCTTCAAATAGCAAACTCTGATCAAGGATCAATAAGATCGATCAATGTTTGGCAGTCGGTCAACGTCTATTGTCTGTCTACTCTCCGTGAAGACCGCCGAGCACAATATGAAAACTATGTCCTTCTCAAGGGTTTTTCAAGTGCAAGTACGGAGCGATCTAACACTTACTGTGCCGGAAGATTTTCTCCTTAACCTTTAAAACGAGTTACAAGGCTCTGCTGTAGTTGAAAAGAAAAGAATGCGAAGATAAAGAGTTACTAACGTAAACAAACATTACGAGCACTATGTTTAAACATCTTTGGGATTTCTCATATAACAACATCATTTAAGCTCAGCACTGAAGACTAAAGAAGATAGTGCAGGACAACATTAACAAAAGTTCAAAACTTTTAGCAAAAAGCCTCAGGCAGTCTTTGTAGCTTAACAATCTAATCAGTTTTTGCCGAGAATAGGGACCGTACACCAGAAAGGCTAACGTATAGAGGAGAATATCGATGATATGGATAGTGTGACACATAATGATACCATGTGGACAGTGGTAGGACTATCCTTAAATCGAAGACTAGCGCTAAGAAATTTCATTACTGATGGATGCAATCGAAAGTTCCACATTCCAGTACGCCAACTGGGTCACCGGCATTCTTTCTATCCGAACACTTTATGATCGCACAATGAGAAACGAGTTCAAGGGGAGCCTATTCGCAGAGAAAGAGGAGCTAAAGTACAGTGAAAAGGCAGCTCTATCAGTAAATCCTTGAAGATACGCAAACATTCTAGTTTTATAACATATTATCGAGGTACTTTTCAGCATTATCCTGTTAAAAGTGAAATAGAGTGTGCAAATGAAAAACAGCAAAAGAAAACAACTTCAAAATGATTTCACAAGAAAAATAAATCGTTTAAACAGCACTTCCTTCAAAACGGGAAAAGTATTCTGTAAATTATCCCTCCGCCCCAAAAAAAAATTGACAATGAGTTTTAGGAGGAAGAGGCGATATTTGTTAGGATGACTTCTATTAGGTTGTCCCATAGTTCCCGCCGTTTTTTCAACGATTCATTGCAGATTTCGCCGGCGGTCTCCTGCATATGCTGTACAGCTTCCGAAAGAGAATGATTTACTCTATCAGAACATGCATTGCATTTTTTCATCCTGAATTTTGTCAATTTTTAGGTCGCTAAAGTGAAAAATGAAAAGTGAAAGTGGTCTGATCTGCGCAGTCGCTTTTCTCCGCTTAGGTTTGGAATTTTTTGCGCAGTTTTTTTTATAGCATTTGGAAGACGATGTTCTATGCTTCAAGAATACATGTTAGCGCTATTTGCTCATTTGTCTTTTATTGATTTTTAGGCCATCAAATTGGGACGTCCAACTTTTCCGTCCGAATTTTTACCGACAGCTCCTCTCTGTGGTTGGATTTTTTCGCTTGGTGTTATATGTCGTTCGGAAGAGGATGTCTTCTACAATAAGAATTTGTGTCGCGTTTATTGGCTCATGCTGATTTCTGTCGAATATCAACAACTGAAGAAGGAGAAGGAGTTGTTGGTGAAGATGATTTTTCTCTTTTTGGGGATTTTGTTGACATTCGACAGAAATCAGCATGAGCCAATAATCGCCACAAAAATTCTTATTGAGCAAGACATCCTCTTCCGAACGACATATAACACCAAGCAAAAAAGTCCAAACACAGAGAGGAGCTGTCGGTAGAAATTCGGACGGAATGTCGGACGTCCCAATTTGATGACCTAAAAATCAATAAAGGAGAAATGAGCAAATAGGACCAACACATATTCTTGTAGTACAGAACACTATCCTTCAAATGCTACGAAAAACTGCGCAAAAAATTCTAAACCTAAGCATGAGAGCACAACTGCGCAGATGGCCACTTTTCACTTTAAGGACCTAAAAATTGACAAAATTCAGGACGAAAAAAAGCAACAAACGCTCTGATAGAGCAAATCATTCTTTCGAAAGCGGTATAGCGCTATGCAAGAGACCGCCGGCGAAATCCGCAATGACTCATTGAAAAAAACGGCGGGGACTTATGGGACAACCTAATAATTGATTTCACCTTTTAGCACACTGATCAAGGCAAATCAAACGAAACCTTAGCCAATAAAGCAGTATAAGAAACTCGCGAGAAACTTAAAAAATTCGTGAAAAAGTTCAATCATCCCAAGAATAACCAAGAAAGAGGAACATGGCTAATTCGGAAACAAAAACTTTGAATAAAAAGTTAATCAGCACCTCGATTGATGAGATTACTGACCTGATCGAAGAAACAAAAAATTCTCTTCAAAACCTAGATAGCACTACTACAACGAAGCTTTGTTTGAGATAGCGTTGCTTTGGGAATCCGACAAGCTCTCGAGATTCGAGCTCCTGTCATGAACAAGAACTCGTTCAGAAACTCGAAGCTGACCTACATCTGTGATCAAAACCCTAGTATTCCCCCTCTCAATATGGCCTATCCTGCACAGAAACCGCGCCTCACATAGAGGCATTAAAATCACTTTAGTGAAAAACAACGACACAAAGCAATATAGTCGTAGACTATTCTTAAAAGAAAGCGCCCTAAGAAGAACGCCATTACCTCCTGTTCCATGTTGAAGATTTCTTGCATGCCGTTAATTCCGTCCGACACTAGGCTGGTCCCCATGTCCACCACTCGTCCCGGTACTCCTGCTACAACATCGGCAGCGGCCTTAAATATGATAGAGTTCCATCGATTCACGCCTGGATAATCGACTTCTTTAGCGTCTCCTAGCGAAACTAGCAAAAAACTGCTCAAGGAAGACTGGTCACGACTACCTTTGCTTGATTCGCGGCTGCGTTCGCAGCCTCGCCGACCACCTTTACACCCGTCTCCAATCCCGTTTGTAGCGAATCTAAAATGCGAGAAATTAAATCAGAGAGAGAGAGTGAGGAGAGGGATGTAAGCTGTCGGAGACTTCGAGTCTCGCATGCATCAAGAGTAGATTCAGGAATTGAAACCCATCAGATTTACATAGCTTTCCACCCCTTCGGGTCAGTGAATCAATTGGTGTTAGACTTGTCTGATAAAAGTAGGGAATGTTCCACGCTCACAATATGCATTTCTTTTACAGGATAAATATACGCTCAAATCCGCTTCGGACAGGAGTGCAGGGCACATCTTTAATCTATATCAAGGCTAGATGCTAACTAGGGAAAAGCTACCCATATACTTCGAGTTGAAACCAGGATCACTAGAAAGAGCTCCGAATGCTGATTACGAATATGTCAAAATTGCAAAATGAAACTGCGTCAAGCTCGTAGTATGAACGTGGCCGCCCGGTGATATCCAGAGTGCTCTTTTCACACAGAACACCGTTGTTACTGACAACCGTTCACTCCCCTGGTCGCGGGCATTTTCTCCCTATTTCGGGCATTCTCTCCGCATTCAACGCGCGCCGTGAGATTCGGGCATTTTCTCCGTAGACCCATCCCTCCAGGTCCGGGACAGATGAAGCGCTGAGTTGTTCATCGGCTGGCCACCGCAAGTCACAGACCAAGTACGCATTCAGACCACCTCCACGAAATCCCGTAGAAGCAGAATGCGTGGCGC
Organism: Heligmosomoides polygyrus polygyrus; assembly: GCA_947396885.1. Classification (NCBI taxonomy): domain Eukaryota; kingdom Metazoa; phylum Nematoda; class Chromadorea; order Rhabditida; family Heligmosomidae; genus Heligmosomoides; species Heligmosomoides polygyrus. Next base: position 4,850,960 of record OX377204.1, read on the forward strand.
AACCCAAAAGGGAAGGAGTAACATCGCCCATTATCCTTTTTTCCTTGTTTTCCTTTACGGCTTACTGTTTATAGCTCACATTTTCGAGGAAAAGTCATTCTAATTGACGTACAGATTACGTACTGATATATGTAACAAGCTCGACACAAACTATTGAGTTGTCATTCGTAAAAGAAATCCAAATCGATATGATCTTCCCTTAGGGGAACGACGCCCATCTGGGTGTATTGGTTTCCCGCCTCACGTTTCAACACCTTGAAGCCTTTACACCATAACGTAAGTCTCCGCTTGGGAGCAAATTCAAGTGGGAATAATGAGCACCAGCTCTACTCGATCATCTCTACAATTCGCGAACCACAGCAACGACTAAACCAGGATCGGCTAGGCTTTCTTAGGTAACAAAGTCCGCTCAATTGCATACAATCAAAGGAGTAGTAATCAATCAAAGTGCATAAAATTAATTATACAAAGCATGGGGATTTTACTCGCAGAGCAGGATCTACATAATTGCTTTTGAAACTCGATTTTTGCACTGTTGAGCAGGTTTCCGGCTCTTTCGATCGTTTGGTTGAAAAGAAGTTTTATTTATTCCATACACTCTACAGAGAGTGCGCTCAGACGAAAAGTAGAGATACACCGAAAAGCGAAAACAGTACATGATCTCTAAGAACAAAACCACCTTTTTAGACCCCTTTAGACACATTGAAATACTGAAATTTTAGAACTAGTCAAATCTCAAAGCCTTTTTGGGAGCGCAGTTTGACATATCCTGCAAGTAGGTGGCAGATGATCGCGTGAAGCGCAGTCAGAGGAAGTGCCGGCTGTCGCGTGCAGCTGATACCAGGTTTTTGGTTCGGATTTCCCGCCCAGGCCAACCAAGCCATCCCTCCAGACCAGGGACAGATGAAGCGCTGAGTTGTTCATCGGCTGACCACCGCAAGTCATTCCACAAAACAATGCATTCAGACCACCTAAACGAAATCCCGTGAGAGCAGAATGCGCGGCGCATCCGAAAGGGGAAGGAGTAACTTCGTACATTAACATTTTTATCCTTTATGGCTTGTGCGGTTCAGTGGATTTGTGTGAATGCGTAACAAAATAGAGAGAAGGGAGGGACGTGTTTATCTCTTGGTAGACAGTAAGGTGAGTGCCTATGGTGGGTTGGAGGCAGGCCCCGCCCCTGCCGTCGTCGTTGGCGGCGACACTGCCAGCGCGACGACAAAACAAGGACATGATACAATACACACTTGGTAATACATATAGAAATAAATATGTGATCATGTCCTCGGGCGGTGACGCTGGTCGGCTGCTGCGGCGGCTGCTTGATCGTTGCTGCATGGCGTCGGCGTGGCAGTGGCAGGACGGCGACGGCGTGGCAGTGGCAGGACGACGAGGCAGCCGGCGGTGGAAGTGGCAGTGGCAGGAACGGCAAGACGGCGGCGAGGCAGTGGCAGGACGGCGAGACGGTGGCGAGGCAGTGGCAGGACGGCGAGACGGCGGCGAGAGGCGACGAAGAGACCTCAGAATCGAGGTCGCTTCGCCTTGACACGGTGTCAGGATATCGCGTGCACCGCGCCGTGTGATGGCTGTCGCGGTTCTCCTCAAACGTGCAGAAGGCACAGGACGAGCGCGGTGCACTGCGCTCCAGCTGTATTTTCATACCAGCTGAGAGCGCTTCCATCATGGTCTGCATCTTGTCCACCGCATCTTGCATCGCATCGAGCTTTGGGCCGACGTAGTGGAGAATGGTGGCCGCATCACAGGCGTCGATGTCTGCAGTCTGCTTGTCGGACGAGAGCGACATCTTGAAGATGCAATGCTGAGACTTCTGCGGCTTTTATACGCATTGGTTTGCCCTCCTCCTTTCGTTTTGCCTGTGGAGTAATTGTTGAGCGGCACCTTGAAACAGAAGGGTAAAGGCAGCCTAGAAGTTATCGTGTCTAAGCCTGTATGAGATGCGGTTGTTTCAATTGGCAGTGATGGGCGAGTCCTTCGACCAGCGAGGTATACGCGGCAGCCGTGACGGCCGCGACAGCCGCTGGCGAAGGTTTTGAGTTGCATGCCCAACAATACCAAACAGACGGGTGTGCGAACTGTTTTTGGAGGCGATAGGTTACTTAAATATTAGGTACCAGCTTCCTATTTTTGGGTGGTGGCATGGAGCCTGCAAGGGTCCGGACCACCAGGAAGAAATTGAAGGTGAGAACGGTGGCGTTGCCGTGGGTTCACGTCATAGAGAAGCTACCCAGTTTTGGAAGAGGCGGCTGGACCCGCGGGGCATACGCCGCAGCGATTCGCCTCGCAGCCACCTATATGGTTTGGGCCACTTTGCACTTTCAATTCGGCGCTTCGACTACCGACTCGGCCTGCAGTCTCCAGCCACCTCGCTCGACGGAAGCCGGAGTCAGCACTTGGATGAGGGTACGTTTTTACGTATCGACTACTTTTTGAGATGTGCCTCATGCATGCGTGGGGCACATCGCTCGCCTATGGTTGCGTGCATTGATTTCGCAATCGCAGGCGAGCACAAAAAGAATTTTTGTTTACTGCATATGGGTACGTTGTTGTGATCTGTATGGGGCTGTAATCGATAAGAACAGCCGATAATCGTTGGTGTGAGCGTGGCATTGAGCCCGCATTCTACCGACGGTAGGACGAATATTAGCATTTCTTTATAGTTAATTAGCATATATATGTGGACGCAGTATGTACATATCTGGTGCAGTGACCCTCAAATTGGATTGCCTTTCGTTCTGACTCTGACTTTGCATAGGTACAAGGCGCAGTACATGCAGTAGGAAAGTAGTTTCCACAAGATGTGAAGAGCTGTTGTAACTGCGCAGAGAGCTAGTTTCGCGATTGTAAGGAGGATTACTGGTCCTGCTAAGTAGGTGACTGCGCTTATCGCTATTACGGAAGTAAGCGCCCCTAGAGCAACTTTCCAATGATTTTGGATAGTACCGATTAGGGGATCGATATTTGGCAGGGTTATGTCCGCGAACCATTGGTGTCGCAGTGCTACTCCGTGGGATTTCACTTCAAACATTGAGGAGTGTGGGGGTTCCACGTGATAATAGAGTGTCCCGTTTAGCAGGAAATTGGTAGGGTGTTCGGAGCAGTGAGCGCTACACAGCTCGTGCACATGAGGACTGTGGAAGCTTAGGATTACGTTGCTTCTCTCTCCTGAAGGACCGCATTTTACTAAGAATTGTTGCGATTCGCAGGTTACTGTTACCGTCACCTGTGTAGGTGACCGACACGTAGCTGTTAGGTGCGCTCCGAGTTCACAGTCATAACATCCCGTCAATTCCGTGGTTTGGAGCTCGCAGTTTTGGTTGATTACCAGCTCGTTAGAAGCCTGCAGGAATCTCGATTCAATCCTGATTACGATTTCTTCCTCGTCTGAGGTCGCGGTTATGGAATGTGAATTGGCAGAAAGCTTTGTGAACGGTGTTGTTAAGGGTAGCGTGTACTCCTTTTTGTCCCGTAAATTAAGGATTGCGTGGTCAGGGCACTGACAGTTGTGTGGCGAGTTTCCGCAATTACACCGTATGCGGTTCGTGCAGGTCGAGAATTTCGTCTGAGCTTGCTCAGTATTAGAGCACGCCACTGGAATTTGGAAATTCTGCGGTAGCATATAAGCAGATGTGTTGTCGTCTGATGTGGCGAACCTTTTGTCAACGAGGTGGCCTATAGGTCTTTGGATCGATATAATCGTGACGTTGAAGTCGTCGATGTCTTCGGTTTTGTATGGTTGCAGCGAAAGGTTTTGCAGCCTTGTGATATTTTGGATCGTGATTTCCACTTCGAGAGTAGCAGTCGGGATCCAGTGAGGACAAGTGAAAACTTCGAAAACTTGTTTGGATATCGGTTTGTGGGCTATTCTGTAAAACCAGCAAGTGGGTAGTGCCAGAAAACAGCCGCATAATATCCCTCCGCAGCTATTTAGGCACCCTGAGTACCCTGGATACTTCGCCGCATGGCTAAGCTCGGGAACGGTCTCATTAGGGCTCATGCTTTCGCACTTCTCTGGTGTGCATGATCCGGCCTGAGGACATCGTTTTACGTGGTAAACCTCTAGCTTCGTCGGCCTTGTGAAGAATTCTGTTACTTTTGAGCATTTGAAGTCTACGTTCTTCTTCGTAAATTTCGCTGTTCCTATGGTCTTGTTTGAATGGACTATTTCGACACACAATTCGGATCGTAGCCTGTTGAATAACAGTTCTCTGTTGTACTCAAGATGACATTGATTGTTTTCGTCACACATAAGCTCGGCTGAGTGTCGCATGTATCCATTCTGACATGCACTAGACGAGGATATCATTGAAAGAGCGCAGAGCAATAGCAGCGTTGAGCTCGGAAGTGGTGTCAACTCGAATACGCGAGATGGAGCGCTCGGTTCACAGATTTCTTCCTCTTTATCTGGTCGAAGAACATGGTTGGCTCGAGCCTTATCTTTTAATCGAACTATTGTCCATACAGAAGCCATTGTGGCTGCAATGATTACATATGTTAGAACTGCTAGCGAGGCTATGGCTCCAGCTGGCCAGCAGTGTGGATTGCCCAGTAGAGTTTTGGATAGGAAGTACTGGTGATCGCAAAACTTTGGTCGTTCACACAATTTTGTGTGTTCACGTACTTGGTTATGTTCTAGGGTTCGTAGGCTGACGTTCAACCTTTGATGTGTTGGTGATATTGGAAGGATGTAGCTGACCGATCCGTTGGTGTCGTTCATCGATTGGCATTCATTACCAATGCACAGCTCGAACCAGCCGTTCGTCGGAGGCACAGTGACGACCCCTCTATAGCAAGAGACCATCGAAGTGTTACTTTCCGCAGTAGCTGCGGCCACTACTGCCATAAGGGTTAGGAACATCAGAGAGGATGTAAATGACGTTTTAGAATGCGCTACATTGGCTTCCATGCTTCGGAAGAATTCACAGGCTCGTGTTTTTGAGCCGCGGTAAGGATTTACTCGTCTGTGATCCGCATTGTTGTCGCTGACGTGAGTCACGTCCTCCGTGGTACCCTCTTGTACCGTCTCGGCTTCCGCCTGTTGTGGTATGCAACGTATTTCAAGAGGATATATTTTGTTCAATGGTCGCTGGATAATTTTGTGGTTTGGCATAAGTACTTTGGCTGATCTGGCTAGGCCATCTGCAGAAGATATGACCTCAATCGGTTCAGTGGATTTGTGTGAATGCGTAACAAAATAGAGAGAAGGGAGGGACGTGTCATTGATTAGTCCGGTCAGGTAGTTCCATTTGTTGCATGTTTCTTGAGGCAGAATAGTTTTCCAGTCAACTCCTGTGTTGAAGACTTCCCTCATCAGAGATTTTAAGTTAACCATGAGTGGTCCAGCCACTCCGATTGGATCGTAGACCGAGTTTATTTCGCTCACGATATCTTTTTTCGTCAGTTGGGTTCTGGGTAAGAATCTCGTCTTGACATTGAACGAGTCATCCTGGATGTCATAATTAACGCCTAGAATTTTTATGCATGGCGACTCTAGACGGTCATTTTTGGGTATTCGTGAGTTGACTTCGCTGGAATTTGAGATGTATTCTCGCAAATTCATCCCGATTTTAGCGAATAACGATTTTGACTCACGGTATTTCGTGATAGCCTCTTCTGCCGTGTCGGCTAGCATCATAATATTATCGACGTAGAGGTTGTCAACGATTTCCTTTGCCAAAGAGGACCCATCGCTATTCAAGTACGATGTGAGAGCCATGTTTAGAATGCTTGGGGAAGCTGTTACTCCAAACGGAAGACGTCGAAATCTATATTGGATCAGATTGTCCTTTGTGGGTGGCAAATTGACGTTTTTTACCCACAGAAATCTGCACAGATTTTTATGTGAATGAACCAGGCGTATTTGAGTGAATGCTGCCTCGATGTCACAAATTAGTACTATTCTTTTAGTTCGTGAAGCTAGAAGAATGTCATGAATTTTGTTTGTGAATGATTCACCTTTGTGGATGACGTCATTGAGCGATGGTTTATTTTTCCGCTTTGATGATGCATCAAAAACTATCCGAAGTGGTGTCTTTTTTGTCGGTTTCCATACTCCAGAATGGGGCATGTAATAGGTGCCGACCGTTTCTGCTTCGGTTGAAGAGAAGATCTCAGTTGTCCCTTCATGGATATATTTTTGCAAGATGTTGCAATACCATTTTTGTTGTTCGGGATTTCGTTGCAGTGTACGCAACAGAGACTCGAGACGTCGAATGGCGATGCTGTAGTTGTCTTCCAACTCAGTTACATTATCCTTTAGCGGAAAGGGCGCTGTGATGCATCCATTCTTGAAAGATATCTTTTTTGAGTATTGATCAAGATACTCATAGATTTTGTCATCCTTTATGCACTCTTCTTCGGAAATCCCTAGTCCGTCGAGTTCAAACATTTTTTTAAGCATTTCCTGCTCGCTGTCCTCCCAAACAGCTGTCAATCCGTATGAAAAGTTTTGTGTTAGGTTTTCTACTGTTATTAGTCCTTTTCCATAGACAGTAGGTCCGAAGACGGTTTTCGCGATGTGCAACCCGGTGGGAGTCTTCACAGCGTAATTTGGTCCAGAAACAAGCTCATGATAGTAATCGAGACCAACTAGAATATGCGGGACTTGGCGTTCTCCGCGTAGTTTTGAATTGGCTAGGCAGATATTATTCTCTTTTAAAAATGTTATGTCAGTGTTGCTGAGTTTGACACTCGGGAAGCCATTTGTTAACACGGGCTTAGTCTGAATAGTTATGACCAATTCTTCGCCGAATGCTGTGCTCAGTGTTATGTCGACCATATGACTTTTGAAGCACTCGATATGGCCTCCTATTCCCGACATTGTACACAGTTCGGAAGTTTGCTTTGGAACGCCTAGTCTCTCGACGAGAGATTCTTCAATGACTGTTTTTTGAGCACCCGAATCGAAGAAAAATAGAACTTTTTCGTAGTCTTTTTCCTTATGGTTCCATATATTTCCCTCGGCCGTCATGAGGACAAGTTGCGATAAAGTTGTGTTTTGATCAAATGTCGGTGCGACCTTTGAACACATCTGAGTGTTGTTTTCGATCATTCCTCCGTGATCCCCTTGATTGAAAGGGAATCGTCGGTCTCTTTGTGGAAATTCCGATCTTAAACTTTTGCTGGGAATTCCAAGGTTTGGTTTGGTTTCTTGAAGGGTTCATTTCGCTCTTCAAACACAAGCTGATATGGTGCTTTTGTCCACACTTAGGACAGTCCGGTTTCTGACAGTCGAAGCTCGAGTGATTTGAGGAGCAGCATTTCCAGCACCTTCTGCCTTCTGTTAGCATTTTTCGGCGACTTGTTTGGTCTGTTATGGTTCTGCAGATTATAGAGCTGTGATTGCCCTTATTGCAGAAGACGCAGGTCTGGTCGCCAGACTGCGGTCGGGCTTTATTGCGCTTGTCTGTTGTGCTGGCGACCTCGCTGATCCGGTTGCGACCGAGTCTGTTTTCGACGTATGCTTTGGCGGCGATTTCCTCTTTAAGGTGACCCAGGAGGTCCTCGACGGTTTGATTGCTTTGTGCTTTGCTCAGTATGAGCACCGGCTTGATGACTTCTCGAGGGAATTTGGATAGGATGGTCTCGCACCACATCGGATCGTATGTTTTTCGAACATCGTATCCTGCCGAAACCATTTGATTGACCAGCACGTGAACTTGGTCGAAAACATCGGAGCAACTATCCGCGAAGTTGTTAGCTGGCTTTAATTGGGCCAGTTTTTGAACTACCTGTGACCTATTTGTGGAGTCATCGGAGTAGTTTTGTTTCAAGGTTTGAATGATCCACTCGTAATTTTCTGGGACCAGTCGAATTCCTTTTATTATATTTTGAGCTCTTCCTTTTAGACTTTCCTTGAGTAGCAGTATTTTTTCCATTATATCCAACTCTTTGCTTTTGTGGACTAGCGTTTCAAAAACGGCCCAATATTCGGGAAATTCCTCAACACTGCCATAAAATTTGGGAAGTGAAGCTTGAGGGGGCTTTATGGACCTGTAACGTCCCTGGTTTTCATGAATTCGATCAGGATCTGCTGCAGAATCTGATGCGGTTTGTGTGCGATTATTCCCACTACTGCCGTCTTCACAGTTGTAGCCTTGATTGATTTCAACGTCAGGATCGTCCGAGGTTCCTTCCCTGCTTTGTGATTTTTGGGACGTGTAGCCCAGTTTCACATCCATTCTTTGTTTTATGCATTTGGACTCGTCAAGGCGCGCTATGAGCATGTACATTAGGTCGTTTGCTTCAGCGATTGCTTCTTGGAGTTTTGATTCTTGCTCGATCTCTTCAATTTCAAGCATTAAGTCTTTTCTCTCCGATTTATTCTTGCAGTTTTTATATTCATCCCTTATTTCACTATATAAGGTTTTCAGGTTCTCTCTACCCTCTCGAATTTGTCTTACGCCACTAAGAAGTAAAGTGATCGTAGATCTGCATTTTTCGTAACTATCCTCGTTAATAATGGGATAATCGGTTTTCGTTGTGTACTCACTATATCTAGAGACAAGCGTTTTCAGCGTTGTCGCGCTGAGAATGATGGGGGTTTTATGGAAGTGCAACGCCATTTTATTTGCGAGACCTCCGGTAGATATGGAAAGGCTTGTAATTGATTAATTAGCGTCCAAGTACTTTTTCTTGTACGAGGATTTTGCAAAAAGTGCTTCGGGTACTTAATTGTACGGAAAACTTGAGTTCTCTTAACGAGAAATTGCTCCAGGTACTTATGTGTACGGAAGACTTAGGTTCTCACGAGGAGAAGATTTGCTCCAGGTACTTATGTGTACGGGAGACTTAGGTTCTCACGAAGAGAAGATTTGCTCCAGGTACTTATGTGTACGGGAGACTTAGATTCTCACAAAGAGAAGATTTGCTCCAGGTACTTATGTGTACGGGAGACTTATTCCCAAGTTTGGGAGGTGCGAACTTTATTTGTCCGGCTTTTTGGCTGTTTAGGCCGATGCACCAAAATGTGCGGTTCAGTGGATTTGTGTGAATGCGTAACAAAATAGAGAGAAGGGAGGGACGTGTTTATCTCTTGGTAGACAGTAAGGTGAGTGCCTATGGTGGGTTGGAGGCAGGCCCCGCCCCTGCCGTCGTCGTTGGCGGCGACATGGCTTACATTTTACAGCTCACATTTTTGAGGAAAAGTGATATTAATTAACGTCTATATAACGATCGATGTTGTCTTATTGAGCTGGTAGCCAAATTTGTTATCACATTTATTTGACTCGGCTTACGTTTCGGCGACCTCACCTTCGTCAGAGCCTGAAAAAGTCGAAAAACACTTATGAAACTGCCCTCCCAAACACCGTTTCATCCTACAGAGTACTAATCTTAAGGAGGGATAGCGACAAGATCCAACATGACAGTTATGAAGGAACGACTGACCATATCGGTGGATGTCGAGACGGACCACCAGTCACCCGAAGCTGGACTTGAACGAGGGTGAATGAGTCTACAACGACTTAAATACCCCATGGGTCAGACCAGATAGATCAGAACCCGCAAAGCTCGACGAAGTGTGCCAGTTCTTGGGATACCGCCAGACATTTCTTCTTCCAGTTGACCTGGGGATTGCTAGCCGTGATCCAGAACGCCTCAAGGGTCTGCGCTCCGATATATCACTCTCTCGAGCTAAAATCGACACGGACACCTGCAGCATCGTGCCCGCATGACATCGCCTGTGCTCCCCCCCCCCCAAGGAGTTCGAACACTCCCTTCTCTAAGGCCGTCCAAATGCTCCTTAATCCTGTATAGATAACGTATTGTTATATGTAACAAGCTCGACACAAACTACTGAGTTGTCATTCCTAAAAGAAATCCAAATCGGTGTGATCTTCCCTTGGGGAACGACGCACATCTGGGTGTATCTCACGTTTCAACACCTTGAAGCCTTTACACCATAATGTAAGTCCTGCTCTGGAGCAAATTCAAGTGGGAATGATGAGCACCAGCTCTACTCGATCATCTCTACAATTCGCGAACCACAGCAACGACTAAACCAGGATCGGCCAGGTCTTCTTAGGCCTACCTTATACTTCGGCGACGCTGTTGTCGGCGACGTTGGAGACAGTGTTGTGCGGGCATCTACGCACTGCGTAGCACCCGCTCAACACTGTCGCCGACGTCGCCAGCGTCGCCGAAGTATAACATAGGCCTTAGGCAACAAAGTCCGCTCAATTGCACACAATCAAAGGAGTAGGCATCAGTACGCACCTGCAGCACTTTTCGTGTGCGTAACGACTCCATGAGCAACTTGTTTCGTTCCCTGAGCAACAGTTCCTTGAATCGATTTAGCACGAGCACTGAAATTATAAAGAAGAATAATAATGTTTTCTAACAAATAGTTACTGAAATGGTAGCACTAAACCTTCATTAGTTTTGCATGTTACAAACTTCTAGCACAAGAGGTAGCCAGCAGAAAATCTATTTCTCCAAGGCCAAAAGCTCTTCCTTTTTCACTCAAAGGACCGGCTCTATGTTTTCAAGATTCTCGAAAAAACATGTGTTCCCTAATTCATAAGCTCAGTTTAAGAGGTTCGTTGACAGCTAACTTCTAGAGTAGCTAAGTAGTCGGTTTTTTTTTTGTGTATTTTGTGTTTTCACTGCATGTAATTCTAATTATGTGCACGTCTAAATAAATAAATAAATTCGAGGCATTTCACATACCTGAGAGTTCGACCAAGCTTTCCAAAAGACCGCCGTGCAACGTTGGGCGAAAACCGGGAACCGAAGCTAGAGTTCTGAGCTGCGTCAAGCTCGGAGTATGAACGTGGCCGCCCGGTGGTATCCAGAGATGAGGTAGACGTTTGTGATAACGACGACCGTTCACGCACATGAACTTTAGCAAAATCTATAAGCGGCGCAATTCTATGATCGAACATCGGGAGACCATTTGTAGGGAATGAACCTTACCTTTCGACTCAATTTTCAGGTGAAGAACTAGTAAACTTGTGGTAGGAAAAAAAGAAACAAAATGGCAGCCGCCAAACACCAACAAAACGAAAAACAAACCTTCTTGTGTGAGGTCACTGCACGCCCTTGTTCGATGGTCTTCTTCAGGCGATTTGAGGTTATGCGATTCTTCATCTATTGACGGCAGAAATACTTCGCTGCCACCCTTCGTGGAAGCCTGAATGACAAAAAAAGGTTTAAAAGAGGGTAGGAATAGGCTACTACCTAAAGTCTTTGCCGTCTAAAGACATAGTTAGACATGTACTTGAAAGCCACCAGAACAGCTGTTCAAGAGAACAGGCAGATCTCTTTGCTAAGAACATCTAGGAAGAAAGCTCGAGAAAACTAACGGATAAAACTTGCAGACAATAGACAAATAACGGAACTGGTGCTATACACTCTATGAGTTCAGCCACATCTAATGAGAAACAAAAGAAAGAAGTGAAACTTTTAAGCACAACGCAGGCTTGTGAGATTTCGATCATCGGAAATGAACCCGGTGAGAAAATATATCCTTCGATAGGAAACTCTATCGTTTTGCACCTGCTATCGAAAGTTTTACCACAACTGAAGTTTCTCCTATCTCGAACACCTCACCGAACCCAATCACGAATAGAACATTACGATTACTAGCGTATTCTCGTTATAGCCGTTAAGCAAGATTGTTATACACTTCTTTATTCGGCTTACATTTCGGCGAGTTTCGTCTCCTTCAGAGCCTCGAATAGTCGATAACATCTACGAGACTACCAGCCCAAACATCTTTTCATACTACAGGGTACTATACTATTTAGAAGCGCTTTGGATCGCAGCTACGAGTACTCGGGTCAACCGGAAGGAGGAATGTCTGGCGGTAACACAAGAGCTGGAACCCTTCGCACAGCTCTGTGAGTTTCGATCTCCATGATCTTATCCACAGGCTGAATAAATCGGTTTGTCTCGGGGCCGAAGCTCATTCAGCCACGCCTCCAACTGCGGGTGTTGGTGATCCACTTCTGCATCCATCTCTAGCGTTAGTCGTTTGAAACTGTGGTCTCGCCCCACGTCTCTGTTTTCGTTAAGAGTAGTACCCTGTAGTTTGAAATGATGTTTGGGCTGGTAGTCTTGTAGATGTTACCGACTATTCCAGGATATGAAGAAGGCGAAAACTTGCCAAAAAAAAGCCGAATAAAGAAGTGCATAACCATCTTGGTTAACGGCTAGAAAAAGAATACGCTAATAGTTTAACAACGCAATGCCAAGGTTTATCGAAAGTCGAACTTGAGCATTACAACTCCTTTTGTGAACGAAACAAACATCAAAATATTAGATATTTGTCTCGTTCACAACATTTTACACCAACCTAGTGTGGATGGGATTATGGAATTATACAGTTTGATGCCCTCCCGAACTAGAGAAGAAGTTATGAAAATTGCACTTCATTGTCCAAGAACAAAATTTTGCTCTCACTTCTTTACACACAGGTACCATTTAATTAAGACCCACGAAAAACTTTCAAAAACGTACTCCATTTCTCTGCTTAAGCGCCACACATCGAAAAGTTTACTTAAGCTTAACGGAATCTAGGCGAGGAGATCGACTATATACAGTTTTTGCTACGAGCGTGTTATTCACTGATGTTCGTTGCTTGTTTGTTTGTGCTCATCTAGTTCTATCTCGTGTGTGGGCGCGTGCAGTGCAGTCGGTGGAGGCGTCGACTGTCGCGTACACCCGATACCAGGTTCCAGGTTCGGATTTCACGCCTAGACCAACCAAGCCTTCCATCCCTCCGGGGTAGGTGAATTGGTACCAGACTTGTCTGGGAAGGATAAAACGCTAACTTGTTCATCGGCTGGCCACCGCAAGTCATTGTATGGCCAAATACGCATTCAAATCGCCTCCACGACATCCCGTAGAAGAAAAGTGCGTGGCGCATTCCAAAAGGGATTGAGTAACGCCGTGCTTTATCCTTTATCTTGCGTCTGCCTTTGTGACACAATAACATAAACACAAAAACAAACATAAACAACTACCTATTATAGTTGGTGGATGCAATTCATTCCCTGTGATCCGCCACCACGGAAAATCAAAAGCGAATTATAATACAACGATGGAACCTACACACAACTAGCCTATAGAAAAATGGTGTTTGCAAATCACTACCTAAACAAGAGGTCGGCACTGCAGTCATTGGGGCTTAGGAGGAAACGAAATGATCTGCTTCTTGTTTATAAAGTCTTGTTTGGCAAAGCATACGTAGCATTAACAACTTCTTGAAGCTGGGGCCGGATTCATCAGTGACTTACAGCAATTTAACAGAGAAAATACACTCTCGGAATCCCTGATAGCGCGGCTTATCAAGCGATATGGTGAGCGACATAAGCCGCGGTATCTGAGTGTTTCGCTGTGAATTCTCTGTTAAAGTTATGTAAGTCGTTGATGAAACCGACCCCTGGTGTCTTTATACACCAGAGTTAACGAGCTTAAGCTATATTTCGCTACACCTAGGACCATTGAGGGGATAATTCTTTCGCTAAGGTTGTCAAGAAACAACAGCTTCAAAAGAATTTCAATAAGTTAAAGCAATTATCCATCGGTACTTGCAGAAGGAACTATGAAACTTACTGATTTCTCTTTCCTTCTTTTTATTTCTGCCCAATTTTCTCTTCCTATGCCCATTTGCTTCGACTGCTACGTAGCTGCCTTTTTTTCCTTTGATTTGTTTCTGCTAATCTTATGTTCTATTGTGTTTGACATGCTTACGCATGTAATAAATGTAAATGTAAATGTAAACTATCCCGGCAGATCACATTCTGAAAATTCGATTCGCTTTTATAGTCCTTCCACGCTATGCTACAGGTCCGAAAATCAAAGTCAAATTAAGCGCCACAGTTTGCATAACGTGCTCTGCAGTTTATACACTACAGTTATTTTTCGCGTATCTGTCACAATATCAAATGTAGAAAAAATACGTTAATAAACTGTAAACCAAAAAAGAACAATGAATTTTGAACAAACAATAAACTGTAAGGCCCCGTTTACACTTCGTCGCGGCGCGACGCGACGCCACGTATAGTGGCCATATTGACTGTTCGACGCCATCGATCAATTTCGCCTCATTGCGTGCCCATCGCATCGCGCCGCGACGAAGTGTAAACGGGGCCTAAGCCAAAAAAGGACAATGAACAATGAAAAGAATTTCACAAAACACACCTGCTCAACAGTATCGTCAGCTGCCACATCCGCACTGCCTTCAGAATCCATCCGGTCGCATAAGGAAAACTTGACTGCAAAAAAACAAAATGGTGGCTCAACAGTCTAACATAAGCGAGATAAACGCCGCCCCTGAGAGAGACGTCAGAACTGACCTTCGCCCTGCTGTACTGGATCTTCCGGCACCTGCTGCCGCTCGGCATCGGGTTCAGGTAAGCCCACATCGCCGGTTGAGCCCTGAAAAGAGCATTTTATCGAGGAACGATTCAAAATTATGCGGTCAACCAACTCAAATGTGATCGAAACCTCCAATGTGGTACTCTATGTTTACTGCCCTGGCCACCAAACAGAAAGATGGCTCACATATGCGAATTTTGCCTGGGAAGTTCTATCAAGAAGCTTAAGAGTTCCATCGAGACCACTACGACTCCTCTCACCCAAGCGCGCGCCATTTCGAACTCCAGCATGAGCGTCTTCTGTTCATTTTTGCAACGACGAGTTGGGAAAAATCGGGTGAGTAGACTGCAAGACGTTCTTATAGAGTACCACGTTTTCAAACCGTTACCGTAAGACTGGACCGCCACATCTTCGGATCAAAGTCGGCATCACGTTATCCCCACCAACTAGGTTTCTAAATGGTGGCGCTGCAGAACTACGAAAGAAAAGAAGCTTCGTACTGTTTGAGGCGGTTTACGGAGAAGCATTTTGTGGAGAAATGCAATTTGACGATGTAATAGATGAGTAGTTGCTTCAGCCTAGCCAAGATTGGTACGCCTTCCGTCAAAATCTAAGGTCAGCCTTGTTTTCGACTTCGTACGGCATCGTTCTCGCTGTCTCTTAGCCTCTTCGATGGGATTCTTTGGAATAAAAAGACAATTGGGAAGGTAGTCAGTCAAATGACTTCCACTTTCCTAGGCTCTGAAGAAAGCCACAACAGCGAAATGTAAGTAGCAATGAAGACTTGTACCAGTATTGGCTACGGTGAAGCAACTACTCATCTATGACAACGTCAAATTGCATTTTCCCCAAAATGCTCCACCGGAAATCGCTTTAAACAATTAGAATTTTCTCTTTTCCGTCCCATAGCTTCACTTATTGATTAACCGTGGACTTGACATGGTGCCAACACTGATCCGAATACATTGTGGTCCCGTAACGACGGTTCTTACGGTAACGGTTTGAAAACAGGGGCCGTATGCTCGTGCTCTCCCGTTGGGGGAGAATCAATCAATATCAGCATATCTCATCACACCCGATCCCCCATCGGGGGAGACTCGGGGTAGACGAGCATACGGCTCCAGGGTACCCTAGCAATAACGTCTTGTAGCCTACATGACCCGATTTATCCCAATTCCTCGTTCACCTTGCTGCCATATTAAGATGAACAGAAGAGTCTCCAGGAGATTAGCCGTTCTTGGGTAACGGGTCGAGAACTGAATCTGCTGCAGAGAAAAAAAACCTTATTCTCTATAGAACTCCATATAGGGGACTAACACCAAGAGATTGAACATAAAATGTGAACGAAAGATTTTCAAGTAGCTCTCAACTTCTCTTTTCTTGAAACGTTGGCACTGTAGATCACTACTGTTTGTGCTGTATTGCAAAACGCGAGGTTTTTAGGTTGACTTTTATTCAGCACGATCTGGCATACGACATTCCGTTGTCTTCAGAGGTTTAAAGCCCCACCGCTACGGACCGTTGTTTGCTCTGTGTTAG
This sequence comes from Heligmosomoides polygyrus polygyrus, assembly GCA_947396885.1. Classification (NCBI taxonomy): domain Eukaryota; kingdom Metazoa; phylum Nematoda; class Chromadorea; order Rhabditida; family Heligmosomidae; genus Heligmosomoides; species Heligmosomoides polygyrus. The sequence continues at coordinate 4,866,839 of OX377204.1, forward strand.
ATGAGCAGTACGAATTCGCCCATAAACAATGGAATGTCAGGTGCAACTCAGACAGAGGGGAGTCCTACTATATCTTCCATAGCTAGCAGCTCTACCTGGGCGGGAAATCCGAACCAGGAACCTGGTATCGGGTGCAGGCAACAGTAGGCGCCTCCTCCGACTGCGCTACACGCCCCCTACTTCTTAATATTCGCGTAGTGATCCAGAATAACGCGTAGTGATTCAGAAGACGTGCCGAAGACGTAGGGCGCGTGTAGTGCAAAGAGTCGCCGACTGTCGCCCGTACCGGATACCAGGTACCCGGTTCAGAATTCCCGCTCAGCTCCGCCAAGCCTTCCATTCTTCCGGGGTCAATGAACGAGTATCAAACTTGCCTGGGAACGGTTTAACATTGGTTCGTCCATCGGTTGGCCACCACATGGCCGCCGATAGACAAGATTGAAAATTTTGATTTAAAAAGTGTTCAAATCGACGTGAAAATGGTATATGATCATGGGCAGACGAGTGTCACCTTGTATTGTGAGGATTCCCAACCCCTTATAGGATTTTACCTTATTCTGTTTACTATGGTGTTTCTTACAAGGAGGCGCGCGTAGCGCAGTCGAAAGAAGTGTCGGCTGTCGCGTGCTATAATATAATAACATCACGGCTAAAACGTATATGCGTCCATGCTTGATGTTATCAAAAGATTTTGGACAAAATCCTTCAAATAATGGATAAAATGAAAGCGGACATTCCTTTTCACATTCGTGCCGAAGGTGACACGTTAGGCCCTGCTGAATAAAAGTTCACTTAAAACCCTAGTGCGCCACAATACAACATTACCAGGAAATGGAAGAAAAATGGCAAAAAACCACAAAAGCGAACAGAAAACAGAACAAGGTAAGATGTCAAAAGGGGAGCGCGGATAAACAAGAACCCTCCACTAGCACATTTTGCCACCTACATTTCTGCTCACTTTGCTCTGGCCTTCTGTAATCTTCGTATTCCCCTCTTTGGCATTCTGAGGCCGGACTCACCAACAACTTACAGAGATTTGACAGAGAAATTACACGGAAAATCCTGATAACGCCAATATTTCACCATATCGCCTGTTGAAAAAAACGCATTAATTCGCGTCTTTTCAGGAATTTCGGCTGTAATTTCTCCGTTAAAATTCTGTAAGTCATTGATGAGTCTGGCCCCTTCTCGGTGCACTTTACATCAACTAAAACATGTAAAGAACACATCCACTGATGAAAAAAAGAAGCAGCTTAGAATACAAGAAACCAACCACTTGACAGATAGACGTAAGCGGCGTTCTTACATGATCTGGGTCGAAAATATCCTTTTTCTTCACTTCTTTGTCACCCATCAAAGCACTAATCTCCTTGTAGACGGAAACGGAGACAATCTCGTCCATGCTGAAATTATCGGTTCACAACAGCAAACAAAACGATGTCCAGTACAAATGGATGTCCCTCCGACGTTGTATACCCCGGAAGCGTCTAATACTACAACTCACTTGGCCACCATTCCGTATAGGTCTTGACCGTTCTCTCTGACCAACGGGTGATTAACGTCCGGATCGAACATTAGGCAGTTCGGCGTAACAAGCAGGGTTCCTGATACCGTACCGTCTGACTCGGTCACTTGTTTCACCTAAAACAAGAGAAATTTAGCAGTAAAGAAGTAATAGTGGTGAGAATAGTCTTCCTTCGCGTTCATAAGCCGGAGAACGAGGTGCTCACGCGAATACTAAGCTGAGAAGGACAGATATCCTAGAGGAATTTCGACGTATGCTCACCTTGATCTTCAGAAACCGCTGAAGACAGTCGGTGTCTACCTCGTCTGCGCCGGGTAGGGGCACACTCCGTGTTTTCGTCAAGTGGTGAAGTGCTGGAACCGCACCTCCTGGGCCTTTTCGTATACCATCGGCTGAAAATGGAAATCAACGAATGGGTTGAACCATATGCTGCTCGAGTTGTACCACTGATAGAAATCAAAAACTACTGTACTCACCGGCACTTTCTCCGCCTGCAATCTGATTCCCATGGCGAGGAGTTGAGGTAGCTCGGGTTTCAATATCAAACACATCATCTGACACCATCAACGGGACATGTATTCGCTGACCGGGAAAGACCTGAAATAAAGGCTAAATTAAAGGATAAAAGGATAAAGGACGGCGTTAGTCAATCCCTTCTGGGATGCGCCAGCGCATTCTACTTCTACGGGATGTCGTGGAGGCGACATGAATGCGTGTTTGGCAATACAATGTCTTGCGGTGGCCAGCCGATGAACAAGTCAGCGCTTTATCCTTCCCAGACAAGTCTGGTACCAATTCACCGACCCCGGAGGGATGGAAGGCTTGGTTGGCCTGGGCGGGAAATCCGAACCAGGAACCTGGTATCGGGTACACGCGGCAGTCGCGCCTCCTCCGACTGCGCTACACGCGCCCGAGGCTAAATTAAAAACAAATAAATAAGGATAAATATAATGGATAAATGGATAGGTTGACGTTAGTCAACCGCTCTGTGAGATGCACCACGCATTCTAGTCTTATGTGAAACAAAAGCAACTTCAAGGCGTATTTGGTCTATGCAACAACCTGTTGTGGCCTATCGGTGGATAAATTTGTTATATTCTGCCCTCAGAAGTCTGGTACCAATTTTCCGACTCACAGCATTGAAGGCTCCGTTAGCTAGGGAGGAAGTCGATCCAAGATTTTAAATCAGAGTGTACGCATCAATCAGTGCCTGCTCCGACTGCGCTAGCATGCGTAGTTCACAGAATAAACTCCGAAGAACTCGAGCGAAAAGGTATTGCATTAAAGCGTACTTCTCTTCTCATTAGTGGTATTCAACCAATTCATTAAATGACCACCTCATCAGGTCTCCGGATCGCTTGCTCAAAGACTATCATCATCTTCGAGGAATCGTGCGTACTAATCATACGGGTTTCAAATCTCAACATAAGCAAGGTTCCATAAGCAGCTTTAGGCGGATCTCTTCCCAATTCTTTAAAAACATATCGTTAAACCCTCAATTTCGCCGGAAACTGTTGAAAAGCTGCAGAGGAAACTACAAATAAAGACTACAAATCGTAAGCAATCTTTTCACAAAAGAAATCACTCACAGCGACTGTTTGCGCACATTAGCTGATTCATCCGGCACCCCCAATGAAAGGAGGCATTATTATAGTAGAACTACAAAGTTCACGCATTTTCGAGGCTTTAAGATGGGAATAAATGTCAAAGAAAAAAGTGGAAGTGTAGGAACAAGACAATGGCACTTGTTTACAAAGTCTACCAGACTTATCCGCCTCGGAAAAAGGTCCCGATGAAAAAATGCTGAGAGTATAAGGAAGGTACAGCTCGAGGATGGCCAACTAATGAGGTCTATATACGACGACGGCTCCACTTCTACGAGATGGCAGGAAGACGTACTAGTTCCATGCAATGATTTTTAAATACCAGTGAACATGTAAACATTTTTGGACTCATTTTACCTATTAATACTTTAGCCTTGCTATAGAGATCTAGGATAATAGTTAATAGATTATTTTTTAAAAGTTAATCAAATTAACTTAGCCACTTAGGACGGATAGTTCTGCGCCACAAGACTTTACGTCGCGATTTGAAGTCAATTAAGTAGTTCATCAATACCCAGTTGGGAACTGCAACGCATTCTAATTCCATGGGACATTACGGGGACGATGGCGAGAATCCACGTCTTCTCTGATTGTTCTATAACAGCACTGTAGTGTAAGGAATTCCATTACATTGCACCAACGTCACTACACGGCCTGACGTAAATTTGCGTGTGGGTGGTGCAACTACGTCGTCTCTTTTCCCTCACGCCTCATCACTCACTTGTCGAGTTGGTTACGAAATGAGCTTGGAGGAGTGGAAACGAACCATTACACATCACTTGTGTCCAGAATTTGACTTGCTAAGAGTGCTTCAGTTTCGAACTGAGCCTAGATGAATGGAAACGGAGCTACACACATCACTTGTGTCCAGAATTCGATTGCTAAGAGGGCTTTAGTTTCGAACTGAGCCTAGATGAATGGAAACGGAGCTACACACATCACTTGTGTCCAGAATTCGACTTCCTAAGAGGGTTTTAGTTTCGAATTGATCCTAGAGGAGTGGAAACGAAGCATAACACATCAGTTGTTATCTACCGCAAGCAGTCGGTGAGATTCCGGAAGGTCTAGGAGTCGGTAAAACTATTGTTACAGATAGTTTGAACGCCTCGAAAAAGTGAAAAAGCTCGAAAAGTGGGTGCCCCACGATCTGAGTGATCGCTGAAAATTGTACTCAATTCGAAACTAAAAGCCACGTAGCAGGTCGAATTCTGGACACAAGTGATGTGTGTAACTCCGTTTTCATTCATCTAGGCTCAATTCGAAACTAAACCCCTTTTAGGAAGTCGAATCCTGGACACAAGAGATGTATGATGCTTCGTTTCCACTCCTCTGGGCTCACTTCGTAACTAACTCGACAAGTGAGCGATGAGGCGTGAGGGAAAAAGAGACGACGCAATTGCACCACACACGCGCCAATTTGCGCAGGCCGTGTAATGACATTGGTGCAACGTAATGGAATTCTACTGTAAGTCTATGTAATAAGTTTAAAATGTCAAAAGCAGTATTATATTCAAAAGGAGAAGGCAATAAAAATGTCAACATACATTTAAAAACTCATGTAATCAAGAGGAAAACTCAGAAAAACACAAGAAAAATGAATGAATAAAAGGAACTGGCCATTCGAGAGCTCATACGATTCAGCTTCATCAGTTCGCCGACGGTGCAGTCATGGGCGGCGGCGATACTTTCCAGGGAATCGGTCCCTGAGACCGTGTAATCCATCTGAAATTCAACTATAAAAGGGGACAAAGCACTTGAGAGAATACGAAATGCGCTTTAGCAGTTCTATGCTCTTGGCGAGATAGCTGCTTATATGGAATGAAGTCAATGAAACTGTAAATGCACTGAATCACTGAACGAGCAGCACGTTTAGGGAATGAGGGAATCACTATAGGAATCATGATAACTACTACCAAGCATCTGCACAACTGGAAGAGCTGTTGTGGGCTTCACCGTGGGAATACGTCCATTACGTCTACGTCCCAGACGGGAAAATATGCGGACGTGAGTGAGTGAGAGCATTTACGAGCGACAGGCGATAATTGCTGAGGAAATTGAGATCCGTCCCATCATAGTTGAATTGGAGTAAGAGGACGAACGATTAGTACTCTTATGCATAACTGGTCAGTCACAGTTAACGCTGATAATCCATATAGCGGATTCTCCGCTCGTCACACATGATTAACGCTACATAGCAGGCTAGTGTCTACATTGCCTCGGGAAGATACCATAAAACGGGTAGGTTAGATCAGCCAGAACCCTGAATTCCTTCCCTTACATAATTCTGTGCAGAATCCGTGTGTGCGATTGTTCTTCGAGCAGGTACAATCTCGACGTGGGCATCCCTCGAGAAGTACCCGATTAACACAATTTTTTGAGAAGATTTTTTTAATTGAAGCAGTTTACAAACAATTTTGGATCTATTCTAACAGGAGAGGGGCACATAACTAAAAAGTATGCAACAAATCGACTTTAAGCTTACCGAGCGGGCTCTAGAGCACGAGATGGGACCTAAACTAGAAAAATTTACGAAGAAAAAACGAAAAAATTACATTTATTTTCGCCGCGGTTGTAAGGAGGCGAAGTTATGCGCCCTTCTCACCATGTTAGATCCCGGTTATAACATGTCAGGTGGCGGTCAACACGCGGCATGCGGCTTTATGGGCCCTCCTCACCATGTTAGATCTATAATATGTCAGGCTGTGGTCAGCGAGGCATACCTCCATTGCGTCGCTCCTTGTCCGCCGAGACGGTTGCAAACTGCGCCGATTTTTTTCTCGTTTTTTCGTTCGTTTTTTGGATTCTTTTAGGTTCCGTCTCATCCTCTGAGAGCCGCTCGGTAAGTCTCAAGTCGATTAGTTCCAGACTTTTTGGTTATGTGCCCCGACAGACAATTACAAACGGCGGATATCAGGACCGGCTCACCGTAACCGCAGTGCGGGTCGCGCCGAGAATTTTGCTTACTGCGCCCCCTATATTAGAGTTCACGTTGAGATTCGATCGACTTCTTGTAAGCCCGCGATGGCTCTCTCACTAAGCTGGTCGTGGTGCAGTGGGTATCGGGGTTGCTTCATGCGAGGGATGTCGGGAGTTCGGTTCTCCTGCGTCATGTCATTCTTGCATTTCAACAGACTATCTGAGACCTGAAAGGTTTCGACGTCTACACAACATTGTGCGTTTCTTGCGTATTGTTTCTTCCGTATGCGCTTCGCCGCTCGAAGACCACAGAATCCAGCGGCGGACTCCCCCTGCGCGACGAAAGCAGTCTCCATACGAGCAGCTTGTATGGCACACACCCTGTAGCTCCTCTCTAACCTGGTTCTGCGATTGCACAAAGGACGTCTCACCCGACGCCTAAGGTTACGGTGAGCCGGTCCTGATATCCGCCGTTTATAACCTTGCCTCCCCGAGTAGGACGGGTCCTTAATTTTTCTCACTTTTTCAGCGATTCAACCCCGAATGATTAAACATTAGTGACTTCGGACCATATTGGAACGTACATTTACCATCCACATCACTGAGACAAAAGATCCCGTAGACAACAGACAGCTAGCGGGCGCTATGTGACAACGGAGGGGTTAGCAAAATTCAACAAAAAATATATGCCTAGGTAGACATTTATGTAAGCAATACAAAACCACTTACCATTTAACCGGAATGGTCCTCCATGTTGCTTGGGGGGGGGGGTCCTCCGAGTGACCTAAGTAACCTAAGCCTGAGGGTTAGAAATTACCTTAAAAATCATGCCCAAATCTGTGATTTCGTTGATGCGGAGGAGAGCACAGAACAGATATTCCTCTCCTTAAATTTGCTTCCAGATTTTAGGCAAGGGAAGGGACTCCGGGGTGTAGGCAATTTAAACACGGGCGCGTAACTCGGCCACACCCCGGAGTCCCTTCCCTTGCCGAAATCTGGATCCCCCCTCACTCCCATCCCTCTCGGCGCGCCTCCCCCTCCTCCCTCCCTCCCACATCATACACAAGTAAAAAAAAGCGCTATGGTAGTTGGGGGGGTCACCTTGCAAAAAGGGTCACAGACAAAAAAAAAAGAAACGGTAACACACTGATAGTAAAGGAAACAACCAAACAATGCTATAGCTCTGTTCTGTGCTCTCCTCCGCTGACGCGGAGGAGAGCACAGATTTAGGCAGGGGAAGGGACTCCAGGGTGTGGCCCGAGTGGCGCACCCGTGCTAGAATTGCCTACATCCTGGAGTTCCCTCCCTTGCCAAATTCGGAACCACGTAAAACACGGATCTGTAATCGAAAAGCGGAGATAAGACTGCATTCACATTCGCTATATGCAGCTGCCCGCCGCGGCAGGCCATGGTGACCCCCCCCAACCACCATAGCGCCAAAAAAAGCTCTAAAAGAACTCTAAACAATAAAACCGCTTGGGATGGTTTTTCGTCGCGCCGTCTCGCGCACTCCACGCCTCCGTTCTCTCTCCTCGTGCAATATCATCCTCGCTCCAGGGCCCACGTCCGATAGTAGGAGCACGCCCTTTAAATTGCCCGCCGAAGTTCACGGCCGCGGTGTTTTTATGGTTTTTTTGTTAAGAGTTTTTTTTCTTGTGTATGGTGTGGGAACGAGGGAGGAGGGGTAGGCGTGCCGAGGGAGGTTGGAGCGAGGGGGGGGGTGGATTCGGGAGGAAGGGGAGGCGCGCCGAGGGGGATTCAGATTTGGGCAAGGGAAGGGACTCCGGGGTGTAGGCTATGTAAACACGGGTGCGTAACTCGGCCACACCCCGGAGTCCCTTCCCTTGCCCAAATCTGTGCTCTCCTCCGCGTCAGCGGAGGAGAGCACAGAACAGATACTCGGACGACCCCCCCCCCCAAGCAACATAGAGGACCATACCGGTTAAATGGTAAGTGGTTTTGTATTGCTTACATAAATGCCTACCTAGGCATATATATTTTGTTGAATTTTGCTAACCCCTCCGTTGTCACATAGCGCCAGCTAGCGTTCGACGATGAATAAATCTTTTTAAAAACCTCACACATTCTGGTCGAACCAATGTACATCACCCCTCGTCTTCAGGCTCACGCAATATTGCACAGGTTTAGATTACCGTGCCACCACCCCGAACTAGGAATGCCTTTATTGACCCTTTTCGACACCTGTGATGAGGTTTTGGTGCCATGTGGTCTAGTTAATGATCTGCTTACCTTACGTAGTGAACGATCAATTGTTCTAGTCCTCATAGACAAGCCCATTATTAGACCCTTCGCTCTAGACGAATAGAAGGCTAGGACCGAGTCATATTGGCAGTGAATCTTTGTATGTTGTAGAAACAGCTCGTTGCAGACTATACTGGCAAGATGCTCAAAGGGTTGCATAGGCCAAATACACACTCAGCTCCTTTCCAAGATATCCCGTAAAAGTACGGTGCGAGACGCAACCTAACCAAGAACTGACTAAGCCTAGTCTACACTTGCCTTTCCACGCGGCTCTTCACCACGAGCGCTATAGATATCGATTTTTCGCGCTGCTCGATCGATATCTATTCCGAATATGGTGCAACTATAAACTAAAGCTAACGCGGTCCGTTATTCTCCACCTAACAGTGAAGGCTACTGATCTGATGCTAAGAAGTTAACAGACGAGTGCATAACTGTTTACAAGGGTGCAGAATGGTGTTTAGTAGCGACTTAACCCTTGCGACAAGCGGGCACAAACTCGTACCCATTGCTTTCCGCGCAGGATGCTAGCCTATTGCACCACCAGCACTGTTTTATCGAACGCAGCATTCACAGTATCTTCCAAGTAACCTGAGTATCAGCACTCACCCATAATACCAAGATGTTTTCAGAGGATTGAGACCAAAAACGGACGTCAAATGTTCGCAGAAGGACCCACAATCATCACAACAGAAACGTCGACTGGTCCGAATAGGTGCTGTATTTGCTATCAGCATGGAAGTCAAAGCTCCACAAGCGTTTGAATTTTCTTTATTTCCATTTGGAAAGTTTCTTTTGTTCTATATCGCATAACATTTCATGAGCAAGTCCTGGCTCGAACAAAAATCGACTATTAAATGTGTGAAAGTCCAGCCAGATCAATGCGGCCGTGCATAAAAGGCACACTGCACATTACGTACGCCATGGAACACTAACGTATAACGTATGGAAATCGTAGACGCTGCGTCCTGAATCTTAGCAGGCATAAATAATAGCGGTAAAGTATTAGAATTTTTAAATAATTCCTACGGTACGCCAGCTAAACAGCAGGCGACGGCTTTGTGAACGGCGAGTTCGCTAGCCAGAACATCGACCGCTGAGTATTTGGGAAGGGGGACATATAGTATAATAGAATCTATAAACAGTGTGGCATCCCCGGAAAGGTGAAAAGACAAATTTAAGTGTTAACCAGTCGCCCTTGGAAAGTGTTTGATAAACTCACAACCAGAAAAAACCCGTCTGAGATAATCACCGTGGTTTCGGAGTGAAATTCAGGGAAATCGTTACAGGACCGAGTTGCCTATCCCTCTGCTAATCAGTCGCTGCGGCTAGTGATATTTGCTTGCATGCTTCTCCGGCCCAAGGAGGGGGGGGGGGGGGGGAGTTCTGATGGGCAGAAAATCCCAGAGAGCGTCGTAGCGTCGTGAATGTCCTTCATCCCTGGCTCCAACGTAAAAAGCCTGTAGTAAGAGCGTTCCATGGTTAATAAAAACCATGTTTGAATGGTGCGACCGTGGACGTTGCACCCCGGACAACTCGGACAGGTTTTTTTTCGGTTGTAAGTGTATCGGCGAGCCTCTTGGAATACGCCGGCTCTATTTCTACGAATAGTGGAGGTATTAGGATGAACTAGCACGATCCTCACGACCCCCCCCCCCCTCCCGAATGGTTACCGTATCATTTAGGCGCGTGTTGGCGATGGAGCGCGAAATCCTTCATTCCTAGCATTACACACGCGAGCCTCTCGTCGCCCCGGGGAATGCGGATCTAGAACCAGGCTAGGGAAGGGACTCCAGAGTGGGTGCCATCCAAGCTGCTCGTGTGGAAACTGCTTTCGTCATTCAGGGGGAGTCCACAGCAGGGTTCTGCGCTCTTCGAGCGGTGAAACGCATACCGCGGGAAAAAAATGCGCAAAAAATGCCCCAAAGTTGCGTGCAAAGTGCGTGTCGAAGTTCCTCAAATCCCAAGCAGTCAGGTGAAATGCAAGTATGCCAGAACGCTAGGAACCAAACCCCCACCTCCCTCGCATCAAGCCACTCCACTATCCACTGCACCACGATCTGCTTGCACGAGGGCCATCGCGGGCTCACAAGAGAGCGATCGAATGTCAACGTGGACGCCGACGCGCGATCTCTAAGCCAGGGGAGCGCAGACGGCTTTCTATCACAGTACAAAAAATTTCTGGTTGATTTGGTAGTATCCAGTTCAAAACAAAAAGAGTATGTTTACGGTGAACCTACGGAAAATAGAGGATAAAGGGATAAAGTACGGCGTTACTTAATCCCTTTTGGAATGCGCTACACATTCTACTTCTGCGAGGTGTCGTCGACGCGATTTGAATGCACATTTGGCTTTATAATGAATTGCGGTGGCAAGCCGATGAACAAGTCAGCGCTTTATCCTTCCCAGACATGTCTGGTACCAATTCACCGAACCCGGAGGGATGGAAGGCTTGGTTGGCCTGGGCGGGAGATCCGGACCAGGAACCTGGTATCGGGTGCAGCCGGCTCCTCCTCCGACTGCGCTACAAGAAAGAAATCACTTCAAATTCGCAAATACTATTCCACATCTACGTTGGGTGCTACAGTTCATATCGAGCTCTACACTTGGAGGGGACCGCCTTAAAGTCATCAAATTTGTAAGACGAACGTAACGCGCGGAAAATAACGAGCGAAGAGCGGTACAGTACAATGCATATAATTATTTCGTCAATCAAGGACAAGGGTGGCGCATTCGGCTATAGGCGCCGGTTCTCCTGAGCAGCCGGTCCATTGGTACTGCTCTCCCGCAGGTCAGATAGACCTCTAATACGGATGTATGTCCTAGCATCTGACCTATGGAGGGCTCTATCATGGGACAGATCCGAAACTAGCAGCTCATTAAAAACACACAGGTTATGGCTATGGACCCAGTGTTCGTTTTGGGTCCCACAGGAGAGGAGAAAAACACGCTTGACCCACTTGTCACAGCTGCAGGGTGTTTTCTTGTCCTCGGCCTGGTGGAAATCAATACGAACAGCCAACGGAATCCAATTTAGTAGGCAATGCGCCCACATGAAAATCGTCTTCAGACATTTACGACCCACCAAAACAGCCGCTATTTGCCTTTAATTCGCCGGCAGACGGCTGATGAAAGGCGGACATTCGAGAAAAGGTGAAATTGGAGGTCCACTGGGATTCAGCAGCGGATTCAACTTCTAGGAGTTTTCGAGAGGGTTGAGCACTCACCTATTTATACCTTTTTCACGTCGAATTGGACACGTTTCAAATAAAAGTCGACACTTTCCAAATGAAATGGAACACTCTTCTAAGCTAGCTTTAAGGCTGTTGAAATCAGAGTGCTCTATTTCGAATCGAAGTGACCTTCATGCAGGCTAAACTACAGACTCAATAAGAGAGTCAGAATAATTTTTGTCCAAGGAAAACTTGGTATAGCTTCCTTTGAAATTGTTTGGTTTACCAATAACGTAATAATTTTATAGGTTATATATTTGAGTTGCATTTATGCCATTTTCTCGTCAAATTGGACACTGGTCTAAGCTAACCTAATACTGTCTGAGCCTAAGACCTTTGAAATCGAAGCGATCTCCCCCAAATTAAAAAGTGCTTCTTCTACGTTAAACTAGAGGCTCCTCAAAAGAATTAGAATAATTTTTTGTTCAAGAAAAACTTTCGTATGAGATAGCTTTAACTCGCCTATACAATAAGTGAACACGTTGTTTTAAATGCTATAAATTCCTCATTTTTGACCAAAAATAATGGACTAACCTTTGTTTGAAAGGACGGGAAGTCCGCTATTTTTTAGTCGGAAAAAAGAGATTACTCCATGTCTTCGTCAAAGACGTCGCGATCTCTATTCGATTGATAGCAACGTTTCCGTTTGCATGGAGTTTCACTTTCGTAAACAATACAACAAACACAATTGTAAAGAACATACATATCCTCACTTTGGTACTTCAAGTAAGCAGCACTTATGTTATCATTCACGCAAAAATCGTGACGAGCTTTTCTAGTGCATGACGCGATCTGATCTTTTAACACATTATATGATTGCTTCGCTGGTGGGATTTAAGATCAATATTCATTTACTATTTCTTCTAAAAAAATAGAAATTTCATGAAATTGTTACACGTTTTGAGGTAGGTATTACGAAGCTCATCGAAGTGTCGCGAGAGTACAAGCTGCCGCTGTGCCTTACGTTCATCGACCTGAAGAAGGCATTCGACTCCGTCGAAACTGAAGCGGTCATCGAAGCCCTGCTCACTCAGGGCGTTCCTACTCAGTACATCAGAGTCCTTCGAGAGCTGTACAGTGGATTCACGACCGAGATCTCACCATTCTACAACGACGTCGTCATCGACATGAAGAGAGGGGTTAGGCTAGGGGATACCATACCCCCGAAGCTCTTCAGCGCCACCCTCGAAAACGCCATACGCGAACTAGAATGGGAAGACATGGGAGTGAAGGTCGACGGCCGGCAACTGCACTATCTGCGCTTCGCTGACGACATCGTGCTCATAACACCGAGCATCAGCCAAGCGGAGCGAATGCTGGCCGACTTCGATCGTGTATGTGGGAACGTTGGCTGCAGCCGAATCTTACGAAGACGATGTTCATGAGGAACGGACAAGTTTCTGATGCCCCATTCTCGCTCAACGGAACGAACATCTCCGAGTGCTCCAGCTACGTGTATCTGGGTCGCGAAGTCAATATGGCCAACGACCTAGCGCCGGAGCTGAGCAGGAGGAAACGAGCGGCTTGGGGAGCTTTCAAGAGCGTCGAAGAAGTCGCGAAGAAGACGAAGAACGTCCGACTCCGTGCCCACCTATTCGACTCTACCGTTCTTCCTGCCCTAACATACGCCTCAGAGACCTGGGCCATACGAAATCAGGATGAACACGCGATCAGCGTTGCGCAGAGTGGAATCGAGAGGACGATGCTCGGAGTGACACGACTCACGCAAGTGAGAGAAGGCCTCCGGAGTTCCGAGCTTCGCCGACGCTCGAAGATCAGAGACGCTGTCGCGTGGGCCAAGTTGTCGAAAATTAGGTGGGCCGGTCACGTAATGCGCTTCGCAGACACTCGCTGGACGAGAGCCATCACCGACTGGATTCCGCGGGATGTCAAAAGAACACCAGGACGCCCACCAACGCGTTGGTCGGACTTCTTCGTTAAAGCCCTGAACGACCGCTATGACGTTCTTCGTGTCCCTCGAGCGAGGAGGATCCATTGGACCACTCTGGCACGCGACAGGGACGAATGGAGACGCTGCTGGCACCCGCTCGAGCAATTCGATGATCAACGGGACGACAGGTGATACGACAGGTGACAGGTGATTGAGGTAGATAAACTAAACATTTCAACGAATTTTATATCAGACTTTCCTGGAACAAAAAATTATTCTAACCATCTGATTGAGTCTGTAGTTTAACTGCCTGAGGGGCAGTTCGATTTGGAAGACTTCGCTTTGCTTCTAGTGTCCAATTCGACGTGATAATAATATATACAGTGAAGTTCAGAAGAAATGAAATAAAAGGGCAGCGCTAATCAATACCTTACTCATGTCATCGTCTCCGGAAAGCTTCGCCCAACGACTTGAAGACTTCTTGAAACACAGGGGTCTTTTTTGACTTCAGCATTTACTTATTAGTTTTATCATTTCTGGCATTTCAGGCGATTCCGCTGGTGAAGCGAGCTTTTCTTATTCATGTGCATGTCTTTCATATTCATTTGTATATTCCTCCAAGTATCATGAGAACTTTGCACCTTTTCACCGTAAGATTTGTAGGGGAGTCCTGACGAAAACTAGTGCCGTACCCGTGCTGGCTGCGGTGTTGTTGGCGGGCCTACTAAGTTGGTACCCGGAGTCTCTTCAACTGGACTTGCAGTGCTGGCCGCCCACTGCCCTTCATCACCAATCCGCACGCGCGTACCGAGCGAACGTTAATCTATGGTGCTCTCCCCAGAAATGCTCTATTTACTAGTAGTGCTCTATTTACAAGTAGTCGCCGGATGTTCGTTTATTACATTTTTTTGCCCATCTGTTTGTGAAATGCTGTTCTTGCGCTGTTCTTCTGTTAAAATTATCAGCCATTTGTCTTCAACTTCATATTGCTTCTGCTTTTGTTCCTGTCGCTGATAATAAACTTATTATTATTATTATAATCAATACCTCTGTGGGACGCGCCATACATACAGTCTACTTACATTTAATTTCGTGGAGGCGATTTGAAAGAGTGTTCGGCCTATGCAGTGATCTGCGATAGCCTTCCTATGGAGATGTAAGTGTTCTTTTTTTTGACATTCTTAGCATCAATTCAGCGACCTCTGAAGGATGAGGATCTTAGTTGAAATAAGCGGAACCCGAAAGAGGAATTTCGATTCGAGGTGTGCAGGAAAATCGGCTCATTTCCTTCCCTTTTCCCTTCCTGTAGTTAGGCTAACTTGAATTATGCGTGATGATTAAGAACTGAATTGCTCAAGACTTGATCCCTTGTAGTCTAAAAAATAACTGAACGAAATTGCTCTCTGTGGGCTATAGGATCTCCATAAAAATTCGAGCGCACCGACTCATGGTCCCAGTTGTGTTGCTGCATTCACTTCAGGGATAAATGTTGCGACAAATACTAGTCGGGCTGGGTGCTTGCAGCGGGGAGATGCCTGCTGTCGAGTACATACCAGGATTATGGTTCGGGTTTTCCCTCCAGGCCAACCAAGCCTTTCATCCTCCAGGTTCGGTGAATTGGGACTACATACACTTGTCTGCGAAAGATAAAGCACTGTCTTGTTCATGGGATGGCCACCACAAGTCGTTGTACGGTCAGATACTCATAATTCAACACTTCTATTTGGAACGCTTCACAAACCACTTGAACTCGAACAGGGAAAACTATCAGTAAGCAAATATAGAGTCATTCGCCTTATCAACTCTGATGTTTATGGCTTTGCTGCTGAAAGGGAAACACAGAATGAGATTGAATGATGCTCAAATATAAGTCCACTACACTCTTCTTATGTCTCCAACTGAAAAGCCACCAAACAAGATAGTACAGGCTAGAACAATCTCTAAAAACACTGTAGTTCTACACATGAAGTTAGAGCTCCTAACTCTAAAGGTGTACATTTCATCTTGTTCTTAAGTCTATTATGCACCAAGATTTTGTGCGTAAAATTTTGATTTTAATGTCGACGGACATCCAATACACGAAAAGAAAAATGAAGTCAGTTGCGGATGGCATGCGCCGTGTATTCTACTTTTCCATTATTTTGCGAAGGCAATTTGAATCGCTTCTAGCTGAAGGGCGCGTGCAGCACAGGAGGTGCCGGCTGCGTCCGATACCAGGTTGCAGGAGGTGCCTGCTGCGTCCGATACCAGGTTTCCTGTTCAAATTTCCAGCAAGCCAACCAAGCATTCCATCCCTCCGGGGTCGGTTAATTGGTACCAGACTTGTCTGGGAAGGATAGAGCGCTGACTTGTCCATCGGCTGGCCACCGCTAGTCATTGTATGGCCAAATACGCATTCAACTCGCCTCCACGATTCCCGTAGAAGTGGAACGTATGGCGTATCCCAACAAAGATTGAAAAGGAGAAGGCGTCTGCTTCTTCATGTATACCCGATCGAAGTTCGTAGTTCGGATAAAGAATGGGCCAAAATTTGGCTATTTTTCAGGGGTGGGCTACTTGGTATCAGCAGTCTACAAAGGATAAAAGAATATATCCTAGTACGGAGGGGCAGTACTAGACAGTTCTGTCCTGGCATCCGGTGAGTATATCACATATCCTGAATTTGCATGAGTGTCATTTGGCAGTAACTGAAGCTCTGTGACAAATTCAAAGGAGAGAGCTTGGAGAGGCAAAACACCCCATGCCCTTCCCCTCCCCCTGATTGGGATGGATCGGGGTGGAATACTGAATTGTACACCGGTTCTTCACTGGAAGTCGTTGAATGGAGTAGATTCATGTTTATTTGTTTAGACGTGAAATTCACGCAAGACATAAACAACTGGTGAAGATACTAAAAGAAATAAAAGAACGAAGGATAAAGGACGACGTTATTCAATCCCTTTTAGGATCCACCATGCATTCTACTTCTACGGGATGTCGTGGAGGCGATTTGAATGCGTATTTGGCCATACAATGACTTGCGGTAGCCAGTCGATGAACAAGTCAGCGCCTTATCCTTCCCAGACAAGTCTGGTACCAATTCACCGACCCCGGAGGGATGGAAGGCATGGTTGGCCTGAGCGGGAAATCTGAACCTGCAACCTGGTATCGGGTGCAGACGACAGCCGGCGCTTCCTCCGACTGCGCTCTACGCGCCCACTAAAAGAAACAAAAAACTCGTCTCAGAAGGAGGACGTGATGAACAAAAAGGAATATCGATAGCACATAGAATTCAAAGATTTCTACAGCTATAGAAAGGTATGCAATTAAGCGTTTCGGAAATGTCTGTCCAAGAGCCCCTTGAATTTAAGGAGTCACGCTAATAATATAAGAACGCTCTCCAAATGCCTCCACGATATCCTGTAGAAGTAGAATGCGTGGCGCATCCTACTCACGGGTTGACTAACGTCGACCTTTTTTTCTTATCATTTGTCCTTAACTAGGTATCTCAACGCAACAAATAGATCCAATTAGAAAAGCGAAAAAAAAACTTCAAAAAATTGAACGATGAAGGCAGACGTGGTACAAAAATATTCAACCGGTTTGAAAAAACGATTCAAACTACTTTTAGATTGAGACCAGACACCTTGAAGATGTGAAATTGGCCAATCGAAGAGAATGGTTGTCGTAAAAGAAATCGATTATACGAACTATAGTGGAAATCAATAGCAATCGATGACCTTACAGTACAGTACGTAAAGGCTGCAAAAGTCTGTGAAACGACGGGAGGTTTCGCCGACGGAAGAGTGTTGATTACACCACTTTTTTAAAGCGATAAGCCAGCTACCACAACGGCGACGGGGAGCCAAGTGCTTATCAGTGGCGGACCGCAAGTTCGTCGACGTCATCGGATCCTATCACAACGGCCAATCGATCGTGTCACTGCTATTCTAGAACTAATCAACTATTGCCGCTACTACTACTACTACTACTACTACATAGGAGGACCAGGTTGAGCCCTGGAAGGCGAGGTTCGGCGGGCACAAGCCGTCCATCCGGCCGTTTGCCGCCCGATGCCAAACAGACGATTAGCAGAAAATGGGAAAAAATAATGCTTCGGGAAACATGATAGATTCGCACGTTTGCCGGCACTTTTCAATGAATTTTCTTTAAAAATAACCTTTTCTTAAGAGCTGTAGCAATAACCGCACTCCTCCTATTGCTCATGTAAGTCGTGTACGAGGCAGTAGGACGTTGCAGGAAATAAGAGGAAAAGTTCAAAAAATTTCGAAAAGACCACTTCTCCTTCATTACTTATTTTTTAATTTATACTTGTTTTGCTTGAGCAATTGGAAAAATAGGACTACACATAATGATGTGATGATAATAGCGTTAACATTATAAAGCGGTATCGAACCGATGGGCGCGTGTAGCGCAGTCGGTGGAGACGCCGACTGCCGAGTGCACCCGGTACCAGGTTCCTGGTTCGGATTTCCCGTCCAGGCCAAATTCTAAACAAATAGTACTTGCTACCGGGCTTTTTGTAGAGTTTTCCTCTACGGACATCTTTCAAAGTTCAACAGCAAAGAAACTCAACCAAACGAGAGATTGTCGTCGCTTTTTCGGACTGAGCTTTGGCCATCTCAGGCTGGTGTAAACAATGAGAGTTGAAATGGAAGGGATCCATTAATGCCCTGAGGCGATCGGATATCATCTTCCATAACCGCCTTGAAATGATCCACGATGCCTCCCTCCCCGCAAGCTTCATGCCACATCACTGCTTCTCCGGTTGTCGGAGATCTATAGGCAACTGAATATGGCTGCTCACCATTGTTTGAGCGACAAGGTTAACACGGAGTGAAGAATGTGCACATTTGAATAGCCTCAACTTTTCTATCCTTTTTGGTAGAGCATTTCATAATATTTATATTAATGAAAGTGAAAGTATTCATGTTATTGAAACTAAAAAAGCACACTCCCTATATGCTATGATTACGCCATGCATTCGTCCAACATATCGAGGAGCTTGCTTGATTGACAATATAAATGGCAGCTACGTTGATTCTTGAGATAGCAGCTCATACGTATCTTCACAGCTTTGCTGAATATTTGTTTAAACAGCAACTTGATCACTTGATAGTTTTCTTAGACTTTTGGCCAAGACTAGTGTTTCATAATAAGTCTGAATTTATCGATTCCTTAACAAAGAACCCAAATTTCGTGCCAAGCATAGAGTCGAGTAATCCGTCAGTCATCCTCATATCCACCGCGGGTAGTCGTTCTGCTACCTAGGAAGCTAAAATGAAACTGAGCGAGCATTTGTGTATGGACTAGCTTAGTTTAAAAGTTTATAAGGCCCTGTTTCTACTTCCGATGCCGAGCGACGCGACGGCATGTAAAGTGGCCAAGTTGATCGATCTGATCGCTCAATCAATATGGCCACCATACGTGGCATCGCGTCGCTCGGCGTTGAAGTATAAACGGGCCTAAGAAACTTTAAGCCTTTGAAACTGCGGCACAAAATAAGGATAAAGGATAAGGTGCGGCGTTACCCAATTCCCTCTGGTATGCGCCACATATGGCCAGGTGATGAATAAGTCGGCGCTTTATTCTTTCCAGACAGGTCTGATACCAATTGAGACGCTGGAGTGATGGAAGGATTTGTTGGCCTGAGCGGGAAATCCGAACCAGGAAAGCGGCAAGGCGACTTTTATACCCACGCCGCCGCTCGGCGCGGCGTGATGGTGGGCACGGCTATCGATTTTTAGCGCCGCGCGGCAGCGCCGCACCGCTTTTATACTTCGCCGCCTCAAAACACCACGTTGACGGAATAATGGGTTACGGTCTCAGACACTCGCCGAGGTCAACTCCAGTTCAGTGAAGCAGTTGACCAGTAGCTGAACGGAATTTTTCCCAAAATTCAACGAAATTTCTGTGGTGGGAGTATGTCACGCTTCAGCTACGTTTTAACCAGTTTCAAATTCTCCCTCAACAGCTCAAACTGTTTTCTTAAACAGAAAGGATGTTTCTGAAGTTAACTACAATAGACTTTTTGTGTGAGAGTTGACAATATCTTGTTCAAAATATATAACAGCTTTTCAGAGAATGAAATACTAAATCGCTGTGAGAGTAGAACGCTTTCCACATTAAATAAATCTTCGAAAATATCACTCTTGAGGATAACAAAAAAACCAACTTTTGCTATAAATTTTTGCAGATTTTGTGTCACTTTTGGCTTAATAAATCTGTTCTGTTCTATATTTCGACAGTTTCGCCTAATTTCGTAAAACGTGGAAAGAAGGCGCTACGATATTGATAGGCTATTGCAATTGTTGTTGCCGATCTATTGTAGTAAACACTTCATTGTTGGAAGAGCGCTTCTTAACAAACATACAGCGCTGGTTTTAGTATGAGCTGCGGAGTACTGCAAAGACTGCACTCTAGTATACTTTGCATATTCTTGACGTTCCGTGCTGGAGCTTCTCGAGTGCAAAGAAGCAAACAAAACTGCCCCGCCCATTCCTTCTTCAGTCTGAACTTTAGTCATTTCCGACTAACGTAAACAATGAAATTTGATAGGTTTTCCATGGAAATGCCCAAGGGAGACGACGCCGGCCAGTGGACGTGACATGAAACTTTTAGATCAAGTTGGACACTTTTCAAACCAAATTGGGCATATTTAAAGCCAAATTGAACAGTTTTCCTTGCTACCTAAGACTTCAAATTAAAAGGAGCCTCTTCTACATTGAACTGGTGACAGTCCAATAATGTTAGAACAATTTTTTGTTCGACGAAAATTTTAATAACTTTCTTTGAAGTTTTAATTTACTTCTCAATAAAAGAACACTTAGTTTAAATTTTTTTATTAAAATTTTATTTTTCGAGAAAAAAATGAATAAAAGCTGGTTTTGAATAGCAGCAAGGAGGCCATTGCGCCATGCCCCAGTCCGAAACTTCGCGATTTTTGTTCGATTGATAGCAGAATTTCTGTTTGCATGCAGTTTCACATCTGCGAGGGTGCAACACGAATAATTAGAAAAAATACACATATCCTAACTTTTTTGCTGTATGTAAGCAGTATTTACACTATCATTCAAATAAACGTTGTGTTGAACTTTTTGAGTGCGTGGCGCGATCCGGTATTTTAATGCAGGACATGATTATGGCCTTGCTGCTGCTCTTAAGCACAATATTTAATTCATTATTTTTTCTTTAAAAAATGTTTATAAAGTTATTTCACTAATTCGGCGTCCAAGGTAAAAAAATTCGAAAAAAGTCTTTCCGAGTTTTCGTTGAACGAAAAAATATTCTAACCATCTTAGTGAATCTGCAGTTTAACATGGCTAAAATTCATTTCGATTTGGAAGAGTTCGCTTTAGAAGGCTGTCCAATTTGACGTGAAAGGTGTCCAATTCGACGTGAAAATCGTATAAAAATTTTGAGATTTTGAGAATGAGATTTGCTCTCGAGACAGAGCTCCTAACCATGCCGTCACGCGACAACGAGACAATATCTAGTAGTGCACGGATGATGTACTCTAAAGATTCCAAGAATGCCACAGCTACGTCCCCGAAAGGGAGCTGGAGGTCGGAAGCGATAGATTTGTCGTTGCTCGCAGTTAGCGTCGCCTAGCGTCGAATCGATGAAAGGCCTTCGGAAGCTTCCGGAGTTCTGTGTTTTGACGAATACGCCACGCGGCTGTGGCCCGAGGCCCTCACTTCACCACCACTTTTTAAGGACACAGACATTATTGACGCGAGCGGGCAGTGAGCAGGAATTGAAAACAATCCATTGAGGACATAGGGGGCTGCTAGGGCGCAGCCGCGGCGGTGCCTCTAGAAGCAGCATCTGTCGCTATAGTACTGAGCCTCTACCCCTTACTAGAGAAGGGTTTCAATCTCCCATGGAACTTCAATTTGAGACCACGACCATTAGAAAGAGCTCGGAATGCTGATTACGAATACGGGTGTCAAAATAGCAAAATGAAATTCCTGAGCGAGTTATGGCCTGCCGAAATCGGGTAGCCTCACCACAGGCTGGCCGTACGACACAGCTGGCGCGAGAGTGGTGAGTCATCAGGGCTCCGTAAGAAGGGGCACACGGCCACGGCGGTGGCGCAGGGGTAGTGCTCACGCTCGTCGGGTTGTTGGTTCGGGTCCCGTTGCTTGCGGTTTTTTGCATTTCATGATTTATCTTTGAAATGACCTTTTATTCTGAATTATGACACGTGTCTGATTAGATAGACTTAAATAGACCAGTCGGACTAGAAATGGTGGCCTTAGACTTGCCGGGCCGGTTGCAAAAAGTAAGGCTAGGACCAGCTTCTTTCCTAACAGAACTATTCGACTCTTCCTCCCCCTTCTAAAAGAGAACGCTCTTCAAATGTCGCTCAAAGGTTTCAAAAGCTTTCTTGACCGTCGACTCAAAGGAGATCAATCATTCTTTCCATGAAATTCCTCATTTAGTTGTTACTTTCTGCAGGAGCGATTACATTACTGTCGTTTTCCATTTGTTTTTAGCTTGTTTTAATTTGATTGCTCACACTTTTTACCTTTTTCTTTGAATTGTGCGTTTTCAAGGTTGTATTGTATTTTGTTGGTCTTTTAATGTAAGGCTTACGTGAAATTATCACGTCTCCAATAAATAAATAAATAAATAAAATAGCCGGTAAAACTACTATACACGTTTGCAATGCAAATGCATGAAGGCCAAAAACTGCTATGGTGACATTTTTATTTACTATTTTGTACAAATAGGGTCCAAATCATATATTGAACAACTAGAGGTGTTTCTAACAAACTTGGCATTCGTTCATTCATTCGTGGAACAGAGCAAAATAATGAGTGAAGCAGGTACATATATTGCTCACACACCGCACATCCTATACATGCAGCCTCTCTACAGTCAGCAACCCCAAAGAATGGACACCACCTTTGCTGGTGAAAAGGGCATAGTGAGTGAAGAAAAAGCAGTAGATCAACGACTTTTTGGGCTTTCTCATCATGCATTCTACGGTACATGTCGCGTAGGTGAGCAGCATTGGTTGATGGGAGCGCACCAGCCAATGATAGCCAAACAGAACACAGACCGAACACCACCTTTGCTGCTAAGAAGGACATAATGAATGAAGAAAAAGCAGTAGATCAAGGACATTTTGTTCCTCATCATCATACATTCCAGTTACTTTTTTGCTTTGCTCCACGAATGCCAAGGTTGTTAGAGACACCTCTAGTTATTCAATATATGACTCAGAATCTATTAGTGCAAAATAGTAGATAAAAATGTCACCATAGCAGTTTTTTGCCTTCAAGCATTTTTACAACAGTTTTTCCGGCTATTTCAGAAGTAGAATGTGTGGCGCGTCCCAAAGGGATTAATTAACGCCGTCCTTATGCTTTGTCCTTCATCTTCCGTAGATTTAACAGCAGATATACCTTTTCGTTTTGAATTGGATATTACCAAATCAAACTGAACATTTTTAAACCGATGAGCTTACTTATTAAATCCAACTGGTCATATTATACATTAAACAGAGCTGTTCATTCACAGCTCTTTATTTTTCTTAATTAAAAAAGCAAAAAATATGTTATATGTTGGCCAAAAACATGCCAACTCTAAAATGGAAAGTGTAGCCAAATTCAAGTTTCACAGAAATGGAACAATGGAAATGAAGCAATAACATTGAAAAAGTAAATTGGACAAATATTGAGAGATTAAAGATGAGGGCATTCTGAATCACTTAGAAAATTCGAGGAAATTCGAAGAGGTCGATCGATGTAGAGTTGGAAAATATTTTCACGGTTGAGCTTCTGTTTCGGAGCACCATTGCTATACACATCAGTTTTTAACAAATTTCTTATCTCGAAAAGTACGTAGTGTTTCTTGAAACGAGTTTAGGCTCAGCCAGAAGGAAAACTATGGAAACTGTTGCAAGAAACTTCTACCTTTAACAAAATAGAAAGCAGTTGTATTAATCCAAGTGAAAAGTATAAACTGTAGTATTACAAATAAAAAGTAACTTCTGAAAGGTCAAAAACCACATTAGATTAAAACCGAAAACCCTATTTATAACATTAAAAATGCTAAAATGTAATGGAGCAACTCCTAACTTTAACGAAATCATAGCCAGTTATATTCAACGTAGTCAAAATAAAAAAAATAAACCCCGAACTCTATTTTAACACAAAATAAGGTCCATGTCGCGGTGTGCAGCATTGAGAGGTAGAACCGAGCCAGCCGATCATAACCAGGCAGAGCAGCGACCAAATACAAGCCGGCCAATCGGGCTGCCGACCCTACACACCCTACTCTGAATGGCACGCACATTCTATGCGGCCTGATTGGCTGGTACCTCCCAATGCTGCCCAGATTCGCGACATGTACTCAAAATAATTTAATAGTCCTCTGCAACCCTCAGTCGCGATAACAGCACGTGTCAGACTGAACTCGAACCAGCGCTTTTTACTTCCCGCACCGGAGAATATGCCACTAGGCCACAAGCGCTGCCCGATCCAATATTGAACTGAAATTGCACTCGAGATCCGGCGCCCTTTCGGCTACGTTCTACCCTTCGTCCAGAAAGGAAGAACATCATGAAATAATGCCGCGAGAAACAAAAACTTGAAAAGTCCTGGAAAGCGCTTTTAAATCGCATGAATTTGCAAGAGAGTCGGTGATAAAAATTCGAAATTAAAATTGAGCTGCTGATGCAAGTAGGGAAGCCGATCCGCTTAGCGAACCGCTATTGAACTGAATATCGACTGCGAGGCGGCCTTAATCGAGTTCTGTGAAACGGGCTTATTTCAGTTGTCGAGAATAGGCCGTTTCCTCGTTCCGGAGCGCCACGTGAAAAGCGAGGATTCTGCAGGCCAATCCCGTGAAAAAAAAACGTCAGAAAAGCACACGACACGCATCGATTCGACAGCCTCCGTCGGACACCGACGGACGGGCGCTGGCCAGCGATGACGACGACGGTTGGTCTTTCGCTCGTGGAAAACCATACGCCGTCGTTGAACCAGATCGCCGTCACGCACTCATTACAGCGTCCATTGCCTAATTAGAAGGTCAAAAGACAAAGAACGCCGTTACTCAATCCCCTTTCGGATGCGCCGCGCATTCTACTTCTACAGGATATCGTGGGGGTGATTTGCATGCGTATTTGGTTATATGAGGGGTGCGTGTAGCGCAGTCGGAGGAGGCGCGACTGTCGCGTGCACCCGATACCAGGTTCCTGGTTCGGATTTCCCGCCCAGGCCAACCAAGCCTTCCATCCCTCCGGGGTCGGTGAATTGGTACCAAACTTGTCTGGGAAGGATAGAACGCTGACTTGTTCATCGGCTGGCCACCGCAAGTCATTGTAGGGCCAAATACGCATTCATGTCGCCTCCACGACATCCCGTAGAAGTAGAATGCGCTGGCGCATCCCAGAAGGGATTGAGTACGCCGTCCTTTATCCTTATCCTTATTTGGCTATATAATGACTTGCGGTGGCCAGCTGATGAACAAGTCAGAGAGTCTTCTATGGGAAGGTTAAATAATTACTAATAGGTAAAATAACGTTCAAAAATGTTTATTTGTTCACTAGTATTCGAAAATCACTGCATGTAACCAGTACGTCTTCATGCCATGTCGTAGAAGTGGAGCTCTCGTCGTATCTAGACCTGGTTAGTTGGTTATCCTCGAGCTGTGCCTTCTCTAAGTTCTTGGATTCCTCCAACTGCGCTGCCACACGCCGATACCAGCGTAACTACTTCAAAAAATAGCTTTTTGTGTAAAAATTTATACAGGGCGTGTTGCGCAGTCGGGAGCGGGCGCCCTTGGCGTGCACCCGATACCAGGTTCCTGGTTCGGATTTTCCGCCCAAGCCAACCAAGCCTTCCATCCCTTCGGGGTCGGTGAATTGGTACCAGACTCGTCTGGGAAGGATAAAGCGCTGACTTGTTCATCGGCTGGCCACCGCAAGTCATTGTATGGCCAAATACGCATTCAATCGCCTCCACGACATCTCGTAGAAGTAGAATGCGTGGCGCATCCCAAAAAGGATTGAGTAACGCCGTTCTTTATCCAATGTTTATTATCTGGGGATGCGCCACGTATTTTCCTTCAACAGCATTTATCCACCATTTATTGCGGTATGAACGCGAAAACGAATGTGTTTCACCATTGCATGGCCAGGGGCAGGAGTCATCCACAATTAAACCTGCGGGTATGCGCTGTACAAAGGGGGAGATACCCATGTCGAAGCGTTCATATCTACTCCACATACATCGTATATCCGCGAGTGATCAATCCAGCCGCAGGTCTGCGAAGTAGTCGGACGAATGGTGTGGGATTAAAGTGTTGTTCTACAACAGCTGGCCCTTTGGTATAAGCCCAGTCTCATTAGTCGGGTTCCACACGTTTTTTTCGCTCGACAACGTTGAATCTTTCTATTTTAACGGAATAGTGGTTCTAAACTTCACTAAAGACCTACATGCCATTTTAGAGATAAAAATCGTCCTCACATTGGTGTGGAAAAAGAGAGGTAGCAAGACGAATATGTGTTTATTGAAATTAAATATTTTGGCGAAGAACTGCGCGTCAGGGCAGTAGCATTCTTCGCTCCCAAAATTACTACTTTTCCGAATCCAATTCGCAGAAAATGTTTGCGCAGAGAATGAAAACCGGGGTTTCTATTGGCTGATCCAGGCAACTTATCTCGAAGATTTAAGTGCCAAACCATGCGTAAACTTATTGCTTCACTTTTCGTCGACACAACGCATAAACCTTCAGAAGGACGACATGAATAGGGCGAACGGGACCATTTCAGTATCATTGTGTTTGCACAGCTAAGACTGCTGCAAATATTACGTTTCGGCCCTTTCCATTCTTAACAGCCTGGAAATTCGGTGAATAAATTTCCGGCAATAACGTGAAAATTCCATGTTCACTGTCATTGAATCTTGGCATGATATTGACCAGTATGAATACCCATGTGATACAGCTGGCAACCAAGATTAGTATAGATCCATTGTTCTGGCTTTTTCAAACCCCACTTGACTCTTCCAGGCTCTGAAGAAGGCGGTTTCGCCGAAATATTAGCCGGAATAAAGGATCTATACTAATCTTGGTTCGCCAGCTGCACACTTGGGTATTCATACCGGTCCATAACGTGAAACATCGTTTTATTCACGAAATCCCTCAATGTACAAAAACAGATTCGAAAAAGAAGTTTGACTCGTACTTCCAGGACTCGGAGAGATAGCATGGTAACTATGACTTAAGTAGATTTCGAGTTCTGCAGAGCGCGACGACATTTCTATCATTTGAGCACTCCTTCACGTATATTAGTGGAGCTATAATACAAAGCTGCCTACCGAGCCTGTCGTGATGATGTTCAACACTATATGTAGGTTCACTGCAAGGAATGGCACCTATCCAGCTTCGTACTCAGAACATATGTGCGGGATGGTAAAAGCCAGAACTCGTTGTTCATGAAGGTGGTATTTACACTATAAAGGAAAAAGTACGGCGTTACGGGTACGGAATGCGCCACGCATTCTATTTCTATCGTGGAGGCGATTTGAATGCGTATTTGGCCATACAATGACCTGCTGGAGCCAGCCGATGAACAAGTCAGCGCTCTATCCTTCCCAGACAAGTCTGGTGCCAGTTCACCGACTCCAGAGGGATGGAAGGCTTAGTTGGCCTGGGCGGGAAACCCGAACTAGGAACCTGGTATCGGGTGCAGGCGACAGTCGACGCCTCCTCTGACTGCGCTACACTATACTATAAATCAAATAAAAGTTAGGCCAGTGTTATACTCCCGCGGTAGCATCCGCGGAACGTCCGCGGACTAGGGGTGCACCGCGAACGGCGGGCGTGGCGGGTCGCGGTGACTGGCCAGGTGAGGGATCTCGTCGCGATTCCCGCCCTTCCGCGGACGTTCCCGCGGGAGTATAACTCAGGCCTTATAGCGAAACTTTTCATTGCATGGCGCAATCCGATTTCAATGCTCTATGCACTGTATGCTTTTTTTTATTGTGCTTTAAGACAAAATTTAACCTATTATTCTTTCTCAAAAAATTAAAAAAAATTACTACACTTAAAATTCACTTATTATTCTTACTCAATTCTATTTATAAAATTACTACCTGGGACGCTAATCGAAAATTTTTTTAAAAATGTGACATCAAATTTTTCTTGAAGAAAAAATCGCTCTAACCATTTTATTGAGTCTATAGTTTAACCTGCCGTGAGGTCATTTCGATTTAAAATAGTTCGCTTTGATTTCAAAAATCTTTAAGGTAACTTAAAAGTGTCCAAATTGATTTGAAAAGGCTCTTTGTCGTGATGTGACGTCAAACGGCTTTTTCAATGCAAAAATTGAACCACAAAAATCTTCAGAGAAAGCTATACTGGATGTTCTTTAAACAAAAAATATTCTAATCGTTTTAGAGAGTGCTTATTCTAATCTGTTTGAAACTGGGTTTGATTTAAAAGATATTCACATTGTTCTTAGAACCTTCAAGCCAGTTTGGAAGGGTGTTCAATTTATTTATTTATTTATTTATTTATTTATTTATTTATTTATTATAAATGCATCCATATGGATTTGCCAAATCAATGATTCTTGTAGAACACGAACAATACTAAGAAAAACAAGAGAAAAAGCTCAATAGTCAGATTTAACAAAATGGGGGCATTGAGAAGAAGAAGGCTCACTAGCAGTGAGGCTGCGCAGCAAGGAGAGAGAGCCAGAAGAAATGGAGGACAACCAACCGACAAGCGAAATCTTCCCATGAAAGGTAAAATGCTCCATATTAACCTTGCCAATTTGACGCGAAAACGGTACAATAGAAGCAGCGAGCTACCCAGAGCTAAAGTGGTAGTCAATCACGTTCCTGAAGGACGTCACTTCTTACTGGTGCCAGAATGAAGGAGGTGTGGGTGGAATGGTAGAGGCCGGCGGATGCACTGCAATAACAGAGCTCAGCAGTCGCCAGACGTCGTGCGGAAGTTCGACTGAACCGCTGGACGATCAGCTCCGATCATATGTTGGCCCAATCAAATATTTCGTGCGTCGCATTAATTCGACTAAACCGACGTGACGTGAATAGTCATGAGACAGCACTTCTCGTCACGTCCGCCGATAATACCATGTAACGACATTACACTGTTGTTGTTCACGCACACTGCCACCTCTGCAAAGGCCGAGCTGTAGAGCACAGCGGTAACGGGGGTTCAAAGAAGGTAGAGGAATCCACTAAGCTATTAGGTTGTCCAGAAAGTTCTCAGCGCTTTCTGTTACCATTCTCCATTCGTCTATTATTAAGTAAAGTTCAAAAAAGTAATAGACACACATCAGATCTGGCTCTACTTTCCTGCCATTCCTAAAATACATGGGCGGCTTTACTTTAAACAACTCTGAGACAGCATTCCTAGCCCTGGGCTAAGGATGAGCTTAAAAACCTCGCTTCTCGCTTCAGTGAATTCATCTGGCATGCGAAACGTGTTCCACTTCTCTCTGATGTCGTCGAC
This sequence comes from Heligmosomoides polygyrus polygyrus, assembly GCA_947396885.1. Classification (NCBI taxonomy): domain Eukaryota; kingdom Metazoa; phylum Nematoda; class Chromadorea; order Rhabditida; family Heligmosomidae; genus Heligmosomoides; species Heligmosomoides polygyrus. Next base: position 4,895,768 of record OX377204.1, read on the forward strand.
TCCAGAGAAGTAGAGAAGTTGACTTTAGTTCACCCTTTGAGCTGCTCCACATCTTTTATTAGGTTGCTCGGAAAGTTCTCAGCGTTTTGTGTCACTATTTTTCCTTCAACTATTATTATGTAACAATTCAAGTTTCATCGCGCATTAATGCTACTTTCTGTACAGAATTTTTTGCTCTATCCGACTAAATAATCTATGCTTAGACGTTGTTTTGTATTTTTATTCTTAAATGGCTTATTGAGATAAACTCATCTCTTTTGGAATGCGCCACGTATTCTACTTCCATGGGATGGCGTGGAGGCGATTAGAATCCGTGTTAAACTTGTAACATGATTTGCCGAAGAACAGGTCAGTGATTTATCGATGTTTTATAGTCGTCAGACAACGCTGGTACCAATCCACCAACCATGGAAGAAGTTGGCTTGTGTGGGAAAACTCAAAAAACCTTGAATCGTAGTGCACAGGTGGCGCCTCCCTCGTCTGTACACCCATTCGCCCATAGATCATGATAGAAGAATATATGTAGTAGAATTATAATAAACATATTCTGAAGAGTCGCTTTGGCTAGTCTTTGATGAGCGGTAGAGGGATCGCGCCACGCACTCGTCTGAAGTCTTGCATTCTGCACTTGATTGATTGTGTTTCTCTTGAATGCATACTTGTTATAATTTTTCCATAATCTGGCCGTACTGATTAATTTGTAGTTTTTTTGAAGTTTAAAACTTATCATAAAAACAGTAGAACTTGCAGCAAAATGCAGGTTAACCCATAAATACAGGCACTATTTGAGAGTTTCTAACATTGTTGCTTGTGAAGCTTTCAAGATGTTTGAAACTCATATGAAAGTACAAGATAACAAACATTCTGTAACGTGCAAATAGTAAAGATTGCGCCATGCAACTGTCTGAAACCTTTCATTTCAGACTCGATTGACTGTGCACGGACAGAATGCAAGATTCAATTGGCATAGAATAGCGTCTTCCACACTAAATTATCGCCAAATAAAGTTTTAATATAATAGCAAGTGAAATTGTTCAATCAATAAACTCACATGACATGTGTCTTTCGCGTGATTGTCAAGTACTAAACCCTAAAAGAAGCACAGTACAGGTTAATTTGGTCAATTAATAGCAAGACTGTAACGAGCATTTGGCCCATGCACAATCAATCAAGTCTGAAAGGAAAGGTTTCCGACGGATGCATGGCGCAATCTTGATAATTTGCATGCCACAGAATTCTCGTTACCCTTTGCTTTCATATAAGTTTTAAAAATTTTCAAAAGCTTCCCTGTCAGCAATGTAAGAACCTTTCAAACAGTACCTACCCTACATTTTGCTGCAACCTGAGTGTGTGTTTAAGCTTTAAACTTCAAAGGAAACACGAATCAGTTGATAGGGCAGTTTGATGGAGAAAACGTAACAAGAATCCAAGCGAAACACAATCAGTCGAGTGTGAAATGCAAAAATGCAGATGAGAGCCTGTCGCGATCCCTATAGCTCATATTTAGAGAATTTCCGTTTTCCTACGCTTTCTACGAGCTTTTAACTTGGCATGCGAATCGAATATACCTTAACAAGACTGTCGGCCATAATTTCGATTTCTGGTCTGAAAACACTGCACTACGCTTCAACTTCAGAAGAATTGAACATCTTCAGAGATACGTCCCCCATGAGCGTGCCACTAGTGAGCCTTGGTGACGCTGGGAAGCAACATCGTTCGCTCTCCATTCAATACGGGGATTAGAGGAGAAATCCTCTGATGTGCCGGAATCAATATCACTTGTTATTAGCCGCATGGAAACATCAATTAGGACGACATTCATTTCGAGCGCTCGGAAAGAAGAAGAAAAATGATGTGAATAGCTGCGTGGAGATCGTTCGCCGTTCGGAATCGAGCTCATCCGCTCGCAATTTGAACAGCAGCGCATTCAGTCCTGGGCGCATAAATTTATAGAATAATGGAGCTGTGGCGAGGACAATTCTGGAACTCAGGATCAACTGCTGGTATAGTTCTGATGAAGGGAAACTATCCACCATTTTATAGGCTCACGAAGACGAGCTGGCTCCTTTTCCAGCTGTTTGCAACATATGTTCGCCCTTTATGGGAATACTTTCCTATGGTACGGAGTCCTTCCTCCCGTGCTATAGTTGAGAGTATTGAAAAAGTTCAAGTTGTCAAGGACGGATCATGTGTAGCTCCCATATGAAGTGTGTTTCTCTAGTATTGATCGAATTGTGCCTGTGAATGTTGTACTTCCGCGTCCTATAGGTCCTCTCGCGAAATCCTCCCGCGCTACCATAACCCCGCGGCTATATAATGCGAGTCAGCGGTAATGAGTCATTCATTCGTCGTTTTCCTTGGTCGAGAGCGGCCTAATGAACCTTTTAAGCAAGCGCTGTTCTGCAGCTAAGCCAACAAGGGTCGGATTCATCAACGACTTGCATAACTTTAACAGAGAATTCACAGCGAAAACCCAGGTGAGCGGCTTGTCGCTTCGACGTGAAAAGTATCCAATTTGATTTGAAAGGTGTCCAGTTCGACGTGAAAATGATGGTATGTATAGAACAATGGAGCACAGCTGTGGCGAGGACAATTCTGGAACTCAGGATCAACTGCTGGTATACTTCTGATGAAGGGAAGCTATCTACCAATTTATAGGCTCACGAAGACGAGCTGGACATTTCCTTGGAAAAAGCCAAGATTATGTGTATAAGTTGGACAGTTCCTACATATTATACTTTCAGTTTTTAACTAACGGTAAGGAGGTAAAAGAAAACGGAGCTGTTTGCCACTTTGGATTGACCTACTCACATTCTCCAGCAAATCTCGAGCAAACTTCGTCTTGGGAGCGTTTTCGGTAAGAAAAATTCAAATCATTTCTCCAGCTGTTTGCAACATATGTTCGCCGCCCGATATTGGAATACTGTCCTATGGTACAGAGTCCTTCCTCCCATGCTACAGTTGAGAGTATTGGGAAGGTTCAAGTTGTCAAGGACGGATCATGTGTGGCTCCCATATGAAGTGTGTTTGTCTAGTATTGATCGAGTTGTGCCTGCGAATGTTGTCCTACAGGTCCCCGCGCGAAATGTTCCCGCGTTACCATAAGCCCGAGGCTACATAAGGCGATTCAGCGGCAATGGGTCATTCATTCGTAGTCTGCCAGCAGGTTCAGTCATTTGGTTTATGGACTTGACCGACAGGTCAATGGTCCGAAGCTACCATCTGGGGGATTATGACTGAACGCCTCTAGGTCAAAATCCCACCTAGTCAAGGCAGCGATAACTTTGTTTCCCGGTGTCGAGAGGAAACTCTATCTCGTGGCAACACGAGAGCTTATGTCCTAGTAAATGACCTTGCCGGTATGGACAATTCCTGCTGGTTGTCAAAGCCTGGTAAAGCTTCTAAGCGAGCGCTGTTCTCGAGAAATTCCAACAGGTCGACTACATTGACTAGCAGTCGTTGGCGACGTCGGCGACAGTGTTGCGCAGCCTGCTACGCACTGCGTCGCCGAAGTATAACATAGGCCTGACAGAAGACTTTTTGCTGAGGAAGGGGTCCTTTTCACGTGGTACAAGGACAGGCTGTCAAATTTGGGCGAGCTACAAGATGTCGTGTGGAACGTCAACTTCGATTTTGGCTTGCTGTTTATCAGATCAACTACTACTGCACGCACGCGTGGAGACAATTACTGATTTCTGAAGAGGAATACAAAGACAGAAGAGTTTGATGAGTCATCCACGCAAAAGGGAATTTCACTTCGGAACGACTTACCACTGTCTGGTGTTGGTTCAAGTTCTGCTTTTTTTCTCTTCGTGAGAAAGTGAAGTAGGGCTAGTTTTATGTGACTTCAGGTTTCGTTTTCCGGAAGCCTTCTCTGCGTTCTCGTTAGTTTTCACGGTTTTGATCACTTGCAGCTAACATTGATATATTTTTCATGGTGTCTCTCCCTGCTACTAAAATTTTTGCCCTTGTCGTATGCTCGTTTGTTTTGTGTTTTTTCTTCGTCTGCTCCCCTTACATCGTTTGGTTTGTTATCTGAGAAGTCAACCAGCGAGCTACTGTGAAGTACAGCGAGGGTTTGGCGGACATGCTAAGCAGGTATCCGGAGTATTCTATTAAATTGGTGCAAAAGAATTACAGGTTGTTTGTTTTATTGGTTTCAACACACTTTTTTTGAATAGAGGCCAGTTCTTTTCCACGTTAACGCCCGCCCACGCGTTTCACAAATCACTATTCGAAAATTGGACGAATTAAGGCCTCTGTTATACTCCCGCGGGAGCATCCGCGGAACGTCCGCGGACCAATGGTGCACGGCGGAGGCGGGCGTGGCGGGCCGCGACGAGTGGCCCGGCGCGGGGTCCCGACGCGATTTCCGCCCATCCGCGGAAGCTCCCGCGGGAGTATAACAGGGGCCTAAGGGTTGAAGTTCTGCCTCACCCGCCAAATTCTTCAGACCTCTCTCCAACCGACTATGTACCACCTTTTCAAGCACTTTCAGAACATCCTCGCTTGTAAAACCTTCACCAATCAGAACCAAGCCAAAACAGCGTTTGTCGATTTTCTCGAATATCGACTACCTAATTTTTTCGCTGATGGAATAAGTCGAGTGGCCGCCCGTTGGCAAAAGAATGCTGATTCGAAAGGTGCTTATTTCGACTAAATCCGATGAGATTTGAGAAAGTTACTTGAGAAAGTTAAAAAATACGCACTTAAATTGCCTCCGCATCATCCCGTAGACATAGAGTGCGTGGCGGATTCCAAAATTGACTGTCTATCGTCGTTCTTTATCCTTTTATCGTCAAGTTTAGCCCCATCCCACGTCCAACCTTTCGCAATATTGGGCCCCTATAAAGTGCCTTTTCAGGAGGTTTCACTGCAAGACTTAGAAGAAAGTATTGCAGTATTCCGTCGCAGTAAAGTGAATTATGAATTAAAACGAAATTCTTTCTGAACCTGCACGCAAACGGCAGTTGAGTGACGTGTGGTCGGGTCGAAAAACCGTATCACTAAGCAATCTGCACGGGCAACTGCACTACACGCACATTATTGGCTGAATCGAACGGCGGCTCTTTTTTGGTTGCTCACTCAATTAGGCGCCCTCGTGGTGGTCCATCCAGGCTGCAATCGAACACACGCGTTCTGCAGGGGTCCCAATCCCGAGTAGCTTCGGCTCGTTGCAACGTCGTGGAGGGCTAGAGGCAAAGAACGGAATTTTAGAAGCAAAAACCATGAACGAACACAGCTGTTCCTTTCGAAAATAGGGGACAAAAAGCTCCTACAATCGGGGGCCGGATTCATCAACAATTAAATCCGTGGGTATGCGGGGTATAAGGGGTAGAGATAAGATAAGAGTCAGATAGAGATAAGGTAAGAGTCGGAGACGCAGGCTTCATCGTGGGTATCTCTACCCCCTATACCAACGGGTAAGTCGTTGGTGAATCCATCTCAGGTCCTGTTTGGATGCGCCACGCACTCCGCTTTTCAAGGCAATTTGAATATTTATTTGAACTTCCGTCTCAAATATGATTAGAGACGCTGTCGTATGAGCCAAGTCGTAGGAAATTAGGTGGGCCAGCCTCGTAATGAGCTTCGCAGGCAACTTCGCCGCTGGACGAGAGCAATCACAAATTGGATTCCGGGGAACTTCAAGAGAACAAATACCAGGGCCCGGATTCATCAACGGGCATACCCACGGGTATGCTGGGTATAGGGGTGGACATACCCACGATTCATGACAAACCTTACCCGCAAAATCGTGGGTATATCAGTGGGTAGAGAAAGCCTCAGGGGCCGGATTCATCAACGACTAACCCGCGGGTATAAGGGGTAGAGATACCCACAATGAAGCCTGCGTCTCTGACTCTTGCGTTATCTCTGCCTAACTATTATCTTATCTCTACCCCTTATCACCCGCATACCCACGGGTTAATTGTTGATGAATCCGGCCTCTGAACGAACGATGTGACGCACTTCGTGTCCCTCGAGCGAGGAGGTTCCATCGGACCACTCTGGCACGCGACAGGGACAAATGGTGACGCTGCTGGCGCCCGCTCGAGCAAGTCGATGATCAACGTCAAGAGTCATCGACGTCGGTATTTCTCGATTTTACTCTCTGTCTCCCATATATCTTCTAAAACAAGAGGGGGTTTGGAAAAGATCTCCTTTCGAAGTCCCAGAATTATACAAAGCTTGGGGATTTTACTCCCAGAGCAGGATCTACATAATTGTTTTAAAACTCGATTTTTGCACTGTTGAGCAGGTTTCCGGCTCTTTCGATCGTTTGGATGAAAAGAAGTTTTATTTATTCCATACGCTCTACAGGGAGTGCGCTCAGACAAAAAGTAGAGATACATCGATAAGCGAAAACCGTACATAGTCTCTTAGAATAAAACCACCTTTTTAGACCCCTTTAGACACATTGAAATATTGAAATTTTAGAATTAATCGAAATTCATTAGCCGTACTGCAGGTAGCCCTATCCTATTTGCTAGTCAGTATTCTTGAACCGTATTGCAAGTAGTACTCCAAGAAGGGGTTATTTCCCCTCCTATCTTTGCGATTTACGTAGCGGAACTACCTGGAATTCTTGAATCAACTGGCGTGGAATGTAAGCAATTTGCTGCTGACGTAAAAATTTACAGAAGGATTGCGAGGGAAGATGATATCAGAAGAGTTCAGGATAGATGCGTTGGTAGAACATAGTCCGTGACATGGCAATTACCCTTGACACCAAAGAAAACGTTTCACGGGAGGATAGGGTTTCTGACCTTCCACATGATTGCAGGGTGTGTGATCATGCCGTGTCCAAAGTTCCAGAAATAAAAGATTTGGGGTTTCATTATAACTGGAAGTTGGATTTCTCAGGTCACCTTAGGTTTCTTTGTAATAGAGCTTCGAACAGGACATATCTCAACTTCAAAACCTTGTCATCGTGTGATAAAGAAATTCTAATTCGTGCCTATAAGACCTATCGATGTAAGGTCAATAATGGAATGTGGGGCTTCTGTTTTTCTCCCTACATAGTTGAAGAAAGATATTAAATTACTAGAGAAGGTGTAAAATAACTTCACGGTAGAAGTCTTTTTGCGCATGAGTTGCACATGATAAAGGATAAAGGATAAAGGACGGCGTTACTCAATCCTTCTGGGATGCGCCAGCGCATTCTACTTCTACGGGATGTCGTGGAGGCGACATGAATGCGTATTTGGCCATACAATGACTTGCGGTGGCCAGCCGATTAACAAGTCAGCGCTTTATCCTTCCCAGACAAGTCTGGTACCAATTCACTGACCCCGGAGGGATGGAAGGCTTGGTTGGCCTGGGCGGGAAATCCGAACCAGGAACCTGGTATCGGGTGCGCGCGACAGTCGCGCCTCCTCCGACTGCGCTACACGCGCCCAAGTTGCACATGATAGTATTCCAAATGCTCAGGAAGGAAACGTGGCGTGCGGGCTTCATTCTTCGGAATCGCTAACGATGTATGCATGGTATTTAAAATTGTCAGCGGTATGTTTGATGCAGATAAAGGTAAGTTTTATACTCTGTCTGGGTCCCACACCAGAGGGAATGGGGAAAAAATATCGTATGACGTTCCTCCGTTTACATCTACAACCTTCTACCATTTAATGGGGAGATCACGAACTCCTCTCTTCCAGAATGAAGTCAGCTGTGACTCGAAGAAGTGCTCCACATCGGATTCGAAATCGGTTCGATCGTTGAAGCACCTATGCCTTAGGTGTTGCTTGAGAGCTGAGAAGAGGTGGTAGTCCGGTGGCGCAAGGTCTGGCGAATGCGATGGGTGGGCAGCACCACCCACCTAAGCTCCTGCAACTTCTGGTGAGACGACCTTGCAAGGTCGGGGGCGAGCATTGTCGTAAAGGAGGTAAACATTCTTCCGCTCTCGCCGTTTCCGAGAGATGGCTTCGATCAGCTTCTGTAGCGTAGATGTTCGCTGTACTGCAGTGCCATTGTCAAGGACCTCATGATAGCGCATTTCTCGAGAATCCCATCAGCAGCACAGCATTTTACCTTCCTCTGGTGGATATCCGCCTTGAAGTTGTGGTTTGCCTTGAGGGAGCCACTGGGCCTTCCAAGTATGGTTAACGAGGAAGACCTAGGATTCATCTCCCGTGACGACATTCTCGAGAAATTCCCTATTACGATAACGAGCAAGGACAGACTGAGCGATAGTCAGTCGCGAAGCCTTGTCCGAGTCACGGAGTCAGTAGGTCTTCACGGCAGTCCTAGTATTTATATGCTCTCAGAATCAAATTACCACGTATGCGAAAAATTCTAGAATGTTTGTACTACAACTTTGTGGCACCAAGCAGTCCTTGGAAGTTTCTGTTAAACCTTGAAAAATTTTTACAATTTTTGATGCAAGACTTTTTCACCAACCTAATACTTTTCTGTGTCATCTCATTCTGTGTATTTATGACGTCTACCTGAAGTAGCGTTAATAAACGAAATGAATCGAAAAGAAATAGCCCAATCCTAGTTGCTTCCCTTTTAAAATGTTGAGAACCATGTTGTCTTTCTTAGCGCCGTATTTTTTCTAACCTGTAACTTACACCACGTAATAAAGAATTATTATTATTAAATTGCACACTTTAAAGGAATTCTAGAAAGCCGTACTCTTTCAAAAGACATACCTGACAACTCGGTGGTTGCTGCGACGGTGGTGGTGGTGTCGTCTCCGACCGACCGCGACGGTAGCGACTCGGTGACAGCGCGCGGAGACTCCCGAAGCGAATCAGCTTCAACTGCTCCGCAAGCATACTGTAGAGATCAGGCAATGACAAAAATAGTAGATCACGATTGCGGAAATATGCGAAACGGCATCGACGACGAGTATTTTCGGAAATACGGAAACTCTGAGCGATGGGTCCTATTCAGACACAAAATGAGCGGAAACCGAATTTATTTTTTGGGTTGGATCACACATTCAAACGGCGTAGCAGCTGGTGCTAACAGTGTTTCGAAAAATGGCCACAGAAATGGGGTGTGGCGCGCCTTCATATTAAAATCGCTATCACCAGTTCGATCGCAAGAATACGGTATAAACGGCAGTAACTCGTCCTATTACAACCAGGCTCCCAACGACATGGCCAAGTGAGGAATGGGAACAGAGTATGAGGCGAACACGAGATGACGCCGCAGAAGGACACAAGGACAGAGAGGCTTCGGAAGGAAGGCAGGAAAAAGTGCAAGAGTACGAATGTTAATTAGGAGCACCGCCAACATAGATAATGAGCCTCATTTGCCGTCAGCCATCACTACATGGCTAACAGGCGAGGCACGGGATCGCTACAGTAATCCTGGAAAGATCGGCTGTGGACATGATCTCCATGAATTTTCGTCCGTTTTTCAATTCCGCACATTCTAGAAACCCGCCACTTTGCCTCTCTGCTTATGAGTGGATTACATATGGCTTAGGCTCGCTGACAAAAAATTAGTATGAGATGCGCCATGCACTCCTCCTCGTGAAAAAAGGTTTCAGCCCCTTCTCTGAGATTCAGAGAGTTCCAGACGCCAGTCAATAAAAGACTCTGTGCACTGCTTGTTACTATAGAAGTTATATCAATTCAGATGGACTGCATAGGGCCCCCGGAAGTTGATTTACTAGGTTGTTGACGCTTTTTTTTGTCGCTGTTTGAAACACCAACCATCACATCGGTTTCTTTAAGTCTCAAATGACCGGTATTGAGGTTATAAGCTGTTACACCAATGTCTTGTCGCGATCAAAACTCTAGCGCCGCACGGAACTCGAACTCGGCAGACAGCGCCGGCGGTGTGATGGCGTAGAGCGTTCTCGCCCGGTCAGCAGAAGGTGCGGGTTCGAGTCCCGTGTGGTGCTATAGCTTTGATCGTAACAAGACATCGGTGTAACAGCACCAACCTTCACATTAGAGCAAATCCTTAAAGAAGCGTACTAGAAATGCGTCAGAAGCAAAAGATCACTGAAGAACAATAATTTGAGGATTCCTCTTGCTCTAGAAGACCAGCTGTCGTACTACATAGTAAGCCGTCAAAACATGATTACGGCGCGTCATATATAGATCTAATTGTAAGCGTCGAACTTATCACAGCCCTACATGCTAAACAAGCTTCAAGATGGCATCATAACTTTAGAAAAGGCTTCAAGAACTTTCAGGGCCTCTACATCACGTAAGTAACTTGATCGCCGAGGATGCAGCAGTCAGATCTCACCTACGTACTATGAAAATACAAGGAAAAATTGACCAGCATAACATAAGAAACAGGGCATGACTAAATCCACTATCTCTACCTTCCTTTACGTTACGAAAAACATCACGAAGAAATTTTTCAGTAACTCCAGTGGTCAAAAGGGCATTAATTAAGCAACGAGTCTCGAAACAACTGCAGAGAAACGAGACCATCTGTTTCAGTATCTGGTAGCTTCCTACCCTACAGTTTACCCATCGAATGATGGGCATATATATTTCTATTATGTCTCGTCTCGGCTACTTTAAAAATAGGATAGGAAAGACATCAAAGTCGTCGATAGTCAATTGCAGCTTAGAATGCGCCACACTTTCTACTTCTACGGAAAATAGTGGAGGCAATTTGAATATTCGGCCTTTACAATGAAACGTGGTAACCAGCCGAGGGATAGGTCAAGTCTAATTCCTATCTACCAACCTCGGTAAGATGAAAGGCTTGGTTGGCTTGGGTGGAAAACCACAGCTAAGCCGGGAATCCGAACTCGATTAGGTGGTGTACGTGACAGCCGATGTCTTCTCCGATTAAGCTACCACTCGCCCGTCCACCACTTGCCCAGGATATACTCCATGACATATTCGTGCCCAGAACAAAATTTTTTTCACGAACAAGCCTGCAGTTTGTAAAATACTATCTTCGACATGAATCCTTCCCCAACGTGTACAATTTTCACATCGAATTGGACATTTTTCAAATCAATTTGAATACTTTTTAAATCCATTTGGACACTATTCGAAGCTAGTTTTAAGACTTCCAAGACAGGGCGAACTTTTCCAAATCGAAATGACCTTCACGCAGGTTAAACTGCATACTCTCCTAAATTGTTTGAATCATTTTTGTTCAATGAAAACTTGGTATGACATTCTTATTCTTAGTAATTCTTTAGTTAACCTGCCACAAAAAGGACAACAATTTTATAAAACATTTGTTTTTAGAGAAAGAATAATAAATTAATATTCTGCTTAAAACACAGCAAAGAAGCGCAAGTTCATGCAGAAAATCGAACAGCATCGACACTCAGTTGTAGAAAAACACATTCCGCCGTGGACCATTACCCATGCTTCTATTTTAAGCGGTGCTCCACAATACAGGGTGTCTCAAAAAGATGTATATACAGTTTGAAAGCTGATAGCTTTCCCAACACTAAAGAAACTGAAAAATTTAAAGGCTTAAAGCTTAAGATTATAGAAATTTTCTGACACGTGAGCGGTATGGAATGGGCCATGCTCTCGTCTGATATTTTTTTGAAAATTCGCGTTTACACTCGATTGATTATGTTCGCTTGACTACTTGTTATAATTTCTCCACAACGTGGTCGTGTGCTTTGGATTTTGGACCGATTTGTGCTTTGGATATCCTAAAAATGCGAGTACTTTTTAAAAGGTTTGAACATTGCTTCTAGTGAAAATTTAAAAGATGTTTGAGAGTTTCAGACTCATATAGAAGCACAGGGTAGGAAGATTCAGCGACTTGTAAATAGTCAAGATTTTGCCATGCCCCCGCCTGAAAGCTCGCATTTCAGACTCAATTAATTGTGCATGGGCTGAATGCTTATTACAGTCTTGTTACTACTTCGCCAGATTAATTTGTGCTGTTCTTCTTCTGATGTTTAAAATTTGAAAATTATGTGAAAGGAACACAGCAGTTTATTGAGTTGATTGATTGCACAATTTAAAGGTCAGCAGGAGCCCCATTTTCGTAGCGGATTCTGTGCGCCGATTAAGCAACATTCAAGCTGAATGTAGAGATTAATCGGCATAATGATAGCTACTTGACGAAGCATAACGTTAAAAGAAGCACAGCACAGGTTAAAGTGGCCAAGTAGTAACAAGATTATATCAGGCATTCAGCCCAGGGAAAACCAATCGAGTCTGTAATGCAAGGTTTTAGGCGAAGGCATGGCACAATCTTGACTATTTACACGTGGCAGAATCTCCTTACCCTATGCTTCCATATGAGTCTCAAACATCTTCAGAAGCTCTACTGGCAGCAATGTTAAAACCTATCAAACAGTGCTCGTATTTTTAGGATGTCCTGCATTTTTCGCAAACCATAGTGCATTTTTAAATTTTAAACCTTAACAGAAACTAAAATTAACCGATGCACCACTTTGTGAAGAAACTATTACAAGTGTTCAAGCGAAGCACAATCAATCGAGTGCAAAACGCAAAATTTCAGACAAATGGCGCAATTCATTCCGCTCATATGTCAGAAACTTTCCATTTTCTTAAGATTTCACATGATTTCTTAATTCCTTCAGTACCTTTACAGTGAGCAAAGTTATTACCTTTAAAACAGTGTATAATGTAAACAATATAAACAGTGTTTTTGGAGACACCCTGTATAAGGAAGTAGTAATGGGCCTGAAGAAAATCGCGTCACGGTATTCAAGAATAGAGCTCATTTGACATTCTTCCCATCCTCTTCGTATGGACACCTATCGATGTCTGAGAGTGAGAAGCGTGTTAGAGTGCCTGAGAACCCGACTTCGTTAGAGTAAATATTTATGTGATATCCTTGACGACGAGGACAACTTGTCCGAGTGCTCGTCGTTCTGCTGCATGTCTTTCGGGACTGCTTTCGAACTAGGCATGTCCTTAGCATAGCTCTAAACGCGTATTATATGTAGACTCGCAGACAAGAAAGCAGTATCCTGCGCAATATTAGGCTGTCGCAAAATTATTCGCCGAAAAGGAGCGCTTATCTCAAACAGCTATGAACACAACTTTGTTAATCGAAATAAAGACTACCAAATGTATACATTTTTACAAACCTACAGGTCATAAAGTAATGAACCTAATCGTTTACAATAAAAAATCAGGCCACAGAATGCCCAATTTGAATTCGGGAAGCATGATGACTCGATAGTCGCATCGGCTCGTGATTTTACGGAGCCCTAGAAAAAGTCGGCTAGAGAAATTAGAGCGAAATCCACATATGTTTTTTGAAAGAGCAGGAAAAAACCTACCAAAGGATAGGTGTAGAAATGACTTAGGGCTAAAAAACTTATTTATTTATACATACCTCGAAACGGATACTAATTTTGTGACAGCCTTATAGTATCTTCTAAAAGTGAAGAAGGCGTACACAATGAGTTACGGCGGCCAGCCGACGGAGAAATTAGTTCGTTCCCACAAAAGTCTGGTCGCTGAACCCAAATTCACTGACCATATAGGGATGAAAACGGCATAGTTACTCTGGGCGGAAATCCGAACCAGAAACATGGAATCGCCTGCATGCGATGGGCAGCGCATTTTCGGACTGCGCTACTGGGTGCCTACTACAAGATTTACCGGTACAGAATTAAAAGTGTGTGTCACTCGGGAAAAAGCACACCTTCTCTCAATTCCCAGCCTTGTTGGACGACGTCTTCAACGCGCCTACTGAATCATCAGGCTCGTTGGACGATGTCTTCGATACGTCTTATGAATCCAAAGGCTCGTTGGACGACGCCTTCGGCGTGTCTCCTAAGTTTTCAGGCTTGTTGAACGACGTCTTCGGTACGTCTTATGAATCCCCATGCTTGTTGGACGACGTCTTCGGCGCGTCTTCTGAATCCCCAGGCTCGTTGGACGACGCCTTCGGCGTGTCTCCTAAGTTCTCAGGCTTGTTGAACGACGTCTTCGGTACGTCTTATGAATCCCCATGCTTGTTGGACGACGTCTTCGGCGCGTCTTCTGAATCCCCAGGCTCGTTGCACGACGTCTTCGGCACGTCGTCTGAATCCCCAGGCTTGTTGGATGACGTCTGGATATTTTTCGTTATTTTATGATTAATTCCCATCCCCGACTTTTAATTTTTCCCGTTTTAAAGTACCTTATTAAACTGGTAGATTTGATCCGCGGTGTTTTTTCCTCATTCATCCAGACCTGGTTGTTCCCTCAATACACTACTCTGCCTAGGAAGTCAAGGAAGTGCTATGTATAGTTGTTGTTTTAAGATACTTTGTTGAGCGAATGAACGAACGAATTTATTCGCTCATCAATTTTTTCGAACGATCGAAAATCGAAGGAGCCCCTTTTTCGTTTATTCCTGTGCTCAAAGATTTTAAGTTTCTTCAATACTCGTCTAATATTCGATTATGGCTCCCTTTCGATGTTCGATTTCGTGCAATATTCGAAAATCAAGAAATATAGAATATTCGGCTAATTATTCGAATAATTACTCGAATATAGTCGTTCGGAGGTGCGTGTAGCGCAGCCAGAGGAGGTGCCGACTGTCTCCTGCACCAACGATACCTGGTTAGTCCTGATTTCCCGCCCAGGCCAATCAAGCCTTCCATCTCTCCGGGGGCGGTGAGTTGGAACGAGACCTGTCTGGGAAGGATAAATAACTGACTTGTTCGTCGGATGGCCACGATAATTCGAGAGTGTACTGTCAAATGCGCATTCAAATCACCTTCACGGTATCCCGTAGAAGTAGAATGCGAGGCGCATCCCAAAAAGAGCGAGTAACGCCGTCCTTTATCTTTTATCCTTATGAAGGAACAAGGTTTTTCCAAGGACCAGTATTCTTCTGATAAAGATAAAGAGTAGGTGAAGGCTAGTGAATCGTTTTGCGGGATGCGCCACGTATTCTAGTTCTGCGGAATGTCGTTCAGGCCATATGAACGCATATTTATCCTACAACGAGTTGAGGCGGTCAGCCGATGGAAAAGTTGGTGTTTTATCCGTTCGTAACAAATCTGGTAAAAATTCACCTACCCCGGAAGGCTGGAAGGTTTGGTTGGCCTAGGCGGGAAATCCGAACCAAGAACCTGGCATCGGGTGTACTGACACCTCCTCCGACTGCGCTACACCCCGAGCCTCCCCCAAATAAAGATTTCGGTGAATGGAATGGAATGCGCTTGAAGTTTGGCAGGCATAATCACAACGCAGTCAGTGGAGCCACCGGCTGTAGTGGGCGCCTAAAACCGACTCAAAATTGCGATCTTCTCTTTCGAGGACAGTTCAGTTCCACCCTCAATCTCACTGGGTTCAACGATTCCTGGCCATAACGGGCCGTTGCACCAATTTGCAAAAATGTCTGGAGGTATGGGGAATCGAACCCCAGACTTCTCGCATGCAAAGCGAGCGCTCTACCCCTGAGCTATACCCCCACACCCACTCTGCTCTCATACGCGCCATATTAGCTGGAGAATCACGCGTCTGGCTGTTTGCTTAGCGCGCCGTGTGGAGTACATTGCATACCGGTTTCTTCGGGCGATGAGTAGCGGTCGCTCTTCACCGCTTCAGGGGCCTGTCGGGGGTCTAGAGCAGAATTAGGAAGTCTGAGATGGAAAATTGCGCTGACGTCAACGTCGTTACTAGTCGTCAGACCCTGCTCTCTATGAGTGCAGTGTGAAATAGAGTAACAGTCAATTTCCTCCAGAATTTTCGCTGGCTCTCACTGAATCGCCTCTCTCAGGCGATTTCTTCGAGATAGGAAAATTCGATTTGGAAGACCTATACGGAGCCTTCTTATTCTAGCCTCGTTTTAAGGAGCTGTATGACAGGACTCTTAGGAGGCTCTAGCCCTTCTTTTTTCTTTTGTTTTCAGCGAACAAGTATCATACCCCAGAAGGTAAAGGTCTAAAGGTGGAGGTCAATGATAATCAATATCTCACTAGGGTGAGCCACGCATTGAATCTTCTTGTGATGTCGTAGAGCCATTGCATAAGCCTTTAGCCTATCCAGTGAGATGCGACAGCTATGGTACATATCTGAGAATTCAGACCATTGTAGAGTCAGAAATCCTAGCTTATTCGGCAATCTTAAATTATATTATTAAACTAATACCCTATTTACTACAATACCGGACGTATCTTTTGGTCTTTGGGCGGAAAAAGCGCAATAAATCATCTTTTCCGCCATTGGTTGAACTGGGTTGGTTGAACTATTCAAACTGGTGCTTTAAAAATCCGATATTTGGAATGACCATCGAATGATCTATCTGAAGAAGAGAAAAATCCCATAAAATGGTAGAAATGTTGACTCGATTACCTATACATATTCTAGTCGGCGCAGCGACCTCCTCCCTTCCGGGAGATAGTTACGCAGAAGTTCATATCCTGAATATAGCTCATCGAATCAATGTCTTAAACATTTATAGAGTTTTGGGAGTTTTTCACCTTACCGGATCGATCTCAAACATCTGATTTATTTTTAAAGTCGTGCAGTTTATAACCGCTATCTAATAGCGATACAAGCGGCGTTTTTTGTACCTCTTCCGCCCAAAGACCAAAAGATAGACCAGTATTGAACAGAAAACAAACTCCAGATGAGATAACAACAAAAAGAGAAAAAACGGCTTTATTGGAGACTATTGCGGAAGGAATGGTGCATAGGCACATATGAAATAGCATAGGAGAAAAAAACAGAGACAAACAGGCAAGAAGGAAATGGGAAAGAATTAATAATGAGCTGTTCCACGCATAGATTTGAGAGTCTGTAATAGACCCGTGGTATGTAAGAACTTCTATTTCAAATGGAAATTCAAAGTCTTAGGCAGAGTTAGTCTTTTTTTAGTTTTTTGGAAACCTTAGGCAGAGTTTGACAGTGAACCCCGACTCCAAGGTTGGAGTTCGGCTCAATCCAACCAAGCGTTCCATTCCCATCGGTTGGGCATCTAAAGTCAGTTACTGCTTGGCTCGAATACAGGACGAACAATTGAAGATCATTCTCTGCATCATGCATTCTACTTCCGAGGGATATCAAAAAGGCAATTTGAATGCGTATGTGGTCTAGAACAAAAAATATTTGCATAAAAGCAATGGCGAAACTGATCCATTTGAAAATAAGTTCGGATAATTTATTTATAATACATATGGTTTGAGTAAGCAGTACATAGCAGCAGGTGTTTCACCTTGTTTCACTTCGTGTTAAGCGAAACACTTTTTAAAGATATCAAATCCAAGAGAGCCCTTGAAAAATAAAGGAAAAGGACGGCGTCACTCAACCCATATTGGGATGCGCCACGCATTCTATTTGCATGGGATGTTGCGGAGGTGATTTGAATGTGTTTTTGGTCCTGCAATGACTTGAACACCAGCCGATGAACAAGTCAGCGCTTTATCTTTCTCAGACAAGTCTGGTACCAAGTCGCCGACCCCAGGGGGATGGATTGGTTCTTCTGGCAGGATAACCGAAGCAAGAACCTGGTATCGAGTGTGCATGCGACAGCCGACACTTCTTCCGACTGCGCTACGCGCGCCTCCTTGTAAGAAACACCATAGTAAACAGAATAAGGTAAAATCCTATAAGGGGTTAAGAACCCTCGTAATACACGGTGACACTCGACTGCCCATGATCATATACCATTTTCACGTCGAATTCGACACTTTTCAAATCAAATTTTTCAATCTTATCTATCGGTGGCCAATGACAAGTGGTGGCCAACCGATGGACAAACCAATGTTAAATCGTTCCCAGGCAAGTTTGATATTCGATCATTGACCCCGGAAGGATGGAAGGCTTGGCGGAGTTGAGCGGGAATTCTGAACCGGGTACTTGGTATCGGGTACAGGCGACAGTCGGCGACTCCTTGCACTACACACGCCCTACGTCTTCGGCACGTCTTCTGAATCACTACGCGTTATTCTGAATCACTACGCGAATATTAAGAAGTAGGAAAGGGGAAAGCGCTGACTTGTTCATCGGCTGGCCACCGCAAGTCATTGTATGGCCAAATGCGCATTCAAATCGCCTACACGATATCCCGTAGAAGTAGAATGCGTGGCGCATCCCAAAAGGGATTGAGTAACGCCGTCCTTTATCGTTTATCCTTATTAAGAAGTAGAGTAGCAGCGCTTTTACCCATCCAAGCAGATCTGCTGCTACAAATCTAATTTACAGATGTAACGCCTTGAATGACCACCAGTTGGAATCGAACCTGTCTCGTTTCAAAGCACTGCAATTACGCCTTTTGACACTGCGCTTCAGGTGGCTCACTCTATCGGAAGCTTTATCGCGATCATACGACGATTCATGAGATATGGCAAAAGAGCATTAGCTTTAGCCTCGAGCATTATCAGATAGTGGCTCAAGGCAAACAAAAAACTCATCATAAAAGACAGTCATCTGGGGAATCCACATTGTGCTGATCTCTTTTTCCTTAGCATTTATTTCCTATGTTAGATTCTCATATAATGTATTTAAGGTGCTCTCATCATACGATACATGTATGTAATCTATTTATATTGTGGGTTTAATTACCCAAGTTTGAGGTAATCGCCATCAACGACTCGTGTATGCGTACTGAACCACCGAAACTAGCTTTGCATTGCAGGGGCGCATTCTGTAGCACATAAGCAACCAATAGACTCTCAAAATCCGCCGGAAACTTCGAGAGGCTGGAAGATCATGGTTAGAACAGTGTCGATGCAGCGTGCTTTCGCAGAGCTTCATCCAGCCCGTTTCCAGAGCGTTCCATTTTATAGGACTGACTGGATGCATGCAATAGCTTTTAGAGGAGATTAGACTGGCAGTCTCTAGGGGCGCAGGTTCGGAATGGTAATGAGACATTGGCGGTCCAACAGAGGAAAAAACGCCTGGAAATGTTTTTCAGGGCCCTTGCATTTTCCGCTTTTTCTGCGTTTCGCTGTTCAATTCCTTAAGGCGAGATAAAAGACCTCAGTCCATTACTAACGAACAGCTATAGAATTGTACCGTTTTCATGTCGAATTGGACACTTTTCCAATCAAGTTACACACTTTTTACGTCAAATGGCACACTTCTTAGCTGACCTAATAATTTTGAAATCAAAGTGCACGTCTTAAAAACTGAAATGTTCTTTTCCAAGGCTCTCCAAGATAGTTAGAATAAATTTTTGCTGAAAGAAAATTGGGTATAACTTCTTTTGATTATCTTAGCTCAGGTTCTTGATGGAGTAAAGTGGTTTGATAAAATTTTTTTCCGAGAATAATGAATTAAATTTTGATTTAAATTAAATCAGCGATCATTTAGTGCATTAAAAATCAGATCGCCAATCGATGCATCGCGCAATGCACTCAAAAAGTTTGCCGCAACTTTTATTTGATTAAAAAATATTGTAAATGCTGCTTAGATGGATCATAAAACTGAAGATATATATGTATATATGTACGTTCTTTACAATTACTTTTTGTGTCGTCTGGTGGTGATCAACTCCAGTATTTTTCTATCAATCGAATAAAAATCGCGACGTCTTGTATGGCGCAATCTCTTTCTTTAGCACTAAAAAACTGCCTCCCTCCTGCCCTTTAAAACTAGCTATATACCACTAATTTTCGATGCCGTGTAAATTCCGCCCAGTGATCCGCGCGCGTGTGACCATGACGCGCGCAATTCAAACTCGGCGTTCGATTAGAGCACGCTAACCCCAAGACGCCCCACTCACTCATACGTTGCATTGCCTTGTACGCCCACGATGGCAGTCCCAGCAAGCGGGTCGTGGGGCAGTGGATAGTGGCGTTGCTTCACGTGAGGGAAGTCGGGGCT
The DNA here is from genome assembly GCA_947396885.1 of Heligmosomoides polygyrus polygyrus. NCBI lineage: Eukaryota > Metazoa > Nematoda > Chromadorea > Rhabditida > Heligmosomidae > Heligmosomoides > Heligmosomoides polygyrus. Next base: position 4,915,465 of record OX377204.1, read on the forward strand.
TCGGCTCTGCCGCGTTGAGTGACTCTTGCATTTCAACCGAGTGGTTGAGATTTGAGGGGTTTTGACGTCTGCATAATTGGCCGGCCTGGTTCCCTGCTGCGGACTCTCCCTGAGCGACGCGTCATGGTCACACGAGCGCGGATTGATGGTCGGAATTTAGATGAGCTCCTATTTTTCATATTTCTTTTCAAGGACTGAGAAAAAACGTTTTCATAAAATAAAAAATAAAAAGAATTTTTTAAATAAAATTTCAAACAAGTGTTCACATATTGGGCAAGTTCATTAAAACTTCAAAGAAATCATACAAGAATATTTTCCTTGAACAATAAGTTATTCTAACCTTTTTGAAGAGTTTCTAGTTTAGTATAGAAAAAGCTCATTTTAATTTGAAAGAGTTCGCTTTGATTTCAAAATCTTCGGCTTTAGGCTTAGAAGGGTGTCCAATTCGACGCAAAAAGTGTCTAGTTCGAATTGAGAATGGTATGTATAGGCGGCAAAAGCCGAAGGGTGGATTCTTTGACGCTACAGTAGACGTATTTTCTTTGAGACGAACATTATTGAGAAGAAATGTCAAAACACTGTCCAGCTTGTCGTCTGGCCATCTAATGAAATTGACTCCATGTGAGGTCCAACGATGTGTGTGTGTGTGTGTGTGTGTGTGTGTGTGTGTGTGTGTGTGTGTGTGTGTGTGTGTGTGTGTGTGTGTGTGTGTGTGTGTGTGTGTGTGTGTGTGTGTGTGTGTGTGTGTGTGTGTGTGTGTGTGTGTGTGTGTGTGTGTGTGTGTGTGTGTGTGTGGCTCGTACGACGACTATCTGACGATGTAGCATATATGCAGGGAACACCCCCTAGAATCAGCTGACAGCCAGCTCTTGCAGGATTAGGTTGCTGCCTGCTAATTATCCATTGCTATGTGCTGCATCACTGACAGAAGAAACCCTTACGGAAAACCCCTTCTTGGAAAGGACGAACAGCTTTGATAAACAAACTGGTCAAAGCACCCTTCAGGATCACTAATTCTACATCGTCGACAACGAGGACATTGAACATTTACTGAGCCAGAAGTGATACAAAATCAATTCTGCACCAAAAATTAAGGGAAAAGTTGGTTTTTTCCTTAATAACAGAAGTGATTTCTTCTACGATTTGCAAAACGGCAGGCTAAAGGAACTGACTTGGATCTACTTATTGTAAAACTAATATATACAGTTCCGTTATTTTTTATTCAGGTTTCCATGCACTACTAAATGGACAAAGTGTAAGCGTATAAATCACTATAACTATAAAATCAAAACTATAGGAGTATAAATATTAAATTTTCTAAGCAACTTGCAAAATAAAGTCGTTCTAATGAAGATTATTGAGGCAAACGACAAATTAGCCTTTTATAAATTCATGAGATCGAAACTTCAAGAGAGGAAAAGAATTGGAGTTTTAGTCGCAGAGGTGAAAGCATTATCAAAAACAACTTAGATAAAGATCAGCTATGTATTAGCGGACACTTTCTTAAAATCTTTCACTGATAATGGTCTCGACAACATATTAGGTTGGAAAAAGTCTCTTAATACTTCGAATTTTTTCCCGCGCTCCTTGTAAACGCACTAGCTAATATTGATAGCTGATTTCGTAATCCTATCAACTTGTCTACCATTCGCCCGCGGACACAGGCCTTCTTGTCCTTCGTTATTGTTGTAGTGTAATGCTGTATTAGTGTATTGCTGCTGTAGTATATTGCTGTTGTAGTGTATTGCGTATTTCGTAATGTTAAACGGCATTGAGTAAACCCGCGCAATGTACGATAAGGTTGACTACCCATGCTTTTTGTGTCGTACAGTTTCGTTCTCCAATAAACCGTTCGCGCTCTCCGACGTCTACAGCGACCTCCACAACAGTTATCTATCCAATCTTCCGGACTCAACAGATCTACCTCAGGGCCATTTTCGGCACGGCATTCTTCATGAGTTCATTAAAGGATCTGCAGCACGTCAGGCAGCCGACCAAATTAATCATTTATATGGCTTGGGATATACTACTCATCGCGCCTGTTATGAGTGGTTCGGAAAGTTTTTACAGGGAGATTATTCACTCGAGGATAAAGCAAGGACGGGAACGCCAACTGAGGTGGACGACACTGAACTAGTCCATCTTCTTCGTAACGATGGCAGGCAGACGACACGTCAACTGGCAGAGAAGCTTGAAGTGTCTCATAGGATAGTGGGAATCCATCTGAAGGATCTGGGCTTTGCATGGAAATTTGGAGCTTGGATTCCACATGCCCTGTCAGAGACTCAGAAAGGTCGATGGCTCTCCATCGCTGCTTCTGTTCTGTCCAGATACGAGAGAAAATCGTTTCTGCCGGTGACTGGAGATGATTCCTGGGTTCTGTATGCCAAGTACCGAAGAAAAATGTAATGGTACAAAAATGAGAGAACCCTAAGCCTTATCTCAAGCCAATGTTCACGAAAGGAAGCTTCTCTTGGGTGTTTGGTGGTGATGTCAGAGGAGTGATTTGCTGGGAAACTCCCAGAAGTGGAGAGACCCTTACTGCTGCCACATACAGTGGTCAACTCCGCAAAGTCGCCGCAGTTTTCCAAGAGAAGAGGCTTGAGAAGTCAAAGGTGACGATCCTGCATGACAATGCAAAACCACATGTTGTAAGACTCACAAGAGAAGCAACAGAGGAGCTGGGCTGGGAGGTAATTCCACATCCACCTCGCCCCTACCGACTACCATCTCTTCCGTACTCTCAAGCAAGAAGTTGAAGAGAAATATTTTGAAACGGATGAAGACCTCAAAAATTGGATTCAGCGATGATTCGACTCCAGAACTGCAGTTTTTTCAAGCGAGAGGAATTGGAAAATTACCCAGTCTTTGGAAGAGTGTAGTGGAACAAAGTGGAGACTATCTCAATTGACTTGACTTTGTAGTTGTGAAGTAATAAATCTTTGAAAAAAATGAAACACCTTTATCCAACTTAATTTTATCCCCAACCCAATCAATGCATTCCTTACTATGGAAAATTCTGTTTGGTTTCATGCAGGTGAACTGTATGAAGACCTTTCAAGTTGGCCTACGTCTTACTCTCAAACACCCGATGAAAAACCGTTTTCCTTTGTAAAACAAGCAAGTGCAAGTATTGCAAAGCCTCTTAAATTCATTTAAAATTTAAGCTTTATGACAGCTGAAGTTCCACATAGGTGGAAGAGCGCTATAGTTACACCAATACCGAAAAAGTCCTCATTTACGACATCACAAAATTATCGACCGGTTAGTATCGCATCTATGTTCGTCCGTATTTTCGAAAAAATTCTTAGAAAGAGAAGTGTTGCTCATTTCGATCACCACAACATAATCTCTCCTAACCGGGGGGCAGACATAACTCCGACGCCGCGCGAAACCCCCCTGACGCCGCGCACGGTGCGCGACGAAATTGGATGAGCTGTCGCGGTCCGACTGCCTCCTACAAAGGCGGATAGTGAAAAGTGTGTGTTGTCGATCGCGCAGAAGAAGGGAAGAGACATGAGGTGAGGATGAGACAAGTCTGATTCCTGTTAGGGAAGTGGGAGTGGTTGTTAAGAAAGTGTCGGCTGAATGAGACTCGATCTAGTTCGAATGAGTGAAGGGAAGCGGTCAAGGATCTGGTGAGGGAGATTCGAAACAAGAACTGTGACGGGATTAGCAACTAGAAGCTTCGGGAGCAAGTGTTTGTAAGTTTCTGAGGGGGGGGGAGGGATTAGCAAAATCTTGAAAACTCCACTCACATTCTGTGAATTGATAATTGATTACATTACACTTTACAAGAAAAAAAAACTAGGGCGTATGATAGCCGTATGTTTGGAAATTATATAAAACTCGAAATACAACAATAATGTAGAAAAAGTCGGAAGAATGGGGAAAAGTGCTATCGAGGTAAGATTTAACTCAGTGGGTGGAGAGTAGTCTTATAATGGAGAAAACAGGATGAAATATCGACCAAAGAGAGCCTCTGATGATAAAGACTCTTTTCCACGGGCTATCTATAGTGTTACATCCCTTCCACGGTTCGTTTCTAGTTGAAAAGCTGGAACAACCCTAAAATTTCGTGCTCCGCTGCTAACCATGCGTTACCGAGCGCATGTACGCGTTTCAGCTCCGCGACGTCGCGTTGGAGTTACGTCCTGGAGCCCTCCTAACCAGCATGATTTACAGAGGAAAACATCCACTGAAACGGCAATGCTACAGGCCTTGAATGATTGGACCAATAGCTTACGTAGATAACATAGGATGGCTTGATGTGGTTTAGCTGAATTTTAGATCGCAGGAAGTTTACTGTACGCGTTGAGTTCAGTTAATCAGCACATCAACCGGCTCTCAATGGCGTTCCACAAGGTTGCGCTCTATCCCCTATTCTATTCAATATCTATACTCACGAACCACCATCACTAATAACGAGCTTAGGAGTGAAATGCCTAGCTTTTGCGGATGACTTCAAAATTTACCATAGCTCACCACTCCATGATCAAAACCTTCTGCCGCTAACGCGGAGGAGAGCACAGAACTGGGCGGTGTGGCTGATCTAGCTTACCATACCTTGCCGGTGTACAGCGGGCACCAGCCCGCTTAGTACAAGAAAAAGAAATACCTCACCAATTAAAAAAGACAACATAAAAATCAAAAATAAAAAAAGAGAAGCAACTTTCTTTTAACCGTACGTTTAAAAGAGCCCGATACCCGCTCGATATAACAAAAATTTAAAAAAAATCAAAATAATAAAGATTGCATTCGCGAAGTACACATTCAAATCTCTTCCACGAAGTTTTCTAAAAATAAATGGTATGCGTGGCTTACCGCCTACCAGACCTTAAGTAGAAACAGACCTAAACCGACCTTCATTATTTATTTATTTATTTATTTATTATTTAATGGACGCACGCTTAAGTATACAGCAACACAAACACAAACAACAACAATAGCTAGAAACAAATAATAGAACAATTAGGAACAAGGGATGAGTGAGGAATGAAATAAAGGTAGAAAACTGATTGGCTAGGGAGCATTAGACTAAGAACCTAAATGTTATAAAAGTAAATACGGAGAACTAAGCACCTGAAACATATGAAATCAACAACACAAAAAATAACAACTAACGAGAGTCCATGCCCAACGTCAGTATAACCAGTTTTTGGAATGAATTCTAGTGTAACGACAGTTCGCCTTTAGCAATCAATTGGTTTAGCCGGAAGGAAACCCTCGGCAAAAGAACCCAGATCTTGCAGGCAAAGCTTCGAATTAAAGAAACCACCTCTGGTGCGTGGAGGCAAAAATTTAAAGAAGGTGGCGAAATTGATGCTCGTTTTTCCTTTCCATTTAGGAGAGACAGCGATTTACGGTTGGCAACGTCTTTGAGTCATGCTTCTCAGACAATTCAGGCACTAGTTCCTTATAATAACACCGTAGTTGTGACAGATTGAGCGGGTCTGGTAGGGAACTGTACTTAAATCCTATTTGTAGGTGAGCTCATCGTCGTTGCGGCAAAGTAGCAGTTGACCCAGCCAGAAGCATACGCTTGATAGGATACTCTGGACATAGCACTGCCCCATATCTAGCCGGCTTTAGTGCCAGGAAGGTGCACGTAACACACTCCCCAGCTCAAAAGGATAGAGGCAACAACATATGCAGCAAGAACGAGGAATGATATCTTCAAAGTAGACGTCGTGAACCTTCTCAGAGCCGTGACACGTTGAGTGAATAGCCGTATGAATCGCCGAAGCTCCACAATCCTCTAGTGACATGCGCTACGGAGAAAACCGCAGCATCAACAGCTCCAGCTGATGTCAACACTGACACATCCGACCCACAGCAAGCTGAGAACAAACTCGCTATCACGGACAGCCGGGATAATCCCGGCCGGAGAGGCGGAGCCAGTGTGCGGCACTCAGTGTCTGCGCCTCGCCTCTGTAATCCGATCTAGCGATGAAAAACGTCGCTGATTACGTCTTTAACAGAACTAGAGCAAGTGTAAGTGCAGCTGAGCCGCATTAGGGAGAGCATGAAACTCGAACGAAAAACCATCTGGAGCCCTATTCTTGTTATTTGCCTTGCAGGCTTGTGAAGCGGAATCGTTAGGTCGACTCGTTTCTCTTGGTGGTATAGATTACTACCAGAGCAGAGGTTCCCGAAATACCAGCAGTGAGCCTGCCCAGGAGGCAGTCTATTGTGCGAGGCCGGAAGAAGAGTCTTGCGGCACTGCACCACGACCTCGTCCATTTCCCTACTATCGTGGTGGGACATACGCCCCCCCCCCGGGATGGGAGACTCGCCGCGGACGAGTTGTCGCGGTGCCTCGAGAGTAGTCGCAGTTCTTGGGGATGTTCAGGAGGTGCAACGCCCGTCGCCGGGGGCATGCGACCTTCCTTTCATCCCCTTGCACACCACATCTAACCACCTAAGCTTCACCGAGAGTCTAATGGCTGTATTACGAAGCCTTTGAGACGCAGAACAAAATTTCCCTGTACACAGAAGAGCTGGTATACCTCCTGGCGCTACACCCCCACAGGATGAGGGCGTATCTTCTGACGCGCTGCCGCAGTTCTCGGTCTCATTCTGGCACGACTTCGCTTAGGGGCGTGGTCCGCTTCATACCTGCGGGGTAGGACTATAACATCCTATTCCTCATTAGGTTTTTCAATCTAAGCCTAGCAAACCTTACAACATGCTTCCTAGATCGTGACAAGGCCGGAGTAACGAATTGGTATCAAACTCGTCAGGGAAGGATAACAAACTGGCTTGTACATCGGCTGGCCACCGCAAATCGTAGATTGGGCATCCTCCAAAGAAGGAAATAGAATGCATGGCCTGCCCTGCAAAGTGATGGAACGGCAACACGTTCTACTCTTCTTCTTGACAGAACAGATACTGAACACTGGACAACCATCCTATACGTAGTACATGTAGTATCATTGATGGGACATCGTCCGAAGAAGTAAATAGAATGAGTCAATGAGCTGAAGCGCTAGATAACCAGGACAGAGTAGCATTCATCAGGAAAGTGCGCGAACAACTCTACGACGGCACAAGGAAGAAGTATTGGCTAACATGGGCAAGAGCGGTTTCTTAACCTCGATTCATGGGCTTCAGAAGTACAGGCCAAGTATAGAGTTAAATCCGATATCCCGTGAAAGTCGAATACGTAGCGCATTCCAGACAGGTATAGATTATAAAGACGGCCCATCAATCCTTTACGAAATATGCCACGCATTCTTCTTCTACGGGATTTCGAGGAAGCGAACTGAATGCGTATTTGGCCACACAATGACTTGCGGTGGCCAACCCCAGTGAGGAAGTCAGCGCTTTACCATTCCCAGACAAGTCTGTTGCCGTTTCTTGCCGATTCGCCAGAGGGGAGGGGTGAAAGAATTGGTTGTCCTGTGCAGGAAAACCGAACCGCGAACCTGGTATCGGGTGCATACGACAGCCTCACCTTCTCCGACTGCGCTACACGCTCCCATAAGGGTACTAGTAATTATCAAGGCTGAACCAAGTGGTATGGCTTGCTGTGGATTGCGCTGTTATGGTCTCGTGATAGTTTTCCAATGAGCGTCACTGTAAGAACTTTCATGCTCAGAAGAAGTGGCGCGGCGCCTTCAGTTGAGAGCGAAGTTGCACCAGCACTCCAGGATTAGATGGAAACACGGCTACAGCCATGCGACTGTTGCCAGCAGAATATTAACTGCCATTTTTCAGTTGTCATATAGCCACTTTATCACAGGCGCTCACTCGTATAATTCTGGTATTCATGAATTTTCGAAATTGTCCGGAACATAGGCAACAGACGTGGAATCGAAAGCTTGCAGTTTTATACCCTTTAAAGTTTTTTCTTAAATTAAAGGCTTCATGAAGTTTTAAACTCTTTGTTTAGCTTGTTGAGGCAGGTGTTGCTTAAATTTTATAAAAACGTAAAAATAATTCTAACACATTTGCTTAAGCCGGGAGCGGCTGGTAGAGAGGCTATATGTTGTTAAAGGATGTTTTGTTGCGATCAAAACTCTTGCGCCAGGCGGGACTCGAACCCGCATCTTCTGCTTTCCGGGCAGCGATGTTCGCCTTATACCACCGGCGCTGTTTGACCGCACATAACATGTTTGACCGCGAGGATATCGCGGATGTTACGTGCGGTCAAACAGCGCCGGTGGTGTAAGACGAACATCGCTGCCCGGAAAGCAGAAGATGCGGGTTCGAGTCCCGCCTGGCGCAAGAGTTTTGATCGCAGCAAAACAACCTGTAACAACGTAAAAATAATTCTTCCTGAATATATCCTTGCCCTTCACTCTGAAAGATTCTCGTTTTTGATTAAAAAGACGCTCAGTTTGGTGTCATATTCTGCTCGATTCGGTTTGAAAAGTGTCCAATTTGCTTTAAGAAAAGACTTTGAGACTTGAGTTGAAAATTATGCGTGTGAGCACAGATGGTTTATGTTGCATGTGACGACTCAAAAAACTAGAATTTGGTTTAAATTTTATTTTTTATAATTTTATAGATTTTTTAAGATCAGCCTTATTTTCGCTTTTTTATTTGCTTTTTTGTTTAACTTGTTTGAATTTTGCCCCGGTTCATAATCTAATGTGTATGGCATGCCATTTTAACGTAAATATAATATAATTCATGAATAAAAAATAAAAATAAAATATTAGAGTATTGTGCTGAACCGCGAGGTTTATTGGGAAGTACAGCAATGTCAAATAAGTTCGGCTGGTCGTGAGGAGACTAGGCGTCTGTAGACAAGGAGGATTTGTTATCGTCACCGCGCAAAGAAGATTATCCAACGGTGAATGGCAGACGGAGACGAACGACATGCGAAGGCTACGGACGGCACGTCGGCTTTAATACGTCTCGTCGCTGAAGAATCCCCAAAACACGATGATGTTTGTTGCGGTCAAAACTCTAGCGCCAGCCGGGACTCGAACCCGCACCACATCACACATTACAGATAAACAGGGGTGCGGTTTCTACTCCCACCTGGCGCTGAAGTTTTGGTCGCAACAGAACATCGTTAGACCCCGGAGGGATGGAAGCCTTGGTTGGCCTGGGCGGGAAATCCGAACCAGGAACCTGGTATCGGGTGCACGCTACAGCCGACGCCTCCTGCGGCTGCACTACACGCGCCCACGGTTTAATTACCCAAGTTTGAGGCTTATAATTTCAAAATTTCCATTTTAAGTTTAAACGTGATTTTAGTCTCCAAAACAACTCAATGTTTGCTGTCAAACTACGCACTTTTCAATACACGCTGGAGACTTTTGAAATCAAACAGAACATCTTCGAAACTAAAGGAAGCGCCTTACAGATTAAATTAGGCACTCTCTAACAATGCAAAATATTTTTTCCATAGGAAAACTCACTAAAATGTTCTTAGAAAATTTATAATCTACCTGCCCCAGAAGGATGAGTGCAGCCCTTGAAACTTTACAAAATTCTTACTTTTTTAGGAAAAAAGTAGTTTGAAGCCTACTTTAATATGCAGCAAGGCAGCTAGGCACTATTGTACTTTCACAACTCCAAGGGTCGGGGAGAGATCGAAAAAAATTCGCCAAAACTTCGCCTAGGGGGAGATTATTTGGGGTGCTGATCAAGAATCTGAAATCCGTTACGAAATTTCGGCCGATTACGGTTTGTTACGGTAGGTACAGGGAAGGCTACTAAGGCTGCCATGGTGATAATCACCGATTTCGCCTAAATTTTTCCTAGGGGGTTATTTGTGGTGATGATTACGAATACGACATCCGTTTTTAGTTTTACGCTGGAGACGCTTGGTTGGGAGGAAAATCCGACCGAGGAACATGGAGTCGGGTACGAATAACCCAGGCGCCTCCACCGACTGCGCTACGGTAACCTACATTACCCAAGAGTAAAACAAAAATGGATGTCATATTCGTGATCATCACAACAAATAACTCTCCCCCCCCCCCTCCAGGCAAAGTTTGGGCGAAAGCGGTGATTATGACCTTGGCAGCCTAGGTCGCCCGAACCTACCGTAACCTACCGTAATCGGCTGAAGTTTCGAAAACGGATCTCAGATTCGTGATCAGCACCCCCAAATAGGCGAAGTTTAGGGAATTTTTTTTCGACCTCTCCACGACCCGTGGAGTTGTGAGAGTACAATAATACAATATATTATTTTACGGCAGCTATTTTTAATTATGTCAAAAAAGATCGCGCCGTGTACTCGTCCAAGGCGTCACAAACTTTCCTTTACAGAAAGAAAAAACTTTGTTAACGTGAAGTTAAGACAAAAAATCTAGAAATTAATCTCGTATTTTCACATCACGCCTTCAAATAAGTAGCACTCACGCTGTCAATCAAATGAAAATCGCGACACGAAAAAGAAAAAGAAAAGAAAGAAGAAGAAAAATGCTCAATCCCTCCTCGTAATAGGTTGCGCTGCACTCAAGAATCGCAGCTTTTCCGCGCTTTAAAATAAACTTCAGTCTATTATTTAATATAAAAAGAATAAATATTTATAATGCCTCGAACACTGTTACCAATGTCCTAATATTACCAATGTTTTTTTGCGAATAAAAGCCTTGCGCCAGCCGGGGCTCGAACACGTACGTTCTGCTTTCCGGTCAGCGATGCTGCGCCTTACACCAACCAACGCTGGCTGTTTGGCCGCTCGTAATATCCGCGATATCCTGGGGCGGGACCCATTAACGACTTACGGCAGTTTAACAGAGAAAATACAGCCGAAATACCTGATAGCGCGGCTTATCAAGCGATATGGTGAACTATTTCGCCGCGCTATCAGGGATTTCGGCTGTATTTTCTCTGTTAAATTGCTGTATGTCGTTGATGAATCCGGCCCCTGGAGGGGCATGAGCACAGTGTTAACCGTTCTGGACAGGTTATGATTTTCTAAGAAGGTGATAGAAATCTTTCCAAGACAGCAATTGATTTTGAGCTTCTTAGGGAGTATAATGTGGAAGGTGATCGCTTCGATTTGAACGCTTTCAGTTTGGTTTTAATCCAGCCTGACTTGCTCTAGAATATTTAAGGTTTTATGCATGAGTGCACTGTGCAGTTAGTCGAAGTTTCACTTACGTTTAAAGGTACTTTAACGTTACGGAAATAAGTGGAAGATAACAAATTCGTGTCGCACAACTACGGTAAATACTGAGCAGAAGTTCAGAAGGTCTTTAAAGGAAAAATTTAAAATCCAATTAGGTTGACAATCCTTGAATTTGACGTTGCTTAAACCTTTGATTTTCAGACAAAGGATAAAGTACGGCGTTACTCATCCCTTTTGGGATGCGCCGCGCATTCTTCTTCCAAGTCTGTCGTGGAGACAAGCAAAATGCGTATTTGGCCGTACAATAACTTGCGATTGCCAGCCGTTGACTAAGTCAATATTTTATCCTTCCCAGACAAGTCTGGTAGCAATTCGCCGACTCCGGAGGGATGAAAGGCTACGTTGGTATGAGCGGGAAATCCGAACCAGGAATCTGGTATCGGGTGCACGCGACAGCCGGCACCTCCTCCAACTGCGCTACACGCGTCCCATGTGATGTACATGATTTTCAGATACAACTGAATATTTCAACGAGTCCTATACACGTGTAGAGCTCAAAATGTCAATCGGAACTCAGAATCTAGTCACCGGAAGCAGTTACATCCGCCTTATAAAGGGATAGCTGTTCGCTGGTCTCTAGTTACGATCATTGGTGTTTCAGGAGTGGAGTCGAGAAACCTCGTCTTCCATTCTTCCTGAGCAGCTGCTTCACATAAATAAGTAATGAGAAACTGAGCACGAGATGGCGCTGAGAATGCAATTTTCAAAAGATTTGCTAGCGTGGCTGCAACTTGAATAAAGGGTACTTTGATTTGCATTTTAGTTTATTATTTAGTCAAAAGAAAAAGAAGAGAAAAGATTGGGACAAAGGCAAAAAAAGGCGGGGTCAGTTCTCAACGCAATTTGGGGAATTTCCTGCGAGGTTTTATGGAGAGAATGAGTATGTAAGTTGGTGAAAACTGTTTGAATAACCATGGGAATGGATGAAAAATTACTAGTTAAAACACAAGAAAAAAATCAGAAACTCAATTTATCTTATTTTTTCAGCAATTCTCGTTCGACGACATCTCGAGAATGAACTGGAAAGAAACTCATTGCGGGCGGAACCAAAGATCGCATATTGCTAAGAGTTCGAAGATGACTTAGCCAACAACTCCTCGGGGACTGCAGTGGTGAATGGCATCCAGTGTGTAACCCAAGCGGCACTAGAGGACAACCATGTGAAGAAAACACGTTGAGTACGCATTCAGGCGAAAAGAGAACACTGCCAGATCATCCTCATGAAGAGACCCACGACACCTTTCTAGATGGGGTTGTCACCATATAAGCTACAAATGAGGCATTCTTCAACTGTTTGTAGGACTGAGCCGGGTGTTCCAGGCTTTTCCTTCGCACTCATCACCCTAAAGTCATAGGGTAGTGAAGGAGCGGCTGGAATCTAAGGGTTGTGGAGAAAGTTCTTGCCAGTTCTTTCTTTTCTTTGAAAAATCTTGGAGCATCAAAGGCAGAAGATTCTGGAAATGTAACCTAGAGGAATGCGTTCAATTTTTACGTCGAATCGAACACTTTTCACCTCAAAATGGACATTTTACACGTCAAATTGGACGCTCTTCTAAACTTCCTTAGGACCTCTGAAATCAAAGCTTACTCTTCCAAAGCGAAAAGAGCTTTTTCTACATCAGACTAAATACTCTCCAAAAAGGTTAGAACAATTCTTTTTACAAGAAACATTTTAGTACGATTTCTTTGAAGTTTTAATTCACCTACCCAATAAGTGAACACACTGTTTGAATTTTTATTTTTTTTATTTCTTGGGAAAAATTATGGTTTAAAGCTTGCTTTATGTAGAGTGAAAAGTAACTTTGGTTGTGTAGTTGTAAAGCTCGATTTAATCAATGCTTTATTTCCGTTTCGGGCATTAAGCTCCTCTTCAGGTCTAAAAACAACAGTGCTGCAGATTATAGTATACAACAACATATAGACACACAACTCATCACAGACCTGGGAACTGTGGGGCAGAAGGATGGGGGGCCAAGGGGTTTCTGTTGCGCGGTTTGGCCGTCAATGAAGAGCCGTGTTCTTTCTGGTGCTTATATACATTGGCGAATAGTGACCGCTCTCCCACATCTCCACGTCGCCATCATTGTCGGCCGGTCACTCCGCGTGCCCTTGTAGGGTGATAAGCCTCATTACGCACTTCATTTCCTCCCTACTGATTGGTGGCTTCCAGTGTCTTATCTCCAGCGCTTCCTTGATCTTCCTCTCCACCGGATCTGTGAGATTCCTGTGAAGAATCGAGACCCGCAGTTGCGGGATCGGACCACGTGTGTGCCTCGAGGTGCGGTGCTTAGAGAATGGATTGTCTGGGTAGCTTTGAGTGCTACGCAGATCTCTTAAATGCTCATCCATTCTCTTTCCAATTGCCTTTCCTGTTTCGCCAATGTAAAATTCCTCACAGGAGGCACAGACCACTTTGTAGACCACACCCTTGAAATGGCATATTTTGAAATCTCCTTCTCAGATCGAACAATCCGGCCTTTCACACTGCTTCTGATATGGACGCGATGACGTAAGCAGGCGTCGTAAAGATGGAGGTGGTCGGAATATGAGGCTTGGAGGAAGCCCCGATAGTTTGACGACGTTGACGTCCGTAGCAAAGGAATCCGTGACGAAATGTATGACCAAAGGAGAGCCGCCAGGTGATCGTTGAGGTTTCCAACAACGACCATCCTTGCGCTATATCCGTTTTGCCGCAGAATTTTTTTCAGTTTGTCTCATCCACTTCTCGAGTGTTCGCAGATGTCAGAGCAGCAGAGGTGGTTATCATATGATGAACATAATTCTGTTTCGTATACATATGATGACAACTCCTTCCATGCAGAAGAATGTTGTGAGAAGCCGGTTTTCTTCACCACACGTTACTGACTCTACCCTCTAATATTCTTTCTTTCGTGTTCAGAAATGGGAGAAATCTATCTGGACCTGGAGCCTCTGATGTTAGTTTAATCGTTGGGAACGTTGAATTCAGACGTGCAAGTGTCTGCCGTAGTGTTGTACCCGATTTTCCCACAACAAAGGTGTCGTCGACATATCGTCCAAAATACAGCACTCTCGATGACAAGGCTGGTGGCTCGAGATAATCCATAAATATGATGGCGAACAATGGTGCCAATCCTCTTCCCATTGCTAGTCCTCGTGTTTGCTTATAGAACACACTTCGGAAACGGAATGTGCTCACTTGGACTACGCTCTGCAGCAGCACCCCAACATCTTCTCTGGTTAACCCAAAAGGTTGGAGAAGTTGGTGATGCAGACTTAGTCCATAGCGAAACGCTTTCACCTTGATCTACCATGATCTATCACTCGACCTGGGTGCCAGACGAACTGCGTGATTCGAACGAGGCGTCAATCACCACTGCTTGTGAATCGTTGCTTCCCTGCCCATATAGGATATTTGGGTGACAGCCATTATGATGGCTTTAATTAAGGTTTATGAGGGGTGAAAATAGAACGGTGATTTCAATTAGAAGTACGTGATGGTGCTTCAAGTGTGAGATGCAGTGCGAACAACACGGAGTCGAGGAAGAAATTTCTGCTTCTAATCTCTTCTAATTAACATTTGTCCGCGTTAAAGGCCAGAAACTTATTACGAAAATCTTTAAATTGAAATAAACAACCGTTTTTATAGCAATCTTATTATCTTAATATAAAACATAACAAAATGTAAAATTCAAAGAAGTGAAGAAAGGTGTAAAATAATAGAATTTTTAAAATTATAATTAATTAAAAGAATGGTATGTCACAAAATATAAAACATAAAAAGGTTCGTTTCGCCACTACCTTCAGACGAACCTTTGTGTTATACTCCTCCCGTGGCTCTTCAGTGAAGAAGAGGAGTATATTTTAAGATTTCTTTAAATTCTGTTTATAAAAGAAAGAGAAAGGAAAGCGAAAATGGAAGAGAGAACAGATTAATAAATGCTGAGCAGGTCGGTTGAATCGGCTTCTCAAGCGGAGATCCATGAGAACACCGGCACTGCACTACCGAGAATGTGGAAACTGACAATCCCCACGGGAGGCAGACGAACATAAATGAAATAAGGGTTGAAAATGAGCCCTCGATGAGGGAACGAAACGAGGTCGTCAGCACATCCATGAAGGCAGCCAAAACTGAATAACACCAAAGTCGTGTTGAAGGCCTATTGAAAAAGTGCACTCAAGGTCACAACAAATCTTCCAAAGTTTCAGCGAGTTGAAAGAAATTTTGCTACAAAGGATATGGTTAAGGAAAGGTTTTATTACATACATGTCAAGCGCCACAGACTCTACTTCCACGTTGTATCGTAGGGCAATTTGAATGAGTATTTGGGTTACTTACGGAAGCCAGCGCTGTTCGACAAGTCAGTGTCCTACTCTTTATTGAGCAAATCTGATACTGATTCGGAGATAACGAAGAATCCAAGGACCTTGAACCGATGTGTACACGATCGCCGCCGCCTCCTACCACTGCTTCACCACACTACCACCTAATTCTTAATTTAGTGGTCAGCGGTCAGCGTCGCGCAACGTGAAATCAAGAGGACGAAGCTCGGAGTGGCACAACTTATGCGAGAGAAGGCCTCCAGAGTTCTAAACTTCGTCGACATTCGAAGATCAGAGACGCAGTCGCATGGGACAAGTCGTCGAAAATAAGGTGGGCCGGCCATATAATGCGCCTTGCAGACACCCGACGAACTGACCCACAAACAGCGGGTAGAAACCGATGGAAGTGCAGAATAAGTAGGCACCTCCTCAGAATTACCCTTACCCATTTCTAAAAGTACGCTTTCACGATTCCAAATATTTCGCAGAAGAATACATAAAGCATGAATTGCGTTATAGCACGCCACAATTAGAACATTTTGGGTAGAAACGCATATTCATTAGTATCATCTTCGAACGAATCAGCTTTCAAAGCTACCGAGGCGAAAGGTGACCATGAGTTGTCAGCAATGAAAGCGCTTCTAATTAACACGTGAAAGCTATTTAATTTCGCTTCATGCCGAATTAAACCTTCATTTCAAAAGAATGACTTCGAAGAAGTTCAGCTGATCTGCTTCGCAGCAAGCACCGTATACTTGAAGAAAACTCCATTCCACTTCAATTGAGACGAACTAGGCCTTCCTCATACGTACAGGAATTACATATGATAGTAAAAACGATGTCTTTAACAACAGTAGCACTAAGAAAGAAATGAAACAAAGAAAAGAATAGAAAAGCGTCAGCATTTCCAAATAAGAAACAAATTAAATGCTGATTCAAATGTAGATCTACCAATTATTTATTCACTCCTAAACTTTATAAAGGCCAAGTAAAATTTAGATTTATTACCGCGGCATATAATAGTAGTGTTAAGACCAAAGCTCTAGAAATGTGTTGTATATTTACATTTCTAAAAACACATATCATTTATTACGCAATTAATACAGCTAGTAATACAAGGTCGATTAAAACATATTGGGCTATTAAAAATTCTAACAAAACACAAGAATTAACAAACATTGACGCAGACAATGTTAAATTGTATTCAGCTGATTTTACAGACATGTTCACTAGCATCTTGATGTATTAGAAGAAATGAAAAACCTTATCATACTTTGCTTCAAGAATTCTGGAAAGCATTTCATGGCATGTAATGGACTCAGAGCTTTCTATACTGACATATCAGTTTAGAACAGTAAATACAGATATTAAAATACATCGGATCTTCTACATCTACTGAAAAATAGTTACTGCATATTCGCCAGTATAATTTTTAAGCAAAATAAAGGAGTTCCTCAAAGCGGTAACTTTAGCGCGTTACTAGCTGACCTAACCATGTCAATCTTTGAATTTGAGTGCTCTAAGAATACAATTTTAAATAGAAACCAATTATTTAAGCCATTTAGATATATGGATGACATACTTATAATTCATAATCAGAGAGCTACATTGATTACATACTTACTTTAGTTTACAAAAATACATTGGAATTAAAAAAGACACACGACAATGAACACAAATGTAATTATCTAGACATAAGAATTAAGGTCATAAATAATAAAAATAATGAAGGAAGGTGGCGAAACGATCACAAAGTTTAATTTCCTGCTTCTTTATATTAATCTAATATATTTCAATATAAGGAGAACTGTTTGACCCTATAAGGTCCCCAATCGTATCCTATTAGCTGTCAGGTTTTTGGACGACGTCCCGCCAATTAGCGAACCTGCAAATTTTCGCGCGCCACAAACTCGTCCAAATAGGGCGGGAAGCGGGCGACGGGCGGAATCGTGTAGGGAACGAACGTCCCCTGAAGAATTCAGACGAGCGCCTGGTGCGATCCCTACCGCTCGCATGTGAGAAAATTTCTAATTTTTGTACTTTTATATGGCTTCAGTTCTATGCTAAAGTTTGCTATAGCCTCTCAAACAGTGCATATATTTTTTGGGGACACCCTGTTTTTAGAACCCCTCTCACAGTAGATGACATACATAGAGCTTCAAGAGGCAGCTAATGGAAAACCAGAAACAGGCGAAATCTTCGAGCAGTGCTCATTACAACAAGGAAAACCTCGGATGTCGTTGAGAAACTCGGACACACATCATAAAGTGGGGCGGCTTGGTGCAGGCTGCACCGAATGCGCTGTGCGACCGCCGATGGAAATCTCATTACTGGCGAACGGCTCGGCTCGGGGCGTCTTCTACCGATGTTCTTGAAATTAGAGACTCCAAGACATACTGGATCCTCAGCGCACCAGACGGTTTGCCAATCGTAGATTCACTCCCGGAAACGGAAGCATTTTCCGAAAAAACAACACTTTCGCCGTGATTTTCACTTAATGAATGGAGATCACGTCACTCCTTTCAAAATCTGAGCAGTTTGGCTGGAAAGCAAGAAGTGAGGTGCTCTTGGTCACAAGGGAGTTGAAAAGAAGTTAGGCTCGACCTAGGAAATCATTGAAATTTCGTGGAGTGGCAGAGGAGAGGGCTATGGAGCAAGGGTTATACGCTATTATGACTTACGATCTATGGCGACTCGGCGGTTTTATGATCTGCGCCGATTTTTGGCATTTTTTACGATCTACAGTTTACAAAATTTCAAGCACTAAGTCGTAAATTTCTAACCAGCTGGAAATTTTATAGCCACTTGCGATATAAGCTTCTCGTTGAAACGCCATACATTGGCTGAAAAAATAGAACATTTAAATCAAGATTTTCTCCACCTTCCTAAAATATGCACGCTTTATATGGAGGATTTTTAACTAGCAAGACAAACTAAAAAAATTGCTTGTTGTATCCAGTTTAAGCCAACAATAACATGTTGATTAAATGAATATAGGGTGACCGTTCATTAACAATAGTAAAAATAAATCTCTGAAAATTTGGTTGTACTATATGTTAGGTAACTCTAATAATTTCCCACCATAGAAACTTTGATTTTTGTTTAGGCACAACCCTGGTTTAGGCCAGAGACGTGGAAACACTCGGTAAAGGCGCTAACGACAGCTGAGAAAATTTGACACAAAAAACGACTTAAGGAATAATGTTCCTGATACGAAGAAAATTTGCTCCCAAAATTGAAGGAAGCAATTTTATGGTGTAATCCAGCAATGAGCCGAAGTGAGTTACTCGGACTGGAGATCCGGCCGAGAAATCTACTCTTTCACACATTCCTTCCTCTCGGCGTGACTCGTGGGAGCCTACGGCGAGAATTTAATTCATAAAGACGCTGACAGCTCTGCATACTAATACCTCTATGAGCTGCACTAGTGCTGAAGCCATCTCACATTAATGGCTTTTAGGACGTTTTTCACGAAAGAGAAATAATCGCAAGATATACAAGGTTCACTGTCTTATTTCACTTAACCTCAGATGGGAAGACGCCGGTGGTGCTTGTCCATGCTGAAGTGAAGATCAATAAGGAAGTATAGCTGAAATCGGTCCTGGAGAAATAATATTAAATATTAGAAATATTAAAATTGAAAACAAAAATACCTAAGAAGGTTCGTTTCGCCACATTATTCTTCATACAAACCTTATTTTATGTTGTAGCACCTCCCCTGTGGCTCATCAGTGAAGAGGGGGAGATGCTACAAACTAAATAAGTGTTGATTAAACTCACGTATGTTTGTTCCTTCCTCCAGTACCGCTCACAGTGAGCGTATGCCAAAATAGAAACTACACAGTTGTGTATATCATTAACATATTGATATTATTGTTACGATTAATGTGCATTCAGTGTTGATTGTTGGTGTATTGGGGTAGTTTAAACATGATATAATTAATATTAGGAATTGAGAGGATATAGAACTTAAAAAGTAGTAAAGTATGTTTTGGAATAATTATTTAATGTTTTTAATAAAATTAATCATTTTATTATTCACATTATTATCTATTAAGTTATATTTATAAAAAATTTGTTGGTTTTTGTAAATACATTTTAATATGTTCTTAACTATAAAATTTTTGGTAAAACCATTATGTATAAATATATCATAAAGTTCTTTTATTTTATTATTAAAATATTCTAGTTGGGAACATGTTTTTGCAACCCTTAAAGTTTCTGTATAAATAGTATTACTTTTTATATTAATTGAGATTTCCGAATCCCTGTGCGGAAATCTATTAACTTTAAAATTAAAAGAATCTGTTTTATTATATAAATTAGTAATTGTTTTGTTGTCAATTATTTTTATAGTCATGTCTAAATAATTACATTTATATTCATTTTCATGTGTCTTTTTTAAAGCAATTACATTATTATAAATTAGATTTAAAGTATTGTCAATAAATTCTTCATTATAATTATGAATTATAAGTAGATCGTCCATATATCTAAATGGTTTAAATAATTGATTACCATTTATAATGGTATTCTTAGAATATTCATATTCAAACATCGACATTGTAAGATCTGCTAATAGTGGACTAAAATTTCCGCCTTGTGGAACGCCTATGTTTTGTTTGTATATCTTATTAATAAATATACAGTAACTGTTTATTAGTAAATAATTAACTAAATATAGAATATCTGTAATATTATAATATCTGTATTTATAGTTATCTTTAATATTATCTGTATAGAAGGTTTTATACCCATTACTAGCTATATAATGCTTTCCTGCATTTTTAAAACATATATTCAGAAGATTTTTGATATTTTCTATTATGACATTATGTGGTATATTTGTGAACATATCTGTAAAATCCGCTGAGTATAATTTGATTTTATCATTTTTAATATTATCTAGTTCATGTGTTATATTACAATTATTAATAGCCCAATATGTTTTAATTGTTCTACAGTTGTTATTTATAATATTAGAGTAATTGATAAAATGATTTTTAAAATGTGTAAATAAGTTGCAGAGTTCTAACGCTAAAGATTTTATACTACTATTATAGGCTCCTGTAATAAATCTGAATTTAATAGGATTTTTGTGTAGTTTAGGTAAAGAATAAATTATTGGTAAACTACCTTCAGTATTATTATTGTTTAGTTTATTTTGAAGAAGGAAATTTCTATGTTTGTTTATAATAGATGTAATGTTTTCGTTATTTATATTAACATAAGAATTACTTGTGTTAGTGTTTATTAATGTATTGTTTATAATATTATAAGTAACTCCCATCTCTTTCATTAAATTAAGTAAATAAAATTTTTTGCAGATGATTCCATAATTGTTATTAGCTTTATCTAAAGGGCAAAAAATAAATTTCTTTTGTAGTAACCGAATAGTTTTATAAGGAGTGTAAACTTTTTTGTTTAGATTATTTTCAGTAAGTAAAGGTTTAATTTTATCTCTGTATTGTTGTTTAAAGAAATTATTTAAAATTTCTAATCTTGTATGTGGTATTTTATAATATTTTTTTATAAATTCTATTATTTTATTAATTGTTTCAATGTATGTATTATAAATATTAACTCTATCATATCTTAATTTTGGTCTGTATTTTGTACCTTTTGATAAAATTTTAATTAACTGTTTATTTTCTATAACACTTATATCGCCTGTAATAATGTGTTTATGAAAAGAATCTATGTATAAATTATATTTATCTTGATCTTGATTACATATACAGTCATTATTTATAATATTAATACATTCTTCTGAATTTAAATTTTTAAGGAATTTATTATAGTTAAAGATGACATTGGATATGGGACGTTTGTAGTTATATACAACTTTAAACGGTATAAATTCTTTTCTACAATTATCATTTATAAGTTGTTTGACTTGGATGTTGTTAAATATTTTATTAAAATTTATTCTGTCAAAGATATTACCCTTGTATTCCATATTTATTAATTTAAATGTTTTTGTATTTGATATCCTTTCTTTATTTTCCGGTTTATATTTAATATGTGTTAGTAAACATAATACAACATATTTAGTTTCTTGTCTAATGTTATCAAGAAATGAGGGATTTAGACTAAGATTTATGAGTTTATGTTGTTCTTGTTTATTTAATTTTTTAACTTGTTCATAAATTTTGGCTATAGGTAAACTATTATTGTTATTATCTGCAATGTATTGTATAAAATTGCTAATTTTATTTTGTTTTTTATTTTTAATTCTTTTTTTGTTTCCTCTGTTATTTCTATCTTTAATTATTCGAAGTGAAAAGAAAGGGTGATTTGATTTATAATTAAGTGGGTTGTTAATGTTAGATATATTACCATAGTTTTTTATATTATCATTTAATCCAAACGGACAAGCACAATTAAGTAGTTTAATCCAAAAGAGTTCTTTTTTAAATAAAATTGATTTGTTTGAATTTTCTTCTAGCGAGTCTAAAATTGTGAATTTTAAATTTGATTTACAATTATGGAAGTGTTGATAAAGAGGAGTGAATTTCTTTTTATTATTAATAAAATATAAGTGTTCTCTTATTCTATCTTTCAAACTTCTCGTCGTAACTCCAACATATTGCATTTTACAGGAAACACAATTAATACAATATACAACATTTTGTGTTTTGCAGTTAGTTGTTTCTTTTTTATAGGTGTTAATACGAAAATTAGTAACAGTTGATGTAATAAAATGTTCATAATTGATTATTTTACAATAAGTGCATTTATCGTTACATATAGACCCTTTGTTGTTATTACCGAAATTTCTAATTGTATATTGTTTGCTCTCGTTTTTATATTTAATAAATGTTAAACAGTCATAATAGTTAGCTATGTTATTAGTGATTTCGTCTTTAGACCTTATATCAAAGTACCTGAGCGGTCTGACCCAGATACAGTGAGCAGTATCCCAGAAGGGTTTAAGGGTTTAAGTCTTGAAGCCATGGTCCATTTCTCACTTCCAAAGGTGCGCCAGGAAACAGGCACCGCAAAGTGATAGAAATACAACGAAGTCGCTTGGTGTGGTCGTTGGAGCCGTTGAGAACACGACCGCAGGCGGTGTTGTCACGCGGTCCAACCAAGTATTAGGTTGTAACGAAATAAATGGCACTGAACCACTGTAAATTTAAACAGTTAATATCTCGGCTTGTAGGCAAGTTTATTAATCGAAATAAAAACCTTCTGATTCCACACATCTTTGCCAACGTGAAGCAAGCTTTTTTATCCCAGTAGCATAAAAATCGGACGTTCTGGAATTGACGAAATCTTCGAAGGCACTTTCGGCATCCTGTTGGTATTTGAATAATTTCCCTACCAAGAAGTCGCCAAGATGCTTGAAGAAATGGTAGTCTGTTGGGGAGAGGTCGGGGGAAAACGAAGGATGTGGTAGAGTTTCAATGCTCAGCTCATTCAATTTCTGCAACGTCATTCGTGCTACATGGGGGCGAGCATTGTCGTGCAGAAGGAGAACTCGCCTTCGGTTTACCAAGGCCGGCCGGATATCCTTCAACTTTTTCATCAGTTCTTCAATTTCAATGCAGTACTCCTCTGCCGTGATGGATTCACCGGGAGGGAGGAAGCTGTGGTGAATAATTCCCAGCGAACACCACCATACTGTCACCATTACTTTCTTTTGGTGCAATTCCGGCTTCGCAAAAACCTTGGGGCTCTCATCGCTGTCCACCCACTGTGCCGATCGTCGCCTGTTGTCGTACATTATCCATTTCCCGTCACAGGTTACGATGCGATCAAGGAATGGGTCCGTTTCGTTCCGTAGAAGCAGTGCGGACGAGGTCTCATATCGTCGGTTTCTTTGCTGCTCAGACAGCTCGTGAGGCACCCATCTTTCCAGCTTTTTGGTCTTTCCAATTTCCTTCAGATGCCGGGCAGCTGTGTTGTGACTGACGCCAAGAACCTTCGCTATCTCCCTGGCACCTTTGTGTGGATCCTCCTCTACCACGTCTCTCAGCTTGTGCTCATCAACATCACTATGCCTCCCACGACCTTCATGCCTTCCAAGCTCTCATCTCCATTCCGGAACTTCTGATACCAACGATACGCCGTCCGAATTGTGGAACATCCTTGGCCGAATGCGGCGTTGATCTTCTCGTCCGCCTGCTTAGCTGTAGCGCCCAGCTTGAATTCATACAAGTAAATGCCTCGGATTACGCTTTTGTCCATCTGCGAAAAAGTCAATAAAACTCTAAAGTTTTCCCACTTTTACATAGAAAATTTGGTACTTTTCGGTAGAGCAAAGTTTGCGCTTCTAAATGATATGCCACATGTTACGGTTTGTTCTTGATCAAACGCGTAAAGACGCGCCAAAAAATGGCGCGAGCCAGTGCCATTTAACTCGTTACAACCTAATAGGTTCTCGAGCGGTTGTCACATTCCAATGCAGGCCAATGCCATTTTCAGTCGTGAAAGCGGTAGAAGGTAAGACCCATGAAATGACATTATTTATTATACATGAAAGGATTCTCTCTCAATTCCACATGCAACGGTTAGATACAGTCAAGGAAATGCAAGGCAAAAAAAAAGAATGAAGAGAAATGAAGAAAGGGAGTGTCTCTGTCACAGGCTGAGGCGACAGCCTCTCAGCCCGCTGACTCTGCTGAGCAGCAACACACAAGGACGACACGGTAGCGATGTGGAAGATGAGAGGGTGAAACGTTTGTAAAACGAGCTGAGACGGTAAAACATTCATAAAACTTTCGCGATTATATGCACAGGATGTATGACGAAAATACGTGTACAGGCAAATGAGCATTCTGAGTAAGGCGACGCGCTATCATCATGGCTAATCGATCGACGATCAATAGTCGATCAATAATCGCCCAACGTGGCGACAAGTGTAACATTAGTATTCGCTATGTAATCTACATCGAACAAAAAAGAAAAACAGCGGGAAGACTATGGGCGACGCAGACAAAGTGAACGAGGCGGACGTGGAATGTGTGACGACTCGGCTTCGCGGCGGATCTACAGCTGCCTACGTTCTGTAGCTCGATTTTCCCGTGGTATAGATCTGTGGGCTCTTGATCGGTGTGTAGTCGTTGCCGTTAGCGTCGTCAATTGAGCTGGGCGATCTGGAATACGGAGGCGATAATAGTCGGTCCACTACCGATCGGACTGGAGAGGCTCACCTCGCACCGGGAATGAGCTTCTCCACCATCTTCTGCGCCATCTTCTCCATTTGCGACATTATAACGCGCTTTCGGTCAGCTGTCATCGACGACTCGTCTATCTGAAGAATACGAATTTTTTTAGGAGATTTTGGAAGAATGCCAAATGTCGTGGCGAATTTTTATATAGAGGGTGTCTTAAAATATATATATATATATAAAGTTTGAAAGGTGATAACTTCGCTCACGTAAAGGTACTGAAGAAGTTATATGAAAGCTCGTTTGAAAGCTTATGAAAGTAGAAAGCATGTAGGAGCGGTATGGAATGCGCCATGTACTCGTCTGACATTTTGCATTTTACACTCGATTGATCATGTTTTGCTTAAATACTTGTTATAATTCTTTCACAAAGTAACCGTTTTGATTAGGTTGTGCTTTTTTAAAGGTATAAAACTTTAAAACACACCACAGCTTGCGAAAAATGCGAAAAAAAAAGTTTTTCTAAAAATGCAGGTACTTTCTGAAAGGTTCTAACGTAGCTGCTAGTTAAGCTTTTGAAGTCGTTTGAGACTCACATGAAAGAGCAGGATAACGAGATTTCGCTGGCGTGAAAACAGTTAAGATTGCGCCGTGCCCCTGGCTGAAACCTTGCATTTCCAGTTCGATTGATAGTGCATGGGCTGAATGCTTGTTTAATCTTGCTACTACTTGGCCTGATTAACCTGTGCTGTGCTTCTTTTAACCTATAGAACTGAGCAATCACGAAAAAAAAACATATGATATGCGAGTTTATTGACCGCACGATTTAAATATCAGCAGGAGCCCCATTTTCCAAGACGGATTATGTGGACTGATGACGCATTGTTCAAGCTGAATGAGAGGTTAATCGGCATAATTGCAGCTACCGGGCGACGAGAAACGTTAAAAGAAGCACAGCACAGGTTATTCTGGCCGAGTAGTAACAAGATTGTAACAAGCATTCAACCCATGCACAATCAATCGGGTCTGAAATGCAAGGTTTCAGGCGGAGGCATGGCGCAATCTTGATAATTTGCACATCAAAACGCCTCTCGTTTCACTGTGCTTTCACACGAGTCTCAATCATCTTCAAAAGCTTCATCTGCAGCAATTTTAGAACCTTTCAAATAGTGCCTGCATT
This sequence comes from Heligmosomoides polygyrus polygyrus, assembly GCA_947396885.1. Lineage (NCBI taxonomy): Eukaryota > Metazoa > Nematoda > Chromadorea > Rhabditida > Heligmosomidae > Heligmosomoides > Heligmosomoides polygyrus. The sequence goes on from OX377204.1 coordinate 4,941,161, forward strand.
TTTTAGAATACCCTGCATTTTTCGTAAGCATTGGTGTGTTTTTAAGTTTTAAACAGTAAAAGTAGCACAAATCAATCGATACGGCCACTTTGTGAAGAAATTGTAACAAGTATTCAAGCGAAACTCAATCAATCGAGTGTAAAATTGAAAATTTTAGACGTGCGCATGGAGCACTCCATACCGCTAATATGGCAGAAAATTTGTATTTTTCTATGATTTAATATATACCCTTAATTTCTCCAGTACCTCTGTTCTGAGCAAAGTTATCACCTTTCAAACAGTGTATACATTCTTTGAGACGCCCGGTATTTTGCTAATTTTGTGTTTACCTTACATATTTATTAACTTTAATATTATTTTCAATGCCGATGCAATATACGTTCAGAATTTTATTGTTACTATTTTATTTGCTTTATTTTTATTGCCGAGCGAGTGTAGCACAGTCGAAGGAAGCGCCGGCTTGACCCTGCAAACGACTCCATGTTCTTGGTTCGGATTTTCCGCCCAGCCAACTGAGCCTTTCGTCCCCTCGAGGTCGGTAAATTGGTACCAGACTTGGAACCGACTTGTTCATTGGCAGGCCACCGCAACTCATTGCACATACCAATATCACGCTTAACAGACTTCAGTCCATGACTTTGACCCGAGATAGCAAACAGTAGTCGATTTAGCAATGCCTCTCAAAGCAAGGCGAGATAAAACCCAGTGGCTAAATCCTGGTTCCCCCTAATAGGTCACTTCGCTGCATACCCAAATAAGGTTATATAATATTGCCACATGCCACTTGGGCTTCACTTGAGTTACGGATCCGAACTCACCAGCATTCGCGCCTGAACGGCTTTATCTACGTAGACCTGCAACTGCTCGAAGCAATCCTGAGCGTGTCGCACGAGTTCTGAAAGAAAAAGTCAATGAAGTTTAGGTTTTAGTGTGAAGAATGTACACCTGGGGCGGACTCATCAACGACTTACAGCAATTTAACGGAGAAAACGCAGCCGGAATCCCTGATAGCGCGGCTGAAATGCTTCACCACACCGCTTGATAAGGCGCGCCATCAGGAATTTCTGTTGTATTTTCTCCGTTAAATTGCTGTAAGCCGTTGATGAATCCGGCCTCTGGTCTTCACCAAAATATGGTCGACTAATATCGAGGAGAGAAAATGGAATGGTAACATAGCAATGGCGTGGGCGCGTGTAGCGCAGTCGGAGGAGATCCGGGCTGTCGCGTGCACCCGATACCAGATTCCTGGTTCGGATTTCCCGCCCAGGCCAACCAACCCATCCCTCCGGGGTCTGTAAGATCCCAAGCTCGCTCGGTCCAGATGCACCGCGTGTGCTGTGCAAATGCACACAACACCCTGACTCTGCGTCCTCCTAGCGTAGAGATCGCGTTGCACGTTGATGTTCGATCGATCTCTTGTACACCTGCTACGACTTTTTCACCAAGCGGGTCGTGGTGTAGTGGGTAAAGGGCTCGTTTCACGTGAGAGAGGCCGGGGGTTCGGTTCCTCTGCGTTGCGGCGTCCTTGCATTTAACCTGCTTATTTGGCACTTGCCAGGGATTGACGTTTGCACAGCTTTGAGGCGTTTTCTGCACATTTTCCAGCTGTAAGCGCTTCGCCGATCGAAGAGCGCAGAACACAGCCGTGGAATCCCCTGAACGAGGAATGCAGTTGGAGGGTGATTTTTGGACGACGCCGTCAAGTTCAGTGTGTTGTGTGCATTCACACAACACACGCGGTGCAGCTGGATCGAACCAGCTTGGGACCGTAGTTCCGGGGTCGGTGAATTGGTACTAGCCTTGTCTGGAAAGGTATCGTGCTTGCCTTGAAAGGATTATACGCTGACTTGTCCATCGGCTGGCAACCGCAAGCCATTGTATGGCCACACCCCAAAAAGGGATTGTCTAGCGCAGTCCTCTATCCTTTAACATAACAAAGTGTCCCTTAAACAGTGCCTTAAGTGCCTTAAACAAGCAAAGGATAATAAAATAAACGGGGTCAACCGGTTAATCCCTATTTGGGATGCGCCACGCGTTCAACTTCTAGATGATATCTGGAGAGTCGAAGCAAGAACCTGAAACCTGCAGTGGAGAGTCGAACCAAGAACCTGGAACCTCCAGTAGTTCACCCGACTGGTTTCCTTTCGGAGGACTATCCACCAGGTATGTCGTTCAAGCGAATATCATAAGCTATCACTGAATCTGGTATAGCTTCAATTCTTCCATTTGGCGGAATTCTACCTCCAAGAAAATTTGCTTGCCCAAGGTCAACGATAAATATCAGCGTTAATTAGTCATTTGGGTATGCGCCACGCACCCAACAAAATTCGTCGAGATGGAATTGGAACCGCCTACAATAGTATTTTCATCAACACTCCCAAAGGAATACGGTTCATGTGCCCAATTCATTCTAGCGCTTATCTGGGACGATGGAGCGCAGCTACAATAAGGTTAACTCTTCATCCTTTAGCGATCAACTACGGATGATGTTCCGATGAAGTGCGAGAGTACAACCACTCGTCGAACTTAATTCACCGACGGGTGGATTTTGGCCCATTGGTGATCTAGTAGTTAACAGGAAACGTTTAGGTAGTTTAAACAAAAGCGTTCCCAACTTGCTCCGAACGTTGCGTTTACAATGTTAGCCCTAGTTTATACTTCCGCCGCCACGCGGCGCGGCACCACGTTTGCCATAGATATCGATTTTTCGCGCGGCCCGATCGATATCTATTCCGACTATGGTGCCGCGCCGCGCGGCGGCGCAACTATAAACTAGGGCTTACGCATCTACGCAATTACACAAATTACGCGTCACTTTACGCTGTCATCTTAGAGTTCACCTGCCGGCGAAAATGACGTATTCTGAGGTCACAGGTGACCTGTGGGAGCTATTTTGGGGTGGAGTTTCAGCGAGCAGTCTACTACCGGTCATTTTGCTGCTTCCCTGATCCGCTACGTAGGCAGTTTTAGGTCAGAAGAGGTCATTAAGCGCGGCAGATCTCATTCATGCGAACACAATGTCGAAGTATATGAGCTCAGTCCCGTTGGTTTTTGTAGCTCTTTCAAGGTAAACTGCTTAACCAGTCTATTAATGGAGAATTAACAGCCGAAGAAAACTGCAGAATGAATAGCCGGGTTGGGAGAGGGTACGCTCTCGGGAAATGCAAAATATTTTGATGGAATATTTAGAACCACGATATTTCATCACGTAAACCCATGAGACTTCCCCCTCATCACAACGGTGGTTACTTCCTGTCCTGCAGATCGGAATTTTTAATTGCAAGCAGGGGTCGGATTCATCAACGACTTGCGTAACTTTAACGGAGAATTGTAAGCGAAAACCTCAGATAACGCGGCTTATCGCTCACCATATCGCTCGATAAGCCGCATTGTCGGAGCTTTTCGTTTACAATTCTCCGTTAAAGTTACGCAAGTCGTTGATGAATCCGGCCCCAGGTGTTCCTTTTCAATGACAAGGGTGTACTTAAGAAGAACTCAGAGGTAATCGAGCCTTACATGAATAGCTATTCCAGCTAGATTACTAAGGTTGTAGTAAGTGTAGAAAAACGACGCACGTTGATTAGCCGCGTCATCCTCAAGAAGAGTGTTCCACTCGTTCGAGTTCACAGACGATCGCGGAGACTCATCACTGCCGAGATCTGGGCCAACCATATCTTCCCTGAAAAAGAAGCGCATAAGAATTCACACTCAAATAAGACTCGGGAATAATCCCTTCCGTGGCAACTCTGGCTCAAATCCTCATCTTACGAAAAAATCTAAAAAAGGCTATAGAAACGTCACATCTAGGTAACTGGTTTGCTATACGATAGAAGACATCACTCTGAGGCCGGATTCGCCAGCGTCTTACAGCGATTTAACAGAGAAAATACAACCGAAATCCCTGAGAGCGCGGATGTGTTTTCTCTGTTAAATTGCCTCATTGATGAATCCGGCCGCTGGAGTCAACCAACTTAATAGACATGTGGTGCGCACTTTGCTTTTGCTTCACATTTGAAGCGGATTTGAATCAGCAATTGGAAAGTAATTATGCAAAGCGATGCGTTACTGTTTCCAGTCTCTTGTCATTTCATGACCCGGGATGGAAGAAAGGCTCGCTTATTCCAGAAACGACTCGAAGTTTGTGACGAGCGGGAAGCTGCACTACCACATTTATGCAATTTTCAGGTCGAATTGGACACTTTTCACATCGAAATGGACACATTTCACATCGAAATGGACACTCATCTAAGCTCGCCTAAGACTTTTGAAATCAAAGAGCGCTCTTCCGAATTGAAACCTCCTTCATACAGGTTGAACTACAGACTCAATAAGATGGTTAGATTTTTTTTGTTCAAGAAAAATTTAGAATAACTTTTTTTGAATTTTTCTACTTTAGCTGCCCGAATGAGTGTAATAATTTTATAAAATTTTTCCTTTTAGAGAAGAAAAAATAGCAAGCCAAATTCTGTTTTAAAGTGCAGCAAAGCAGCAACCATATAGTGCACTAAAAGACCAGATTGCGCCATGTACTAGAAAAGTTTGTCGCGATTTTTGTTTGATTGATGGTGTAAATGCTGCTTACATGAAACAACAAGATGGGATATGTACTTTTTGCATTGTCTACAGGTATGTATAAATCAACATATAAATATAATCAGCATATACATAATATAAATCTACGCAAGCAGTATTCTCCTTTTCCATTTCATGCTTCAACGAGACAAAAAACTACTCAAATAAAGGTGGTTATGATATTAAGGAGAGTACTTCAACAATGTCAGTCAATAGAAAATAACTTTAAGCTTTATTTTTCCACTATAAAGCTTAATTTTCCACGAAAAATTAGAATTTTAAAAAACTTCAAACAAAGTGATCACTTATTGGATAAGTGAATTAAAGATTTAAAGAAATCATACCGAAATTTTCCTCGATCAAAAAAAAATCTGTAGACATTGCAACACGTACAATTGTTAAGAACGCACATACATCGTTGTTCCATTTAAACAGCATTTGCACTATCAATCAAATAAAAATCGCGACGAGCTTTTCGAGTGCATGGTGCAATCTGATCTTTTAGTGCACTATGTGGTCGATGCTTTGCTGTGCTTTAAAACAGAATTTAATTTCTCTTACAGGATGTTTTGTTGCGGTCAAAACTCTTGCGCCAGGCGGGACTCGAACCCGCATCTTCTGCTTTCCGGGCAGCGATGTTCGCCTTACACCACCGGCACTGTTTGACCGCACGTAACATCCGCGATATCCTCCAGGAAATGTGTTAAACAGAATTTAATTTGTTATTTTTTCTCCAAAAGTAAAAAATTTATAAAATTGTCTTACTCATTCGGACAGCTGAATTAAAGAAAACCAAAAAGTTATTCTAAATTTCCCTTGAACAAAAATTTTTTCGAACCATCTCATTGAGTCTGTAGTGCAACATGTATAAAGGTTGTTTCAATTCAGAAGAGTTCTTTTTGATTTCAAAAGTCTTAGGCGAGTTTAGAAGAGTGTCCAATTTGACGTGAAAATAGAATATTGTCACGAGCTAAACGCGTGGTGGGGCAAAGGAGGCGCCAAGGATGTTACGTGCGGTCAAACAGCGCCGGTGGTGTAAGGCGAACATCGGTGCCCGGAAAGCAGAAGATGTGGGTTCGAGTCCCGCCTGGCGCAAAAGTTTTGATCGCAACAAAACATCCTGTAACAACATATGAGGAGCCAACTGTTGCGCGCAAGTCGAATCAAGGTTCTTCCTTCAGGCAACTGGCAGCAAGTAGCATTAGCTTCGAGTTAGAATGAGAGTGAGCAGAAATGCAGGCGTTCGAAAACAGGACCTGGAAACAATCCCGTCCAACTGGACTTTGACATAAAAAGTACTATAACGACATGCGTTATGTAGCAAAAACGAGTGAATGTGTCTGTGCTACGCTGGTTTCGTTTGAGCCACAAAAAAAACCATGTTCAGACAGTTTTCGCACGCTCATGATATAAAAACGTGCTAAAGTTTAATCCCTAATCAACCACTCAATGCTTCGTAATCGTTAGAAAGCACGGGCCGGATTCATCAACGACTAACCCATGGGTATAGGAGGTAGAGACACCCACGATGAAACCTGGGGCCGGATTCATCAACGACCAACCCGTGGGCATAGGGGGTAGAGATACCCACGATGAAGCCTGCGTCTCTCACTCTTGCCTTATCTCTACCCCTTATACCCCGCATACCCACGGGTTTAATTGTTGATGAATCCGGGCCCTGCGTCTCTGACTCTTACCTTATCTCTACGTGACTCTTATCTTATCTCTCCTCTTATACCACGCATACCCATGGGTTTAATTGTTGATGAATCCGGCCTCAGAGGAACTGCTATATGTGTACCTGAAGAATATGGGTAGAAGTACCGGAGGATAAGACCAGGGCCCGGATTCATCAACGCGCATACCCATGTGTATGCTGGGCATAGGTGGTGGACATACCCACGATGTGGACATACCCACGATTCATGATAAACCTTACCCGCCAAATTGTGGGTATATCAGTGGGTAGAGAAAACCCGCCGATCGTTGTGGGTACATCCGTATATCCGCGACACTTTCGGGCCCCATTGACAAAATGGCGCTCCAGTGAGATCATCTGTTTTCGCGAAATGCCTAGTTTACCTTACTCTTGATTCCTTTCATGAATATTATTCGTAGCCACTATCCATTGCTGGCAGTGGGCGAGATTCCCTTACGGTATCTCTAGCTATACCCATTGCTTGATGTATCCAGGCCCAGCACTCACCCGCGTTAGGTATAGGGCACGATTCGTATTCATCAAAAGAGTCGAGGGTAAGGTAAAAGAAACTTGACAGAAAAGCTGTTCCTCTAATATTCCGTTGATTCCGCTGCAGTATGGAGTGCAAAACCTGTCCCAGTTAGATAAGGAGGGGGAATGAGATGGCCACTGTCGCAGAATTCTCCCCGACTAGGAGAAATACTGAAAAATTCTCTAATTTAAACGGAAGCTTCTCTCGAAGTTTCGGGTTGCTCCTCGCGGTTTCGTATATTTTCTTGATGACGTAGCTCCAGAAGGTTTCATAAGTTTATTTTCAGGAAAAGAAGCAGCTCACAGCATCTATGTAGTGAGAACAGCTGGTCTCAGTGGAGCGCATTTTTGTAAACGGCGCGCGAAATGTAGCCGGTACGAGTATGTGCCCACGACGATCGATGGGTTTTCTCGACCCACTTCTATACCCACGACGTGGCGGGTAAGGTTTATCATGAATGCCACTTCGCGGATATGACCACCCTCTATACACCGCATACCCGCGGGTATGTGCGTTGATGAATCCGGGCCCAGCAGATTGTAAGGTTCAACCACCAACTGTCGATCCACATCAGGGGCCGGATTCATCAAAAATTAAACCCGTGGATATGCTGGGTATAAGGAGTAGAGAAAAGGTAAGAGTCAGGTAGAGGTAGGGCAAGAGTCAGAGACGCAGGCTTCATTGTGGGTAACTCTACCCCTATACCCGTGGGTATGCGCGTTGATGAATCCGGGCCCAGAAGTCAACAATTGACGGAATAGTCGAATTCTGCAGGCAACCCCAGCATGTAAGCAACACATCGGCTAGACCGCCTCGACAATGAGAAAAACAACTGAAGTTGCCGATCAAATAGCAGAAAAGAATATTTCCTCTTCAGATACGGTTCTTTAGACCGTAAAGGAAACGAACGAGAAAAGCCCCCAACGAGGAACGGTACGGTATGAGTCATTTGGCGTCTGAAGACGGGATCTGCAGTAGAAATCCTCGCTCGTGGCACGACACCCATAAAGAGGCGTCCGAAGCACTACTACACCTCCGCTGAATTGCACAAAGGACGCCATTCCACTGTCGAAAAGGGCCTGTTTGACAGGGTGCTAGCGAGCAGCGCCGAACGGGCAGTCAATGGCCCGTAAAGCGCTCAGAGCCGAGAGAGCGTATTTGCATCGGCGAGCCATAGGGTCTGGTTCGGCGAGGACGACTCACCCCCGAAAGGGCACACTTCAAATCCCTATTTGCCAAAGGAAAAAACCTGCGGACACATACATCAAACAACAGTGCTTCGATAGCACCCCCTGCTTATCGGCAAAGGGCATCGGTTGTTCCTTTTTGCACAGATCTGGGTCGCCGAGATGTCGAGTGGCTTTGATTTGAGGAGATAAGAATAGGGCCTTAAAGACGACACCTTCTTGGGCAAGTAGAGACAATAGTAGAAGAATAAGAGACGACGACAAAAAACGGGGGTAATCGTCATGGGATGCGTCACGCATTCTACTTCTACGTGGTAATCTTAACCAATCCATGCAAGAGCTCACACTTAGTCCACACATACAAGCCTAGTAGCAGGTCATGTAGGCATATCCTAGCCGGGGCGCGTGTAGCGTAGTCGGAGAAGGTGTCGGCTGTCGTGTGCATCCGATACCATGGTCTTCGTTCAGACTTTCCACCCAGTACAACGAAGCCCTCCATCCCTCTGGGGTCGGTGAATTGGTAACAGACTTCCTGCTCTGGAAAGGATAGAGCGCTGACTTATTCATAGGCTGGTCAGCGCAAGTTATTATATGGCCATATACGCATCCAAACCACCTCCACTACATCCCGTGGAAGTAGAATGGCGCATCCCGTAGGGAAATTGAACAACGCTGACCTTTATGTACCATTTTCCTTTCAAATCGGACACTCTTCTAAACCAGATTGACGCCTTTGAAGTCAAAGAAAATGTCTTTCAATGCAAATAAGTTTCTTACAGCTTAAGCTAGAGACTCCTCTCTAAGACGATTAGAATAACTTTCGTTCAAAGAAAATTTAATATTTTAACTAATTAACTAAACTTTCTTTGAAGTATTTATATGTTATTACAGGATGTTTTGTTGCGATCAAAACTCTTGCGCCAGGCGGCACTCGAACCCGCATCTTCTGCTTTCCGTGCAGGATGATCGCCTTACACCACCGGCGGTGTTTGACCGCACGTAACATCCGCGATATCCTCCAGACATATAGCCTCTCTATCAGCCGCTCCAGGCTTAAGCAAATGTGTTAGAATATCCATGATTGTTTAATTGTTGTTTTATACTTTTGTTTACGCCTAGACGAAGCTTATTGATCTACTGTAGAAGCTGTTGCAAGGAGGTTTTGTCGCGATCAAAACTTTTGCGCCGGTCGAGACTCGAACCCGCATCATCTGCCTTCCATGAAGGACGCTACACCACCAGGGGTTAGACTCATCAATCGCTTACCGCCATCTAACGGTGAAAATACCGCCAAACCCCTGATACGACATTCATCAGAATCAGGTTTTGCGGTATTTTCACCGTTAGGGGCGGTAAGCGGTTGATGAATCTGGCCCCTGTTGCTGTTTCGGCCGAACGCAACGTCAACGATATCGATACTAAGGATGAGTGCTGATACTGTAACGAAGATATCGTGGACGCACACGTGTAACCTAACAGCACCGCGGGTGCAACGGTGTGTCGTTCTGCCCGGAAAGCATCTGAAGGTGCGAGTTCAAGTTCCGCACGGTGCAAGAGTAGCTCCAACAAAATTATTTGTGGCAACAACGTGAACGTTGGAAAGGCCAGAAAAGCCTGAGACGGATGAAAGGGAACTACCACGATGATCACACCATTGGTACCAAGTAGATGTAGAATACACGGCACATCCCAAAAGAAGGAATCGACTTCCAGCTTTATCGCCAGCCTTTTCACCAAGTCCCGATAAGGATAAAGATAGAGGGCGGCGCGGCGCAATAAAAACCAATCCGTATTGGGATGCGCCATGCACTCTATTTCTACGGTTTGCCGTGGATAAATTGCGGTCGTTGGCCGCGGACACTGCTAAATAAATAAGTAGGCTAATCATAACTGCTCATATTCCTAGCTAGTTAAGTGAATTCCCTTGTTAAAATAAATCAATTATGAGGAAGCGTAATACGTGGCTCAACCCAAAGTGATAGGCAAGTTCTGTCCCTTACCTTTTGAGCCTAAAACCCTAACAACCCAAAATTAATCGACGTATAAAAATATTTTGAAATATAGTGAAGCAAAGGACAAGAAACCGTTTAAATTATGATACTTATGAACTAATAGGTTTATCCTAGTCAGAAGGGTGCAGCAGCGCTACTGTGACAGTTACGCCCTGCACCCCACGACACGATACCACATCCCCTGAGTTCGTATGAGAGCGATCGTATCATCTGCTAATAATTGAAGTTCAGGGACAAATGCAAAGGATGAAAGGGAGGGTTGATACACTACACGCCCCCACCGACTAGGATAGTTCCAATTAGTACCTGCCTTAGATAAAGGATCATGGACGGCGTTACTCAATCCCTTTTGGGATGCGCCATGCATCCGACTTCTACGTGATATCGTGAAGGCGATTTGAAAGCGTACTTGGCCACACAATGAATTGCGGCGCGCAGCCGATGAACAAGTCAGCGATTTTTCCTCCCAAGAGAAGTCTGATATCAATGCTCTAATCCTTTGGGTATGGAAGGCCTGGTTGGCCTAGACGAGAAGTCCGAACCAGAATCTGGCACCGGATCTAAGCGACAGCCGGCACCTCCTCCGACTGCGCTACACGCGTTTTTAAAATATACTGCGGAACAGCTACATAAGTTCCAAAGCTCAGAAAGTGTCACCATCGAAGAGCCTAAAGTAATGCAGAAGCGTTCGCAATCAAAATGGAGCGAAAAACCCGTCCTGCCGTCGCATTCGATAACCATCTGACGCTGCTGATAGCGAACACATTGCGACAGCACCTGCTATTGCCATCGCTAACCCTAACACCATTGAGCGGGAGCAAACCCTTTAGCAAATCAACAAACCGATAATGATTTCCCCACATTGTATTAGGCTGTCGCAAAATTAATCTCCGTCTTGTGGTATGTATATCCTAAGTCATACCCTAAATCATCCTAAATCATTCCATCTCTGGGAAAGCCACAGATACCGTTTGGTAGGCTTTTTCCTGCTCTTTCAAAGAGCATATGTGGATGTTGGTCTAATTGTTCCAACCTACCTTTTCCAGGGCTCCGTAAAATCATAAACCGACGCGACTATCGAGTCATCATGATTTCCGAATTCAAATTAGGACATTCTACGTCACGTTCAATGTCCCAATCCCTCTTCGCTAATTCCTGTGAGGTCAGTTTTGACTGTAAAGGATTAGATTCACTTCTTGTTCATTGTAAAAATGTATAGATTCTGGTGGTTCTTCCCTCGATCAATAAAGTTGTGTTTAAAGCAGCTGTTTATAGCAGCTTGAAGTAAGCGGTCCGAATCGGCCATTCATTTTGCGACAGCCTAATATACGATGGATGCCGTACTTAAACAATGAAATACTAAGCCTACAAAAAAGAACCCAAACCACCTTTTTCATTTTTGTTTTTCGCTTTTGTTGTGCATGTGACGCAGTCGGAGGAGGCGCCGACTGTCGTGTGCACCCGATACCAGCTTCCTGGTCCGGATTTTCCGCCCAGGCCAACCAAGCTTTCCATCCTTCCGGGGTCGGTGAATTGGCACCAGACTTGTCTGGGAAGGACAAACCACTGTCTTGTTCATCGGCTGGCCACCGCAAGTCATTTTATGGCTATATACGCATTCAAATCGGCTCCACGACATCATGTAGAAGTAGAATGCGTGGCGCATCCCAAACAGGATTGAATAACACCGCCCTTTATCCTCCTTTTCTGGGCGCCTGGAGAGCAATCGGAGGAGGTGCGGGCTGCGATACCAAGTTCCTGGTTCGGATATCCAGCCCAGGCCAATCAAGCCTTCCATTCCTCCGGGGTTGGTGAATTAGTACAGGACTTGTCTGGGAAGGATAGAGCGCTGATTTGTCCATCGGTTGGCCACCGCAAGCCAATGTGTAGACCAAACACGCGCCGATGTCGTCTCTACGACATCCCACAAAAGTAAAATACGTGGCGCATCCCAAATGGAATTAAGTAACACCTCCCCTACATAACACCCCTGAATCGGTCTTTTTCTACACTTCTTTTCTGGACTATCTTTGGTAACTGATATAACTATACATTCTATTTCATTTTTTATTTCCGGAGATCAGACCTCGAAACCTTAGCCGTACCCTTATAAAGCAATGATTGCTACGCTTACAGCATCAAGGACAAAGCAATATTTCTGGTACCAATTCGCCGATCCCGAAGCACTTCGAATACGATGCCTAACCACACAGGACTCAGCTCCTCCTCCAACTGTCCTGCACTCACGCACAGACCTAATACATGTGAAGTAGAGTGCGTGGCGCATCCCAGAAGATCTCATTTTCGCTGGTAAACAGGGATCCCGTCTAGTCCAAAGCTACTACACGGTTACGAGCTGCGTTTGGCATTCCTTCTAAGGAGCTGCTGACCAGTAATCTCCAGCAATAGAGCTGCTTTGTCTTCATAAAGCTTCTCTATCACACCCCGCATATATGCCTAACACTCTACCGGTATTGGTCGACAATATGGCCTGCATTATGATGCGGGACAATTAGTGAAAACCCACATCAAATTGGTGTACCTCCAGACAGATGCGTACAGTCGGAGCCCTGATTGGCTGGAGCGTGTTCGGTCGGTGCTCTGATTGGCTGCGCTTGGCTGGCGAATTTTCACATTCACATATGGGTTACATCAAAAACCAATACCAAACATGCCGCAGAATAATTGTAAGCAGCAGTCATCGTCCACCTCGTTGAAGACACACAAGGAAGCTAAGGAGGACGCAGATAACGCCCCTATCGCCGAAACAGGGACCATAAACCACTAAGCCGGACTCACCCAGCCATCTTCTGCGCCATGTAGTTGGTCGTCCTTCTCGGAGAGGTGGTTGTCGTTGGCGACGGTGCCGCATAACGTTGCTGATCGAACAGACGTCGAGACGGCATACCTCCGCCAGCACCGCCACCCAGCCGACCCGACGTCTCCATCGCGGAGACTGACCTGAACACGTGTACTGATCGATTGAACGAGCTCTTTGGGAAGACCATTTGTCGCTTTTCGAAGTCGTAGAGAACTTCGGCGCTCTACTAGGGGCTTGAAGACGTCTAAGAAGCCTTGAAGTTTCGAGCGACACTGCCGAATCTCTTGAAGGTACTGTGTCTGAGCTATGTGGCACCTTCAACTCATATCAGAGGGGCTTACTTGAGTGTGGGAATGTCTAAGGGAGCACGTTTCGTCTTCCTCTTCCATGGACGGTTTTCAGAATCCAAATTTTAACTGCTTGACTTGTATCCTACAAATCTGACAAAAGCATCAGAATCTTTGAAATGGTAAACCTGACTCGGACGAAGTGTTACATCTCAGCTACGATAATCTGCACGTGAGTTCCTATACTGAGTCTCATTCCCTGCATATTTCACCTCACGCCATACCTAAAGACGCATTTTGCCTCGACATCCGTTCTCTAATGACCACGGAGGTTTTTGTATAGATAAAAAACACGCTAATAGCATTTGCACAGCCTAAAACTGCTATAAGAAGAGGACGACCTCGTCGAGGGCAAGCACATGGCTGTTTTCTGCAGTACTTGAACTGGAGCGTATCGTCAAGGACGAGATGATAGAGGACGACATCGGTCACATAGAGGGATGATTTAAAACAGTTCACTTTGGTTTCGAAAGTTTTAGGTTTGCATTTAAGAGGGTTCGAAGATCAGAGACGCTGTCGCATGGGCCAAGTCGTCGAAAATTAGGTGGGCCGGCCACGTAATCGCTTCGAAGACTCCCGCTGGCTGAGAGCCGTCAACGACTGGATTTCGCGGGAGGTCAAGAAAACAACAGGACGCGCCAGCGCGTTGGTCGGACTTCTTCGTGAAAGCCCTGAACGAACGATATGACGCTCTTCATGGCAAATCAGTTTTTTTAAGCCTCAAGTGGCTGGTATCGAGGTTGTAAGCTGTCACAATGATGTTTTGTTGCGATCAAAACTTCTAGCCCCAGGCGGGACTCGAATTCGCACCTCCTTCTGACCAGACGGGAATGCTCTACGTCTTTACACGTGTAGAAGTTTTGATCGCAATAAAGCATCATTGTGACAGCTTACGATCTTCATGTCCCTCGAGAGAGGAGGATCCATTGGAGCACTCTGGCACGCGTCAGGGACGAATGGAGACGCTGCTGGCACCCGCTCGAGCAAGTCGATGATAAGCTGGACGACAGGTGATACAGGTGATATAAGAGGGTCCAATTTTACATGAAAGTGGTGTAATATGCTGGGTAAATGATCGGCCTTGAAGCGAGTGGAGAGTGTCGATTATATAGTCAATATCAATCGATATCTACCTTTATCAAGAATCGACCCCTTGAGATGAGAATTATGCAAACATGAGACTGTAGAATAGGCTTCGAAACAATTAAATTTAGCAACCTAATTCCATCCGCCGAAGTTTAGAGCAACAAAAGAGAACTCAATTCTCATCTTATTTGGTTCATTATCCTATCTAATGCATGCACATTGATTAGTTGGCAATCCTATAATAGAAATACCATCTGAACCACGGCAGGGCCAGTAGAAAGTGGTCCGTACCTGTTGTTGCCAACTGACAGCAGCCGTCGACTGATGCTCTGACTGAGTGGACTGGCGTCGCTGCCGTTGCTGTCACTCTCCTCGCTGGTCTGATTTCGGGCCGCTCGATGTCGAGGATGATAGCGCTCCACCTGAATAGCGACATGAGCTCGACTTCTTGCACTCTATTCTGAAAGCCCGTTTCTTCCATGAAGACAATACCCTCACCTTCTTCTGAACTGCTCCTCGCCTTCTCATCTTTTCGCCACATGGACTACCGGGGTCCTCGTAGAGGGAGCATTGGGTTAGATCTGGGTTACTGAAAAAAATGCAATTTTTAAACGAAAATTTCGCAATAACGACGGAAACTTCAGAGGGTAATTTCCTGAAGCTCATGGCTTTTTAGTTTTATTCTCCTATCATAGCCCTAGGGCGCGTGGAAGCTCGCAGTCGGACGAGGCGCTGGTGATCCTGCGCAACCCGAACCAAGGTTTCTGGTTGAGCCCTGCCAGCAAAACCATGTCTTGCGCGGTCGGGGAAGTGGCACTAGACTTGTCTACAATAACTATCCCTCAAGCTTTATCTCATGGCCACTGTAAGCTTTTGTATAGGCCAGTACATATTCAAATTATCTCCACGATTCCCCACAGAAGTAGAATGCGTGGCGCACCCCGCAGAGAAATTGGCCAACTTGGTCAACGCAAACATTTATCCTTTTTATCCTTTACATTGCAGCGCATACTCATATCATTTTATTTTATTTATTTTATTTTCATTTGCACAATACTGTGCGCAATGAGCAGTAGACAAGCAACATGGACACGGCGTTAACAAACAGTGGAGATGACTAAAAAAAAGAAAAAAAAAGCTAAAAAGCTAAACTCCTCAACAACACAACATAGCGATTCGTGATAATAGTTGGTGTGAGCAAAATTAAATTAACAACAAGAGGAACGATTTAAAAAAAAAACGAAGGAAGAAATAGAAGCCTGAGGGTTTATGGAGATTGATGAAGTGGATAATTTAATGGGAAACGAGCAGTGGCCCGCCAACACTGCAAGTCGCGAGAGGTAACGGCTCCGGATACCATCTTAGTAGGTCCGCCGCTCCCATTAAATCCACACTACAGCAGCTGGGATGTGGTAGGAAAGGGTCGAAAGGAAAGTTTACAAGTGGCAGCAAGTCGAACAAATAACAACAAAAGAATTAAGAAAACAAGGGTAAAATGCTGGAATGTTAGGCGAACAAGCGAACAACAATGTTGAGTATGGAACATTAACAAAGAGCATAATACTAAGCTAAACAAGAAGGAAACGGCGACGTAAAGCATGTCAAAAAAGGTAAACCAATGCTGCATGAACCTATGTAATGTCCTCTAAGTGCAGCATTGAGAGTAAGTCTATTTTCCTCAACCTTCTACGAAAAACATTGGCGTTTGGAGCTTCTAGTAAACTTGCAGGTAACATTTGCAACCAGCGAGCTCCACGATAAAATAAGGAATTGAAAACTCTCCCGCGATTTTTCTTCTTCACTTTAGGATAATGGAAACGGAAATGATTACGGTGACCTGTCGTTGGCAAGAAAACCCAATATTTGCTAGCTGTAAGTTTTGATTCGCCTTTTAGGATTTTAAAACAAAAAACTAGGTCAGAGAATACACGTCTATAGAAAAGGCTTTTGAGGTTGAAATGTCTAAGCCTTTCTTCGTAACTAGGAGTTACTCTTGTTTCACTTGGAGTACGATTACACCTGTAGAAAAGAATTTTTGTAAAAGTTTTCTGCACCTTTTCAATTTTGGATTGTGATTTTTTTGTGAAAGGACTCCAAACATGAGAACAGTACTCTAGTATTGGGATGACATATGTCTTATATAAACTAATAAGTATAGTGCTATCATCACACTTGATGTTTCTGCAAATCATGAAAAGAGTGCTAAAAGCTTTCCGTACAATGGTATCGATGTGATACTCAAAGGTTAACCTACGATCTAGAAAGACTCCAAGATCTCGAACCTCGGATACGGAGGTAATAACGCAGCTATTGAAACTGTATTCGTTATTATCTGAGTTCCCAATATGGAAAACTGATGTCTTCGAAAGATTTACAGGTAACTGCCAAGTGTTAGCCCACTCCATCATATTGTTGATGGATTGTGATAAAGCCTGGCAGACTTGCAACTTATTTTTATCATTGTAATTCCCGTAAATCTTTATATCGTCAGCATACATTTGTACCTTGACAAGAGGGTCAGTAACTAGATAAAAAGGAAGATCGCAGGTGTACACTAGGAACAAAATCGGGGATAATACACCCCCCTGGGGCACTCCGCTTGTACAATCATAGCAACTTGAGAAGGAATGCCTTACTTTGACACGCATGCGCCTCCCACTCAAATAAGAGTTGATCCAAGCTAGAAGGGATCCCCTAATGCCCATTTGATAAAGCTTTGCTAACAGTTTGCTATGGCAAACTTTGTCAAAAGCTTTTGACAAATCGAAGTAAATGATATCCACAGAGTCTCCATTATTTGTTGCAAGATTCCAGTCAAAAATGCAGTCCGACAGTTGAGTAGACGTGGAAGCACCAGCAATAAAGCCATGTTGTTGGGCAGGAATAGATCTGTTTTCGTATAGACGTGAGATTAGTTTCTCCCGCAGAATTTTTTCCATGATCTTTATTGGGGTAGGAGTTATACTTATCGGCCGGAAGGAAGAAAGTAAAACGGACTTCGGACTTTTTGGAATTGCTGTTATAATGGACTCCTTCCACATTTCAGGAACTTCGCCATAGATCAGAGAAATGTTGAAAATGATTGACAAAGGCTTATAAAGGGACTGCGCGCATTTCTTGAAAACAATTTGAGGAATGCCATCGAATGGCACTGATGTGGAGCATTTTAGTCCTTTCATTACTCTTAGCACGTCTTCTGTCTGGATGGTTATCTCGTCTATGCTATACGCCAACAATTCATCAGCCATTTCTGATTGCTCAAAGAACCTATTAGAATTTGCCCCTTCTTCCGAATTTGAAGTAAAAACTGAAGCAAAATAGCTGGCAAGTGCTTCAGCTTTTTGAACATCATCTGCATAAAGAACTCCAGAGTCATCTTTAAGAATAGGTAATTCTGAATGTGCTTTCAGCTTATACCGCATAAGAGAAAACAACGCCTTTTTGTTGTATGTTCTGGAAGCAAGCTTTTCCTTGTAGGCTAAGAATTTTTTCAAATGATGATCCAATTCTTGACATACTTTTTTATATCTTGGGTGTAAAAGAGGATTTTGTAAAGAGCTAAACAGACGTGCCTTTTGGGCTATAAGATTGGAAATCTGTTTTGGATAGCGCCTTGTTGGAGTTTTCTTAGTATCAAAAGGCACAAACTTGGATAATCCAGAATAAACAACACGGCAGAATCTTTTGTACAGGTCATCAGTGTTTTGATAACATTGGAAAACTGTCCACCAATCAATGGAATTGAAGTATAGCGCTAGAGCGGAATAGTCGGCGCGGATAAAGTTCGGGAGAGGTAAATCTCTTTGATTCTGCAGAGACATGTGAATATCAAAACTGACTATATTGTGATCAGATGATGCAAAAGGGGGTAAAACAGAAATGTTTTTTATAATTGGTGTTGAAGACAAAACTATGTCAAGAATTGCGTCACCACGTGTAGGTTTCTTTACTCTCTGCGCTAAACTGCAACATTCAAAAAACTCCTTAAACTTTGTCGTGTTCTTGCTGGAAGTGCTGAGGCAATGAGCCCAATCAATGTCAAGGTTGAAGTCGCCCAAAACTATCAAATGATTGTCTGAAAGGCACAGTTCTAACAGTGAGTCTATAAGACCATCATCTTCACATGGGCTTGAGTTTGGAGGGCGATAAACCAAAACTACTCTGAAAGATACCAAATGTCTAAAATCAAAGACATCGAGACAAAGGATATCAGACTTGAGGCAGGTAGGGGTATTAACAGCAATCAAACTAAGCGTGTTTTTGGCTAAGCAACATATACCGCCACCTTTGCGATCTTTACGATCATTTCGAAATAGTTTGTAAGGATAATCAGCAAAAACTTCAGAATCTGATATTTTGTTGGAGAGCCAAGTTTCTGTTACAAACAGCAGATCTGGTTCGTAATTCGACAAAAATAGATGGAGATAGTGAAGTTTATTTACTAGGCTACGGGCATTCAACAAAAAGCATTTCAAAGCTGTAGTAGGTACACCGTGTCCAGTCAGACGTTTCCCGAAACTCTCCGTTTAGGGAGTTCGTCGATCCGTCTTAACTCTCCACGGTATACCACCCAGACACGGTCGTTTGACTGCTTGTTTCTTTCCCTACACTCCTGCCTCAACTCATATTCTCGTTGCCGCTCCTCGGCTGACATGCTACGGCGAACGCGGACCTTTTCGAAAGTAGCTGACCCACGAAGCCTCCAAGAATTAGAAAGGGCTGCTGCCCAGTGAGACTTCGAAGGTAAAACTACCTTCACCTTACGAACGTCGATGAGGATATCATGCATGCCATTGTTTCACCAGTGTGAATTTTTTCTAAATTTTTTTCTTTTCTGTGCATAAATCAATAAATAAATATAAAGGAGTCAACCCCTCGTCTCCTGTTCAGTATGTCTGTAGGTTAGTATTCCAGTTTGGCTGTACACCCGTCCGTCTCCATAGCCGGAGGTACGGCCTCCGGCCATGAAGACGATCGGGGATATCGATCGAGGCTATTGATTACTTATTAGAGTTAATCTTTCAAGATCGATTCACATAAATATGATAACTGACGAACATGTCTCACAACAAGTAGACATCGATCAGGCAGTCATTATCAATCATTTCCATCGATATTTGTCCAGAGTTTATAAATAGTTTTCGGAACAACTTCGAACGATAATCGACTCTAACATGTAGGCAATATCGCCCGCATGGCCAATATCGATTGATTTTATCGATTTTTCCGGTGACGGCCATTTAAAGTGAGAACCGAGAAATCGCGTGTATATGTTGGCCGGCCCTTTACAATCGTTCGGAGAAAATCAAGCAACTACTATAATAGTTAAACTTCGACCCAAGGCCGGACTCGAACTAGCCTCAGATGCTACTCAGGCAAAAATGTTATCCGATTGGGTTAACAGTGAACATCTGGGACACTGTCGCCTTAGACTTTCACCAAAGAATGAATGATAAAGGTCGGAGTCGACCAATCCCACTGGGGATGCGCCACGCATTCTAATTCTAGAGGATGCCGTAGAGGCAATTCGAGTGCGTAATTAGCCTATACAATGGCTCGCGCTGGCCAGGCGGCGCTTTATCTTCCCTAGACAAGTCCGGAACCAATTTATCACTCTCTGAGCGATGAAAAAGGTTGGCCTGGGAGGAAATATCGGACCAGGAACCTGAAATAGAGTGTACGGCCTGCTACGTCTGCACTGCATGCGTCCAGAACTTCAAGAATAATATTCAAAAATACTGCTCGTAGAAACAGAGTAAAGAATGTAGCAAGAGCTACGAGAAAAGAACATTTTCAATGGTTTAGTGAATGAAAAATACACACATATGTGCAAATAACCCATGGTGATGTAGCAAACGAGATCTAAGCCCGAATAAGAAGAACAGTGCCAGCCCCATCTTTTGATTTTTCGGAGCAGTCTCCGTTTTGTGCCTTTTTTGGCGAGAATGCAGCATTGTAAATAATAATTTGAGTCTTCTCACTAGTGTTAGATTCTGCGAGATCGTTGGAAAGACGTTTGTTGGGTGCTCAACACGTTCTCACAGTAGAATCTTCCACCAAGAGCCAGATTGACCAACCACTTACCGGCCGGTATCGGTACATATGTAGGCTATCGCATCTGTATTTCAATATCTCTCTGTATCACCTACTACTTACATAGGACGAAATGGTGAATCCGCTGTGACATGATACCGGCGGTATCGTTGATGAATCTGTCCTCAGGGGCTGGATTCATCAAGCGCTTACCGCCCATTAACGGTGAAAATAACGCCAAACCCCCTGACATGCCATTCAACAGCATCTGGTTTGGCTGTATTTTTACTGTTAAAGTGCGGTAAGCGGTTGACGAATCTGGCTCAGAACTGCCCCAAAGCAAAAGTGCTCAGGAGATAATTATCTCGAGGGAGCAGGAGGAGGCCGTAAACCGACCGTACTCCTTGGGCTGATACAGTAACCATCAGGTTACAGGATTTTCTTTTCAAAATTAGCTGCCCATCTGGGGCATGGTTTTCAAAGATAGGTGCTTTTAAAGCCAGTTATTATAAAGCGGCGCTCTCTCGCCCAAAACGGAGCAGAAAACGCCGTTTTCACCGAATGGACGAAAAATATGGCGGTATTGTAGGCAGGTTCAAATCCCGCCCATGCTGCGATTCATTTCGGAAAAGAGCCCTTCCTATGCTTCTGGTCCTTAGCAACAGTAATCTGCACTCACCTGGCTTTCTTCAGCATGTCGATCGTGTTCTGTAATCGAGACGCTGCCGTCGCTTCACCGCCTTCGCCACCGGACATCGCTGACGACACGTTACCCACACTTCGGGCCAGCAGTCGCGAATGCATCAACGATGAAGCACTGGAAATGTATCCGATGGTGGTCATCTAGTCATACTGTTGCTCATCCGTCGACTGACGGTGACATTTCTAGGATGAATAGCTGGCGAGAGAGAACGCTCTGCTGCAGTTGAGGATCTGACAGGAACCTAGATAAGAATGTCTCACTATCCAGTCTCCAGATAACGTCTACAGAAAACCACTGCTTAAGGGAAGCCTTGAAGAAATGGATACTAACGCTGTCCTAGTCCTTTGTCTACTGCGACATCTTCGCAGCTGTCTAATGACAGTAGGATACCACTAGGTGCTTTGTTAGGTCAGTCAAGAGGAGAGAAGAAAGCCACCACCCAATCAAGGTCATGGAAACATAAGGTGTGGTGAACGGTGGGCACCATAACCACAGGCGGTTAAGGCTACAACTAGGCCGAGTGTCACTATCCGGCTCGTCGTCTTTAGGATCTGGATTCCATTTCGATTCCGTTGAGGCGTGAACTTTCGAAATCGTACAATGGATTGCATTACGTATGCGAAGAGAAACGGCCGCCAAGGTCCTACTGCAATAGTGGGCGCTCGGGAATACTTACAAAGCATTACGGTAGCCAACAGGAAGTTGAGAGGGACACGGATTATTAGGGAGGTCACTAGTTTAGTAGCTTGTAGAACCGAGGAGGAAACATTTGCATGTTGAGTTCCGGCACTAGATTCATATCCCATTGTCACGTCGAATTAGGCACTTCTCAAACCAAATTGGACAGTCTTCTAAGCTAGCCTGAGATATTTGATGCACTTCTTCGAATACACTATATTATTATTATTTATTACACAAGTTTCCTCGTGTATAGATGAACAAAAGCCACAGAAAACAACAAAAACCTTGCCAACATACCTTAGACCAATCTAAAAAAGAAGAAATCAGCAACAGCAACATAGAGCAACACAGAGGCAGAAGCAGAGGATATAATCGAAAGACCTCAAAGGTATCAGGAACTTAAATATCGATCCAAGGTTTTTTTAAAGGTGTCGTAGCTAACAGGGACGCTGTGCTTTTTGCGGAACATCTCAAGAGAAGTAACAGTCCTAAGCGTGAAGAAAAATCGTCGACAATTCAACTTCGCTCTACCAGCATCATACTTAACAGCATCCCCACGAGTGCTCGATTTTCTCAACGACAGAAGATCACTGATCCTTACGCTGCTCTTACCATGCAGTATCTTATGGAAAAGTAGGAGGTCGTTTTTTTGCCTTCTAGTTTCAAGTGAGGATAAGCCGAAGTTTAGGTTCCTAACCGCGCTAGACGGAATCTGATCGTATACAAATCCCAGTGCACGCACCATTAGCTTTCTTGTAAAACTATTCTGCACCCGTTCCAGCATAGCAATGATTCTTTTCTTGTGAGGGCTGAATATTGGAGTGCCGTATTCCAAGATGGGTCTGATGAAGGATTTATAGGCTTGGAGAAGCACAGCAGTGTTCCTTGTTGACAGAGCTCTAAATAAGTTGTAGATGGCCCGGATGGCTTTTTTTGATATAATTTCACAGTGTTTATCGAAGCTTAGATCACTGGTTACCGTAAAGCCCAAGTCTTTGATCTCAGTTACGCTATTAAGGTAAGTACCACTGATAGAATATTGATGTTTGTTGTTGCGACTACCCAAATGAAGTACTTTGGATTTTTCACTAGATAGCGGCAACTCCCACTGTATGGACCATGTTTGGACAGAGTCGATTGCATCCTGGAGAGCTGTGACGTCAATGTCCTTAGTAATTGATCGGTAAATCTTTAGGTCATCCGCATATGCGCAAAATTCAACGTCTGCACCTGAGAGAAGGTGAAGCAGATCATGTGTGTAGATATTGAATAAGACTGGGGAGAGTACACCTCCCTGAGGCACACCACTCCGAACGACTCTGGTGCTGGAAAAAGAGGAATTGACGCGAACAATATACCTCCGACCCGACAGGAAGGACTTCATCCAAGTAATGATACGAGGGTGAATACCTACCACATCCATTTTGTGGAGTAATAGCTTATGCTGAACCCTATCAAATGCTTTACTGAAATCAAGATAAACAACATCAACACTCTTACCCTCATCAATACACTTTGTCCAGTGATTGAGCGCTTGAATCATGGCAGTAACTGTGGAACTACCCTTTTGAAAGCCATGTTGGTTTCTAGAAAGAATAGCGTGCTTCTGGAGGTGGTCCTCAATCCTTTTCTTCAAGATTTTTTCAAAGAGTCTAGCGAAAATTGATGTAATGCTCACAGGTCTGAAATTTGATGGCAGATTGTATGGAGGCTTTTTTGGAATTGGAGTTATTATGGAAAGTGTCCATCGAGTAGGCACCTCGGCCCTCATCAAGCTAAGGTTAAAAATGAAGGCAAGTGGGCTGCTTATGATTGGAGCTACTTTTTTAATGAACGACAGGGGGATAAAATCAGGTGTAAGGCTTTCTGACTGTGGCCATCTTAAAAGTAGATTCATGACTTCATCTGCGTGAAACCAAACTGAATCTTCCATGACGGGGAATGTTCTCCCTAGAGGTCTATTATTTACGTCCTCATCATCAACAGTAACAAAGAAATCTTCAAACGTAGACGCCAGGAGCTCGGCCTTCTCGTCGTCTCTATATATCATTTCGCCATTAGAAGAGCGCAGAGCAGCAATGTGTGGTTTATCACGTAATCGAGACTTAAGCAGCTTAAAGAATGCATTCTTGCAGTTAGAGTCAATGACTCTCCTTTCAGTGGAAGCGTTAAACTTGCGTAGTTTTCTTGAGAACCTATCATTCAGAGCATGAAAGAGCTCCCAATCCTGAGGATTTTTTGATTGATTTGCCCTAGTCCACGCTTCATCCCTTTCCTTCAGAGTCCTGTTTATATGAGGTGGAAGACCTGGCTTGTTTAGTGCGGTTTTCTTAATAGGCACAAATAAATCAATACAATGATGAAGTACGCTAATCAATAGTTCGTATTTCGCATCCACTGAATCCACACTGTTGAGGGAGCCGAACCAATCTACATCTGCCAGGTATTTCATTATTTCATTATAGTTTGCTTGGGCGAAATTTCGCCTCCCCGAAATGTGACAGTAGGGCATCTGTATATTGATTAAAAATCTGATGGAACTGTGATCGCTTAGACCTAGTGGCGGATTAATGTTCACTGATGTTATCAGGTCCTGATCAGTGGACAGCACTAGATCAAGAATGTTATCACCTAGAGTGCCAGAAAGGACAAATTGGGCAAGCTTATGAGTTTCACACATGTCAAGGAATGCTCGAGCATTAGTACTGGAAGATAGCAAGCTTGGTTTGCCATTCCAGACAATTTCAGGAAAATTAAAGTCGCCCAAAACTATGCAGTGGAGATGGCAAGACAACAGATCACTGATGGCTTTAAGCAGCTGATTAGTCATCCGAGCCACACAACTAGGAGCTCTGTAGACAATAATGAAACGCACGATAGACAACCCGAGTCGCAGATCCGAACACAGCACTTCATAGGCATTGCTGACAGATTCGCATAAAACAAGTGAGGGAGAAGATGATTTTCGTGCAATGAGAGCAACACCTCCACCCCTCCTTTCTAAGCGATCACTTCTTAGTACCGCGTACTGAGAGCAATAATCACCTAGAAAAACTGACGCATCTATTGTAGGCTTGAGCCAGGACTCTGTTAAGATGATAACGTCGATACTTTCCTTGAGGAGTCCCGCAACTGCATCCTTGTTTCTTAACACTGACCGAATATTAGCCATGACACAGGAGACAAACGTGTCCGAGTTCCTATGAGACCTTAGATGTTTTCCGACTGAACAGCAAATGGAGGCGAGGTGTTTGGATGAGATGCAAACGGAGATGAACTATGTGGATGAGATGGAGATAGGTGATTTTGGACACCGGAAGCACTATCAATATTGCTTGTTAAAGAAGCATCAATAGTTTTACGATTACAATCCACTTCTAAAGGACGCATAGACTTAGTGCGAGACAGACGTTGGGCTTTAAGACGATCACGCTCCGCGCTAGAAAGCGAAGGTCTGATATAAACTCCTTTCACAGAAAAATACCTAAGATACGGAGCCCTTTTCAATGACAACGTTGCAAAGAAGGAAGCTGGGAAAACAACCTTAAGTAAGCGGGCTCTTCCTGAAATAAATCGTCCCATTCTATAAATAGCAATAGGACGGCAATCTACAGCAAGAAAATCAAGGATTTGCCTTACACAATTGGCGTCATGTAACACTCGATCTGAAGAAATAGGAGCAGAAGATTCCCTCACTCCTACAATAACAATTGAACGTTTACGCTCAGCATCATCATCAGTAACATGAATAAACGGAGTTGATGTAGAAGCATCTACAGAACTGGATGAAGGGACAATTTGAGATGGTAGAGTTTGCTTTAGCATGGCAATCTGTGACCTCAACATCTGAACTTCCTTTTCCAACTCACAATTCTTGGCGCGAACTATAGCATTTTCTTCTATGAGTTCCTCGTTTCTTTTGATTACCGCATTGAGTTGCATCCTGATGTCCAGTATGCCGCCCATCGCAGCTTTGAGGTGTGCAGGTAGCGATTGATCGTTGATGACCAACTCAACGGCTCGGCAAAAATCGTCCCCATTGACGGGAGTCGCAGCGTCCATCTTGTGTTTTTTCCTTTGACGACCATCCTCATGTAGAGAAGGTGAAGCGTCCACGTGAGTCCTCTTAACCGCTGGAACAGAGGAAGACCGCAATGGTGTATCCATATCCACGATCAATCGAGCTCTTCGACTTTGATCTATAGAATATCAATCGAATCAGCTCGATGGACCGTCCGATTAACAGAGGAAAAGAAGGTTGGGAAGAAAGGTGCCTCCCAAGCGAAAGAACCGGAAGAATACACCTGTGCAAGTGGCTCGTTTCTGAATAAGAATACGATCCCCGCCACAAGAGATCTCTCCTCGGATACGACGTTGAAGCGACAAGGCAGTGGGCACGATACAGCAGTAAGCGATTGGAATCAACTGGCAGTAGAATAATAGAATCGCAAAATATGTTCGACGATCCGCAGTAGTTGAGCAGGTGGGAAGGTAGAGATTAATTCCGGCAGTTGAAAACGCGAAGCAAGGAGTCTCCAGGAACCGATCGTCAGATTGATCGAGAGACCGACCGCTCTCGGTGGCCGCAGCGGGTCGAATATATGATTGCTCCTTTGCTGTGTTTTAAGACAAATTTAAATTTGTTATTTTTCCTCCGGAGTTCCGAGCTTTGCCGACGTTTGAAGATCAGAGACGCTGTCGCGTGGGCCAAGTTGTAGAAAATTAGGTGGGCCAGTCACGTAATGCGCTTCGCATGCACCCGCTGGACGACAGCCGTTACCGACTGGTTCCGTGGGATGTCAGGAAAACACCAGGGCGCCCACCACTTCTTCGCGAAAGCCCTGAACGAACGATATGACGCTCTTCGTGTCCCCCGAGCGAGGAGGATCCATTGGAGCACTCTGGCACGCGTCAGGGACGAATGGAGACGCTGCTGGCACCCACTCGAGCAAGTCGATGATCAACGGGACGACAGGTGATACAGGTGACCTTATTGTGTCTGTAGTTTAACTTGTAAGAAGGTCATTTTGATTTGGAAGAGCTCGCTACGATATCAAAAGTCTTGAAGCTAGCTCAGAAGAGTGTAATATTTGATTTGAAATGTGTCGAATTCGATGTGAAAATGATATAACCAGTTAGTTTACTGTTCCGACGACGTTCTCCCTATTTACTTATTTTATTATGGATTTTCCTTCTCCGAAAAAGAATTTCCGAAAAATATTAGTTAAACCACAAGTTAGGGTATGCAGTGGCCAACTGGTGAATTGCTAATCTTCCCTAAAACACCGCTGTCACGTATAAATTCAATTTCACTCTATGACATCTACGGTTAGCAGCAATATTGAAAGCACGTACTCTTCTGAATCCTTCGCGTATGACGAAATTGAACTAAAGGATTTCCGAGGACGGACTGTCTCCACTTTCAGATATTTTCTCCTTAAAAACTGATACCTTTCCTTCATATTTTTTAAACAAAAGATGTTCTGAAGACATCAAACTTGAATTATCTCTAGAATTAACAAACTGCACGAACATAGCGGACGAGTTTTCAACCCAATACACGCTACAACGCCATATTTGAGCATTCTATGAAGTGCATTTTTTAACAATTTGAAACCTTTCCAACCCCGTAAATTCTTCTGATAAGCTTGATAGCTTAAGGTTAAAAACATGTGAAATTACTAAACTTTCTAACGATAGGAGATTCCCCCAAAATTAAAAAAAATCAGCAAAATCAACAAATTCCTTATAATATGATAGTATTCTTACTTTCTTCAATCACTATTTCCTCTCTTCTATTTCTATATATCTCTCATTTTCCTTACCCCTGTACTATCTTTCTTTCTATTCTTATACTTATTGCTATTTGTTTTACTTTTTAGTTCGTTAAACTGCTTCATGTTATGCGCTTTCCTTCGCTGAAGAGCCAAGGAAAATAAACAATAATAAACAAAAAATAAGAAAGAAAAGTAAAACAAATAATAAAAATGACGGAACCTACAAACAAAACATCTGAAAATGAAAGCAATACAACGGAAAATCAAAAAAAAAATAAAAAGTAGCGGAAATAAAAGCGAGGCAGTAGAACAATAAAGTAAAATAATGGAACTGTAAGCCATACAATAGAAACTGTTGCAAATAAAAATAAAATAAATAAGCAATTAAAACGATTTTTAGATTTATTCTTAATGTAGAGGAGCATCGCTATAAATACGCAACGAATTTGCACAGTGTGGCCTCTCTCGGCTAGGAAACTGCAAAGAAAGGTCGTCTCGTAAGCCCGTTAACGGTGATGACTTTGTAAACTAGTCTGACTTCAAACTGCGCCTGTGGTGTAATGGCGTAGAGCATTCCCGCCCGGTTAGAGGGAGGTGCAGGTTCGAGTCCCGCCTGGCGCTAGAAGTTTTGATCGCAACAAAACGTCGTTATGACAGCTTGCAACCTCGATTCCAGCCACTTGAGGCTCAAGGAAACTAATTTGAGTCTGAGTTCAGTTTTACCGCCGTTGTCAAAGAGGAGTTCCCTGCCCTCCCTCAACGAGGATAGATCCCGATTTTTAGTTACTTTTAGGTCGTTGCATATGTAATGGCCAATTTTGCTCTCTAAATTTCTGGTCGATTTTTCGTGGATGAGTATGTTCCTGTTTCAGACAATGTATATAGATTCTAAAGGCGCAGAATCTCTGATTTTTTAACATTTTTAGCACTGGTGACGTAATTGCCTCTGCCGAGCTTTTGACGTCGTTTTTACATACGAATCAACGTGATATTCAAGTGTTCTGCATCCAGCACATTCATCAGTTCTGTCCCCTACCAACTATCATTTTATCAAGCGTTTAGATCGCCATCTGAAGGAAAAAGAATTCCGCAACCAAGATTATGTCCAAAGTGACTTCTTATGTTTTATTCTTCGTGTCCATCGAGCGAGAAGGATCCACTGGACCACTCTGGCACGGCACGCGACAGGAACGAGTGGAAACGCTGTTGGCGCCCGCTCGAGCAAGTCGATGAGCAACGGAACGACAGGTGATACAGGTGACGTTTTATTAATTCTCGTTGTTCTGATTTTTATAAAAATGAGAGTCTAAGCCATTGTAGCGTTGGAAAAGGGTAGTAATTGTAATAACGCTTATTTCGATTAATAAAAACACTTCCAAGCTAAGTTATTAAAACTTTTCAGTTAAAGTTGGCCATTTAATACGCAACAACCTAATATTTTGTGTTAGAATAATCGCAGTTATCCTTGGAGACCTAACGCCTCTCTCTTCAAGTTCACCTAAGGCCAATAAAAATCTAAAAGTAACGCTTAGCCATAGAGCAGAAGAAAACAATCTTAGCACCACAACTGAGTAGAAACAGCTCCGAATAAAAATAGAACAAGGAATAAAAACAGTTCATGGATCGATTCTAGTTGAAACGAAATGGAAGAAGACAACGTCCACACCCACCTATCGAGATGATCGGCGTCGAACGTCCCGTACGCTTCGAGAGCGTTGGCGCCTCGCAGATTGCTGATGCTACGCGTTCGGATCGGCGCACCCTCACCACTACCGCCGCCGTCTCCGGCCGACGTCAGACGGAGATTGTCGGACGGCATTCGGAGATTCTCGCTCGACTGATGCAGCCTGACAAGAGAAATTTAGTCCCACGGACGTGGTCGTTGAGTGAGCTCTCATCCGTCTGGCAAATCAGCTGGCAGTTTTTTATCAGTTAACAACCACTACGCTGTAATCTGTACTGCTTCGGTTTTCTTAACGCTTTTTAGCTACAGATAGGACGAGTTTACACTTTTCAGGAGCAGCTCTGCAACTGCTCCTCCGCTAGGCTCAAGGGAAAAGTGAGGAGAACTCCTGGGAGGTTCCATGTTGAACACCACACAAAAGAAGTTTCTATATTATACTATATTTCTAGTATTACATTGCTTTCATACTCGATTGTTCATCTCTTTTTGGCAGTATGTTCTGTGTTCCTTAACTCAAAGGGTTTCATTGTTTGACGTGATTTTTTATTATTTTTTATTCCTGTAATAAAAAATAGAATTGAGCAGTTCGTCCGCCAGGAAGACTAGGGGTCAGATCTGTAAGAGACTCAGCCGCCCATCTCCATTTCAAAACGGTTTGCACCGTATTCGATCTGGGTTACATATAGCATTTTCTCCACAAGTTGGATACTTTTCAAATTAAGTTGGATACTGTTTTAAGCAGGCTTGACGGCTTTGACGTCAAAATGAACATCGCTCAAAATAATAGTTTCTTCCACATCACACTGAAGTTCTACGAGTAACTTAGAATATTCTTATTTTTCGTCAATTCTTAAGAAAAAGGGCGTGTGTAGCACAATCGGAGGAGGTGCCAGCCATCGCGCGCACCCGATACCAGGTTCTTGGCTCGGACCCCGCCCAGGCCAACCAGCTGTTCCATTCCTCCGGGGTCGACGAATTGGTGCCAGACTTGTCTGGGAAGGATAAATCGCTGTCATGTTCATTGGCCGGCCAACGCCTGCCGTAGCATGTGTAGGCCAAGTACGCATTCCAATTGTCCCAACATCATCCCGTAGAAGTCGTATGCGAGGCGCATTCCAAAAGAGATTGACTGACGCCGTCCTTTATCCTTATCATGGTTGTGCTCTCTTTTTTCGAATGTACTCGAATTCGAGTATTCAGAAAAATCGCGGTTTTCGAATGCATTCGAATTCCATTACTCCAGAAACCAAGTTTTTGGAATATATACGATTTCGAATGCCATCCATTTTCAGGGCTAGTTGATTCGGCAGGTGAGTTGTTACACACTCCTTAGCGAGTACCGACCTCCATGGGCACCGTACTGCTGTCTATATCAACCAACTCCTTTTATGGGGTCTCATGAGCGAAAAGTTAGGCAATACCGAAAATTTTCAGCTTTCGAAACCATTCGAATATTCGAAATTTTTGCGAGAGCATAAGTACAAAAAGTAGGGGGAAGTCCTAGGAGGTTTGTTGTTTAACAGCGTTTCAAAGGATTTTGCAATCCGTCTGCCAGGAGGAGTTTGGGCCAGATTTGTAATAGACTTCATAAAAGAAGAGGAAACTTGCAAAACACCCTAAACCACCTGTCTAAAAGCTCCTAAAGCCGACTGGTAGTGGAAAAAGTCACTCACTTGCTCCTCAGGGCGTTGATGCGATTCAACTTCTCCGTGCTCTTTCGGGTGTCACCGTCGACGCCCACGTTTCGAAGGTTCGATCGTGAGTTGGCCGGTGTTAGTCGACTCGACGCCGCCGTGTACGACATATCCGAGTCCTTAAAGTGGATAGCTCTTATGCTGCGTAGGAATCATGGTTTTAATTATGTCACATGTCAGAGAAATTCTCGTCAAAAGCCGAGGTGTCGCCAGATTTTGTAAAAGACGGGACACGAGCCCACATCGAACTTCTAGTTTGTGGCTCTGACTCTCACACAGCTCCAACGGCCATTTTGTGGTTGGTGTAAATCATAATGATAGTTCATAATTAACAATAATTCATAGATATAAGCATTATTGTTCATAAGTATAATAATTAATGGGCGCATGCAGCCCAGTCGGAGGAGGTGCCGGCTGTCGCGGGCAGCCGATACCAGGTTCCTGGTTCGCATCTCCCGCCCCGGCCAGCCAAACCTTCCGTTCGTTTGGCCGAGGAGAATTGGTCCATCGGCTGGCTACCGTAAGTGTCTGTTTGGCCCAAAAAGGCATTCAAATCACCTCCACGATATCCCTTAAAAGCAGAATGCGCGGCGCATCCCAAAAGGGGTTGAGTAACGCCGTCCTTTATCCTTCATAGTAATTAACGGCTGGATCTATCCCAGTTTGAAGGGCATGTAGTGCTTCAACGCTCCTTCCATCCCTTGAATTTCTCTCAGAACTTCGACTACGAGCAAATGATACGATCGACCTTATCGAACTCAGAGAATGTGGTGTCGTGTCACTGCCTAATCCTCCCAATTAGGAAAG
Source organism: Heligmosomoides polygyrus polygyrus (assembly GCA_947396885.1). NCBI lineage: Eukaryota > Metazoa > Nematoda > Chromadorea > Rhabditida > Heligmosomidae > Heligmosomoides > Heligmosomoides polygyrus. The sequence continues at coordinate 4,972,796 of OX377204.1, forward strand.
ATCTTAGTAATTCATAAGTAGGATGTATCCCAGTCGGGAGGGGGCACATGACTAAAAATTAAGCAAAAAATTGATATAAGACTCTCCTGGGCAGCTTCTAGACGACAAAATAGGACCTAAACTGATAAAATTCAGAAAAAACACATTCGGTTTCGCCGCGGTTGTACAGGATAGATCCCAATAATCCATAAGTATCATAACTAAAATAGTTTGTTATTCATTGTTTCACTATATTTTAAATTATTAATTATAAGTCGATGAATTCTGGTGGTTGTTAGACAATGGTTCAGGGTAGGTGAAGCGGATATCATCGCTGTGAAAGGGAAGATGTACTAGTTGGGGTCTTCTACAGGGTGCGCCAAAATTATGGCGACAAGGTATTCAATTCGCCGAGAGAGAAAATGCGGTACTTTCGAGGAACCAACGATGAGATAATGTTTATCAGTCTATTGTAAACTATATGCAACATTGAGATTCGAAGCTACCTCCATCGGCATCGATATAGACTTTGAGACGCTTCGGGAAGGCATCGACGGCGGCACGCAAGTAAGGCGCGTTGAGCTCATCCCACGCCTTTCTTCAAAGGATCCACAGGGCGGTGAGGTTTCCCGCAGGCTTTGGCTTCCAGAGCTAACCAGACCGTGTAATCCATCGGATTCAAATCCGGAGAGTTGGCTGGCCACTCGTGGAAGCTGATGAATTGCGGAAAGTTGCCTTTGCATGAGTCTTGCAGCATTCTTGCTCTGTGAGCTGGAACTCCTTCCTGTTTGAAGGTCCAGGAGGGTGCACGTGAGTCTTCTTGTAGGCCTTAAGTCCCAGTTTACGGAAGATTCTTCTCAACGACGTCTCCATGATGTCCATTTTCCCGACAACCGGCGGACCGAGCGCGCCGGCTTCCTGCGAATTCGTTCACGTACCTTCCTAATTTTGTCCGTAGTTGTCACAGATACGTGTCTTTCTCGTCCGGATCTATCATCCTCGATTCCCAGGTCTTCTTAGCGTTTGATGGACCTATTCATAATACTTTGATGAACTCCAAGACGGTGGTGAATGTAGCGTGCCGAGAAGCTTTGACGGTAAAGCTCAATGATTTAAGAACAGTGGCACGAACGTTTCACTATCTTGAAAAACGACTTATTGTTATGCTTGACTGAGGTGAGCATAAACTAGTTGACTCAATAAAAGCAATAAGAGCACGAAAAAAGCAGACGCTCCGAATAAAAGGTCAAATTGTTTGCGCATGTGCTGTCGCCATAATTTTGGCGCACCCTGTATATACTGCATCTGACAGCGCCTTCGATATTTCTTTAATATGTTCTCAAATGCTAGATTAATGAAGCCTGTGGATAATGTAGTTTTGAAAGGAATTACTTATCCTAAATAAAAGGAACTTGTAGATAATGTAATTTTTGAATAGAATTATTATGATAGTTCTTTGATGAGACTATTTAGATGACGGTGGTTTTCACTAGAACAGATTTTTCAATAAGTCAGATAAACTGTATTTCTATTAATCGGATATTTGGGTAGAATACCACATTTCTGACCAAAATCAGTAGAATAATGGTGAATGCTGCCCTCATATGAGTCATCCTAAGATGTGAGGTTTTCTAAAACTCCATCATCCCCCCCCCCCCCAGCATGGTCTATTTATCCTGGGTTTGAAGAAAAACGACGGGTTTTAATTACAAGAATCAGCTCAAAGCCTACCCTGCGGGGTGTCCTAAAAACGGTACTGGTTGGAAGGGTATAACATTACTGCTAGTGAAGTGTTTGAAGATGCTTGAAGCTCATATGAAAGCACAGGATGACGAAAAATCTGCGACGTCCAAATAGTCAAGATTGCGCCGTGCACCTGTCTGAAACCTTACATTCCAGACTCGATTGGTCGTGCATAAGCTGAAGGCTTGCCATAATCTTGTAATTAATTCACCACAACACCTGAGCTGTGCTTCTTTTAACATTACGAACTTGATAGTGCACGACAACTTGTGGCAAAATATGGGGTATCCTAAAAAAAAACATAAGCGCTATATGAAGAGTAACATCGGTTCTTAATCACTAGTCAAATGACAACGGGAGACACCCTTAAGTACGAGTTGATGTGGTGCTTTTTTGGTGTAGAAGACCCTATTTTATGCCTTCTCTAATAGAGTTTAAGTAGCTAAACAACATCTTGACCAGTTGGCCGTAAAACTGATTCATGCATGCGGCACATGAACAATCATTCGAGTCTGAAATCTAGGGATTCAGACGGATGCATGGCGTAACCATTACCATTCAAATGCCACCGAATTTTCGTTAGCCTGTGTTTTCATACGAGTCTCAAACACTTTGAGTAGCTTCACTAGCGGTAATGTTACAACCTTTCAAATAGTGCCTGTAAATATTTTTAGGATACCCAGCATTTTACGTCGTGAAGAAATTATTACGAGTATTTAAGCGAACCGCAATGCAAGAATCCAGGCGAGTACGTGGCGCAATCCCTACCGATCACATGTGAAAAGGTTTATACCTTCTAGCGCTTTCATAAAAGCTCCTAACTTTTTCAGTAGCTTAACTAGCAGCAAAGCACCTTTCAAAAAGTGCTTGCATTTTTTGGGACACCCTGTACATAGCCCACGACAGAGACTGGCAGAGCAGACGCTAGATCTGCTCTTCTGACGGCGAATAAGGTCCTTTATTTTAATCTAACGGAACTGTATCCAGCAGAACATCACGTGGACCAGAGAGTTTCGGAAACGGACACTCCATGAACTTTAAATCTCTTCTTCAGGGGATAAAGTACAGAGGAGTGTAGTGAATCAACATGACAACTCACCCGTCGGCGCTGCATCTCTTTCGTCAGCTCGCGGGTGGCTGAACTCGGCGCTGATCTGTTGGCATTCTGCTGCTGTTGTTGTTGCTGCTGACTGAGCAACATGTGATTCGGACTCTGACTTCGACTGCGCAGGTGAAGGCTCGAATCGTTGTAGTCGGCTTCTGAACAGTATGTATAGGCATGACGCCGAAGAATATTCCAGATCAACCCTTCCCGTTGGACAGCAAGGAATTTCGCATGTTGCACATCCAAAACGTATTCCAAATGAAGGAATTCCCAGGAATTTTGACGGAAAGAAAGCAACAGCGGTCTAAAGCGAAGCAACTTAAGCCTCATAAATGGTTCTCTTCACTGAGGACAGTTTCGAAAGGTTGTCAACGGATCTATCCTAATCGGAGGGGGCATACAGTGATTTGCAACTTAGTTCCCTCCCTTTAGGTGCTGTCCCAGGACGCCGTGTCTTTCATTTAATTTCAGGTTTATGGTTTTGTGACATTTTACATGGCGTAAGCAGTTGGCACAGCACGGTTGCCCCTCCCGACTAGGACAGATCCGTTGTTCATTAACCTCCGTTAATGCGAAATTCCTGGCTGAAGCACAGAATATGTAATAAAGGCCAAGTATAAAAACAAAAAGAAACGCCCAACAATGCCCAACTCGAACTGAATTTGAACGAAATCAAGTTCCAAGAAGTATAGCCACTTCAACGGCATCATAACTTTGCAACGGAGTAAGCGCATCGGTACGTAATAGCACCTCCAGAAATAGTTATAATATGGTTAATATTAATAATTTTTAATGTAAATATTACAAAAACATCGAGCTAAATATTGAAAAGAAGGCAAAATATAATAACAGAACTGAAAAATTGATAAACATAGGCACTAAAATACCTTAGCGTGGCCAGTGGATAGAAGGTAAAGGTTGACCTTTACCATAATCTGTAACTTTTTAATTTTTTTAAATTGTGGGTGCAATTCTATTGAGGACAAGGTTTGTCATCGTCCTAGTTTATACTTGCGCCTCTGCGCAGCGCGACCACAGTTGGTTTAGATATCGATCGGGCGACGCAAAAAATCGATATCTATGGCCATCGTGGTGCCGCGCCGCGTGGCTGTGAAAGCATACGCTGCGTCACGACACCATGATCGCTATAGATATCGATTTTCGCGCCGCCCGGTCGATATCCATCCCGACCGCGGTGCCGCGCCGCGCAGCGGCACAAGTATAAACTGGGGCTAAACCTGGGCTTAGGCAACTGATAATATTCATAGCAACCGCCGCTCAACAACTTGAAGCAGAACAAATCGGACATCTGACGCCGCATGGCGACGTCAATTGCTTTTGACATTATAGGAAAGCATGGCATCTTCAGTTCAAACTAAGAATTCGAATAAAACTGCAGTGACGGCGCGACGGCACGTGGCGTCTGCTAGCCACGTTCTTATCCTGGGTCGCTTCCCTCTGAAGTATCATGAGGTCTAACCGCCCATGCTGCACAACTAAAAAATAGCACAAAGCGAGCATGGAACCAACGGTTAGTCACCGTCCCAACCACCTGGGATAAATGGTAAAGGTCGGCGTCCTCCCCCCCCCCCCCCCCCTCCCCGTCTGGAATGCGCCACGCCTTTGTCCTTTATGCAAATGCGTATTTGACCCACGACGGTCAACCAATAGTAAATTTAGTGTTTTATCCTTCCATCCAAGGTTACATATGGAATCGCTGGTCATAGAGTGATGGAAGGCTTAGCTGACCCGGGCAAAACCCGAAACAAGAACCTTGATTCGAAAAAAAAAAGCGACAGCCGGTACATTATCCGACTACGCTTATTACAAGCATCATTTGAAGTATAGAACAAAAACAAAACACTTAATAAAGTGCAGAATATAGAACAAAAATTGACAAGGTGAAACTTGACGAATTTAAGAGCATCAAAAGTAATTGTTCGAATCAACAAATAAAATCCCTTACCAGTAAGCAAAATATTTTTGAAAAAAATCGGAAAAAATTCGATTGAAGACCAGGGAAAAAGCGGCATGGTCGTCGAAAAATCCTTCATAATGCCTTAAAAAGGCCGAATGTCCCATAAAAATCTAGGTGCAGTCCAAAATGGGTGGAAACCGCATAGATAACGTGATGCAAGGTAACAACGAAGGATTAAAGCAAATCCGAGAGGTCTGAAAGCGCGATGAAGTTGTCTTCCAGAGCAAAAAAAAAACAATTTTCACGTCGATTTGGACACTTTTCAAGTCAAATCGGACACTCTTCTAAGCTTGCTTAACACTTTTGAAACCAACTCGAGCTCTTCCAAATCGAAATGACCTTCAGGCAGGTTAAACCACAGACTCACTAAGAAGGTTAGAATAATGTTTTGTTCAAGGAAAATTAGGTTTGAAATTTTAGTTCACCTGCCCCAATAGGTGTAATAATTTTATAAAATATTTATTTTAGAGAAAATAATAAATTAAAATTTGCCTTGAAGCACAGCAAACAAGCAAGTATTAAAAGATGAGGGAGCGCCATGCACTCAAAATGTTCACCGCAACCTTTATTTAATTGATAGTGTGAATACTACTTACGTGAAGCGTTAAACTAAGGATATGTGTGTTCTTTACAGTTGATTTTGTTGCATCGTTAACAGGTATCAAACACCATGCAAACAGAAATTGGGCTATCAATCGAATGAAAAATACGACGTCTTCGAGGGTGACATGGCGCATTCTCCTTTTTTAGCTAAAAAATGGACGCATTCCTGATCTCTAGAACAAGCTTCTAAACCACTATTTTTCGAAAAAAAAAGGTAAAAAATTATAAAATTTAGAGCAATGTTTTCACTTATTGAGTATGAATTAAAACTTCAATGAAAGTGTATTGAAATTTCTCCCATAAGTTTACAAGAGGCGTGCAAAAATAGACTGAACACGCTGATAACGGATGGCATTTTTTCAATGCATCCCAATCAACGTGAAAATAACGGGCAGCTAAATACAATTCACAGCGTAGAAGAACCTCATTTCGATTTAGAAGTGTTCGATTTGATTTCAGAAGTCCTAGGCTAGCTTTGAAGAGTGTCCAATTGGGTTTGGAAAGGGCCCAATTCGACGTGAGAATGGTATCGTACGTTCATATACAACTTCCTAGAACGGCATTTGCATGAGCTGCTCACGTGCTGTCACAGGGCACCAAATGAGCGCCAGCTGCTTCTCATTACCCCTGGTGGGTGTGATTCAGTGAAGGAATACCGCAGAGTTCTGATGAAAGCGTTAAGCCAGAGGTAACTGTGACTGAGGTGGACGAGGATGGCGATACCTATCGCCGATGACGATCTACTGAACTCATTTACGAAGACGGGCAGCTGAACTCAAAAAATCATTTACGAAGACGGGCAGCTGAACTCAAAAAACGGCAAGGCACAAAAAGCGAGCGACACACCCAAAGCAGGAGAACACAAGGGGAACACAAGGACTTGAGGAAATCTGGGAATGCGTAAGCAGAACGGCGGGTTAAAAGCAGTGGAGATATGATAGCCGATACGGGACTTTCTGCATTTGAAAGGCGTCTTTCAGCGTTAGGAACTGAAACCTCGATCACACCTAAACCTAGGCTGTCTAGGCGGACAGGATATGGTCAGTTGAAAGGAATGCGATGAGGGTCTGTTTGGATACTTTCCTGGGTTCGACGTTGAGGCCACCTTAAGCCACTGGAGAGTTTGACCATTAAGGGGTTTAAGGTATAGAGGACGGAGTTCACGAATCCTTATTCGGGATGCGCCACGCATTCTATTTCCATGAGATGTGGTAGAGGCAATTTGAATCCGTGCTTGGCCTATTTAGTGCCTTAAGGCGGCCAGGCGATGGGCAAGTCGTCCTTTCTGATCTCTGAGGGATGGAAGTTTGGTTGTCCTAGGTGGGTATCGAACTAAGATCCTTGAATGGAGGTGCATATGAGGCCCGGCGCCTCCTCCGCCTCCGCTACCTGCCCCCTAATAAGAGGGTTACTATTCCTCTAATACAATGGACTTATGGGATACTTCAGCTCTAAGTTGGACACATTTGAACACCATGAATTTGACGCCTAGAGTCAAAATGGGTGCGCCAGGCACACTATTTCTACTGGATATTTCTACGTGTCGCGCGTACTCGATGTCAGGTTCCTGGTTCGGATCTCCCGCCCAGACCAGCCAAGCTCTTGTCGGTGAATTGATACCAGACTTGTCGGAGAACGGTAAAATGCTGACCTGTTCATCGGCTGGCCACCGCAAGTTATTGTATGGCAAAATACGCCTTCAACTCGCCACGACTTCCCGTAGAAGTAGAGTATATGGCGCATCCCAATAACGGACTGTCCAACACAGTCTTTTGCCGTTTATTCTTTGAGAGCAGGCTTCGTCAACTGGATTTTGAATATGAAATTCTACTCCAGGTTCGTGGTTTCGGATATGAAGGGTAGACAATCTGGGTTCGCGACAGGACGTACACCCACCCCTGCTAGAGGCGTGGCGTCAGGAGGTAGAGCCGCTGTTCTAAGGACTGGAAACTTTCGTTGTGCGTGTCAAATGCTTCGTATGGCAGCCGTTAGACTGTCGGTGAAGCTTGGTTGGTTGGGGTGGGTGAGCAAGGGAGATGAAGAGGAAGATCGCACACTACCCCCCCCCCCCCCCCAGCAGGGGGCGATTGTACATCCTGACCGCCTCCCGACAATCTGGAGCGGACGTGTTAGGTTTAGTTTATACTCACGCCAATACGTGGCTCAGCACCACGACAGCCATCGATATCGATTTTTCGCAGCGCCCGATCGATATCTATTTCGACCATGGTGCCGCTCGGTGCAGCCTCGCAACGGTAACCACGTCTTAAGCCCCTTTCATACTCGTGGCGGCGGCGGCGGCGGCGGCCCAATGGTTTAGCATAGGAAGGCGGCGGCGATGACGTGCCCGAGCGGCAGCCACGGCGGTGGAGGGGTTTTCATACTGGCAGCGGCGACGTCGCCGCGGCCACGCCCCGCCACGCCCCTGGCGGCGCCGCCGCCGGGGCCGCTGCCCGAGATGGCTGGGGCCATTTCGGGCGGCGGCCACGAGGGGCAGCGAGAGCGGCGGCACAGACGAGACCGCTGCGCGTACGCGCGCGCCAAACGCAATTAGCGCTGGCGGCGGCCGCCGCCACCCCTAGGCGGCGAGAACGGACACCGCCCCTCCACCTGCCGCTGAAGCGGCGGCCGCCGCCGCCGCCGCCCCTCGGACGAGTATGAAAGGGGCTTTACGCGGTTCGGAAGGTTGCCGTCAGAAAACAACATGATACCGTAACTCAGTCCAAGGAGTGAAACCTTCGAAACAAATCGAAACTAAGGAGGAGAAGCATTAGTATCAGGGAAGCGTAAATCACTCCAAGCACCTTTAATAAACGGACGCCGTCGCGGCAACGACAAGTACTGGCGCTTCTCGATCCCGACGATATCGTGGTCCTCGTTTCGTTTCGCGAATCGCACGCAAAATTTCTCAGTTTCTGAATGAAAGCAACGTCGATTTCAGCACTAGCACAGGGGTTAGCGTTAGCTTGTACAGGGTTAGCCGGGGTGTTCCGTTCGATTAGCTGTGGCATAGACAAACTGGGACATCGTTAGGGAAACGTAAGCAACGTTAAGTGAATGCGCGAATACGCCACGTACTTCATTTTCAGCGATTTTGTGAAAGAAATTATTACATGGGTACAGTGCCTGGCCGTTAAGTACGTGCATCTCACTCCTCAAAGAAGGATCCGATTACGGATGAGGATTGGGGGAAGGGGGTGTCGTAGGAAAGGCCTGCATAACCTCGATGCTGAATCGAACAAAAGCCGTAGCAAAGAGGGTACCGTAACCCACAGGACTAAAACTACATCGCAACGCAGAGCCGTCCCTAACTAAACCCAACTGGGAACACAAATAATGACTCGTCGATGTGAAATGACCCGTGAGGGTTGACGATCGCTTGTCCGAGATGAATCACTTCCAGAGGCCTTCTGAAGCAGAACTGCACACATCGTAAACGACTATCTGGTTGGGTCTGCGCCCAAGAAGTCGGTATTAATCGATGGATACTGCATTGTAAATCGCTACTGTGAAGTCTGCTCATCGACGTCCATATTCATATTTCGCACGCTTCCCACTTAAGACTCTCCCTTTGAAAAGAAATCGATAAAATCAATTTTTATATTATCGGGCGAATCAGTACTGCTTCGCCACTGCGAGCCTTTTTCGCCGGCCATCATATTCATGCGAAGGCAAATCAGCGGTCAGCTTTGAGCAATGCCCGGAGACTGCCGGAAAGTGAAGTGAATCACTTCCATCGGCCATTAATTTTGCGCGGCCAGACGCATGGGAGGACATAGGGACAGATTAATGTTTTTCTACGGTTCAATTCATTTTCTTTAAACCTCAAGTGATCGGTGTCGAGGGGATGAGCTCTTATAACGATGTGTTGTTACGATCAAAACTATAGCACCAGGCGGGACTCGAACCCTCGCCTCCTGCTGAATGCTGCAATGGCGTGAATGCTCTACGCCATTGCACCACCGGCGCTGCCGAGTCGAACGCAACATTTTATATGCTTTGGCTTGCAACTACTCGTATTGCGCATACACGAATTAGTCTGTTACTGTGTTCCTCCATCCGCTTGTCCATGCGTCCACGCGAAATTATTTACCACTAGATGGGTTTTTTAAAAGTTTCATAACATCAGAGTAATTGAGATAATTATGACGCGGCTAAGGTGCAGATTGGTTTCATAACAGCTATAAAATATCGACCCACTGATCGATATCGATCGACCACTAATCAATATCGATCGATACTGTCTACTTTTGCCCAAAAACAGTCGATTCTGGGGTGAATCAGGCGCAGGGTGGCCCGTGACTGCGATTCACAGCTGCTAAACGATATCGATCGGCAATGCGAGATCGATCAATAGTATCGATTTTTGCCCACCGGCGATCATGCGCGACCAATTGAGAGGTGAGTCGTGCGAATATAGTGAGTAATTTTCACGACATATCAACAGCATGGATAAAAAAATGAATATCGATCAATAGTGTTGAAGAAAAAATCGCGGATCTATCCTAATTGGAGGGGGAGGTACATGGTAATCTGCGTCTTTATTCGCTTCCACTGGTTTGTATGAGAGCTTCTGCTGTTGTCCCATGATGCGAGGGCCTTCATATCCATACTGCCAAATATCGATAAATGTGGTAGTGTTGCATGGGATCACGTATGCAGTCGGCGTCTTACGGTTGCCCCTCCCAATTAGGATAGATCCAAAATCGCATAATTGATGTGCGAAACGCCACGCGTGGGTATTAGCTGACTATTTACGTGAAAACGAGTGACAAACGAAACACTGATAAACACCATGGCTTGTGCTAACATCACAATATGTTCGACTTGGTGCTGCATAGTCAACTCTCACACAAGAGCATTTGAGGAAGAACACTATACAGACAAGGAAAGGCGGAGAAACCACTTACGTCGTCGTGTGATGGCACTGGCTGCCGCTCCAGATGGTGTCGCTATGGACTGCATGTTGGATGGCGATCGCCTCGGAGCTAGTGCTTGAGGAGACCACACCGCTCGGGGCTAGAATCAAAAAATTAAATTGTTTGAGATAGTCCAATCAGGCCTTTAGGAAAGAAAAGCATAGAACTTGAGCAAAGCTATCACTGATATTAAAATAATGCGCGAATTATTCTGCTAAACACAAGAAAAGGTGCTGTGATGTCTGCCGGTCAGTCCGTGCGTCCGCGCAGAATTAGTAGCCGCTGCATATGCTTAGCATCATGCGGACAGCTTCAATCAACCATTCAATAGAATCGATTTTGATTGTAGTAAATTCAACTGGAACTGGACAAGGGAAAGGAACGACATGGAGAGATTTCGAGAGCGTGAAAGAAGTCGTGAAAAAAGACGAAGAACGTCCGGCTCCGTGACCACCTGAGCCCTACGAAAACAGAATGAACACTTGCACAGCACATCTGATTCAGGAACGTTAGGAACGCCTTCTCGGAGTTGCAACAAGAACTGAAGTCGACTAGATGTCAAGAGAATACCAGGGGTCGGATTCATCAACGACTAACCGTAGGTATAGGGGGTAGAGATACCCACGATGAAGCCCGCGTCTCTGCCTCTTACCTACCCCTTATACACCGCACACGCACGGGTTCAATTGTTGACGAATCCGACCCCTGGACATCTATCAACGCGTTACTCAGTCTTAGTATTGAAGATCATGAAGAAGAGATTAAACGTTTTGCGCCCCTCGATAAAAAAGGCTCACTGAATCATTTTGGCATGTGAAAAGGGCGAACAGAAGCGTTGGCCGCCTTCCAGATATTTGAAACCATCTTTAAACTACTATTTCTCCTCAAAAAATAAGAATCGAGAGGATGATGCCTGGAGTGACACGATTCACGCAGGTGAGAGAAGGCTTCCGGAGTTCCGAGCTTCGCCGACGTTCGAAGATCAGAGACGCTGTCGCGGGGACCAAGTTGTCGAAAATTAGGTGGGCCGGCCATTTAATGCGCTTCACAGACACCCGCTGGACGAGAGCCGTCACCGACTGGATTCCGCGGGATGTCAAGAGAACACCAGGGCGCCCATCAACGCGTTGGTAGCACCTCTTCGTGAAAGCCCTGAACGAACGATTTGACGCTGCTCGTGTCCGTCGAGCGAAGAGGGTCCATTGGAGCACCCTGGCACGCGACAGGGACGAATGGAGGCGTTGTTGGCGACAGCAGCGCACCCATTCGGGGGTCTCGTGCGTTCTCAGGGGATCTAGTAATGTGGCATTGGATAAGGGACGCAGTTACCACCTTAGAGTTGACCTACACGAGTGATGAAGATCGGAACAACGTGAGGTATTCAGAACACATTCTGGAGAACTACGAGCTGATGACGACGTCACGGACGACCGCAGCAATTCAGCTAAGGTCCCCGCGTCCGAAAGCGATCAAAGAACAGAACAGCTACGTCAATGTGTTTCGAAACACATCATGCCTAGCTGTCTCTGTAAAACAAGGTGACTGGCGCTGGTGCACACAGCAATGTCGCTTTGAAAACCTCGCCGGATTCTGAAGCGGAGGGGCTATATCTTCGAGAACTGATGTTGTTCATAGACGCCAGAACTCTGAGATTATCCCCAGGTCCCCTTGTCTTAATCGTTTGTTCGCTTGATTTCAACTAGAAGGAGGTCTTAAGGGAGCTTATCAGTTGCAAAAGTATTTCCTCACAATGGATTGCGCCATGCACTTCACTCTTTCTAAGCCTTCCATTTATAATAGTTTTGTTGGGAAAAACTCCGTACTAACCTGTCCATCCTGCTGCATGTGTCGCTTGCTGAGGCTGTCGCGATCGGGTGAGTCCCTTCGGAACACCGACGCCTGTTCCTGCACCCGAGACAGCGCGGCGATATGCGACAGTCCGGCAGGCTGCGACGGCGTCGTCGGCGGCGTTCGCAGTGCGGCCGACGTCGTCTGCGGAGTCGACGAAGCCGCCATCGGCGACTGCACCAGCCTCGACGAACGCGGTGTGCCGTTGGAGGAGAACTCCACGTACTGCGCCTGCGACGACGATATCTGCGGACTGCGATCTGAACATGAACACCGTGCATTCCTCCGCCATGGGAAAACCGAAAAACCGACAACGGGGCACCACCGCCCCGGCGACTGATCGATCGCTCTTCTAACGGTGGCCGGCTCGGAATTCGAATGGCTTCACATTAACCAGACATATTACCCTTCAAACCGCAGATAAGTATGGGCTGCCCATCTAGCGTAACCATTAATGAGGGTTAGAATCCCAAAGAACACCCAAGTTTGTAACGCTTAGCGTGTCAAACTAAAAAAAATCCGCTTCTACGCATTATTGGGTCGAACTTATGTGCGCATCTAATGGAGGATTGCCTTCTCTATTCCATCATTTATTCAACTTTACTGAATAATTTCATATTTCTTTTAATCATTTTATAAAATTTTATATTTTTATATATTAGTTAACTAAGTTCAGGGAGCGTGAAGAGCATTCGGAGGAAGTGTTAGCTGTCGCGTGCACCCAGTACCAGGTTGCCGGTTCGGATTCCCCGCCCAGGCCAACCAACTAAGCCTCCATTCCCTCGGGGTTGGTGAATTGGTACCAGACTTATATAGGAAGGATAAAGCGCTGACTTGTCCACTTGGCTGGACTCCGCAAATCATTGTTTTGGTCAAAAACGCATCCAATTGCCTCCACGACATCCCGTAGAAATAGAATGCACGGCGCATTCCAAAAAGGATTGACAAACGTCAGCCACCATCGGCGTATGAGAGGGAATCCTCGTCGCTGACTTGGACGTGAGCCAAATCTAATATCGAGCACCGTGAAGTCGCCGCACCGTGAAATTACTCTGTGTTCAAATTTTTGCACATAAATTAGTATAGATTTTGTCAGTACAGAAACGTAAACCTAGAAGACACCTTGCGTTTCCATACCTGGTCTGGGAAATGAGTTGGGAACCAAGAATGAATCTTGGTATGCCTAATTCTGAGCGTATCCTAACGCATTCGAACGGAGCGCCAGCTGTCGCGTGCACCCTATACCAGGTTCCTGGTTCGGGTTCCCCGCCCAGGCCAACCAAGCGTTCCATCCCTCCGAGGTCGGTGAATTGGTACAAGACTTGTCTGGGAAGGACAATGCGCTTGACTTGCCCATCGGGTGATCACCGCAAGTCATTGCGTAGGCCAAGTAGCATTTAAATTGCCTCCACGATACGCGATAAAAGTGGAATTCATGGCGCATCTTGCAGGAGGACTAATTACCGCCGAGATTTATTAGGATCTACCTAGTCGGACGGGACCCCAGTAAAAGAAGCGGAACAAGCAGAAAAACCAGATCGCCTATCCCCGGGTGGAAAACGCATATAAAGATGTTTTTGTAGATTAGCTCTGTGTGTAGTCTCTAGTGAATGTTTCGCTTTCAATTTTACCCATGTCGTAAAAAGGCTGAATGATTAAAGACCATACTAACAACCATAAAGTTAACCTGCTAGCAGACCAATTTTCTCAGATGTTCATAGTTGATGATGGTAATATGCCAGCATATGAGCCAGTCGGTAAGCAACTTCATGCATGCCGTGCCTTGGTTTTAAGAAAAGGAAATTTACGACATAATAATAAAGTGGTAGAAATCAGTTAGTTTGGCACCAAATTTCATACAAAAATTGTATTGTGGAGCACGTCGAGAAAAACTTTTTTTTTCAATTCCTGAATCCCAACATGGGTTTGTTGGAGGAAGAAGGTCCGTAGAAACAAATTTACTAGAGAGTTTATTAATTCTGGTTTAATTACCCAAGTTTGAGGTAAAACTCGACTGTGACTTATCCGGAAAGATCGGCGCTTCTTGTCCACTACGCCACGAAGAAAATTGGACTATTGATAGAACTGCCGCTGAAGCCCCTCTTTAAGCCTCCCCGTGAACCAGTAAAGGCGCGCGTTATTCAAGACGGTCATAAATTGGTACGAAATACGCATGCGGAGACTGGCACATTCACCCGTCTACGCTGGCCACAACAATTAACTATGTATGAATCACTGTATCGCGCAAACGTTCGCTTCAGATGTCTAGATTACTAGACCACGTAGAGGAATTATTCAGGTAGCATTCCATACAGGAATGATTAACTCTGACCTTTCTATTTATTCCTAATGAACCATGGCGAACAACAGGGGCCGGATTTATCAACGAATTACGTAACTTTAACAGAGAATTCACAGCGGAAAACTCAGATAAGGCGTCTTATCGCTTACCATATCGCTTGATAAGCCGCGCTATCAGGAATTTCGGCTGTATTTTCTCCGTTAAATTGCTGTAAGTCGTTGATGAATCCGGCTCCAGATTACATAACAACGGAACCTGAATCACAGTGAAGCCTGATGCTCCCACCTAGGTGTCTCGCCATAACCGAGTAACCGTTGACGACGAAAAAGGTCAGATGGCGGCCACATGGCGCGAAAACAAAGGCAGTTCTCACGCAGTTGGCATTCTATTAGATCTAATCGCCAGGCTCCTATATCAACTTTCGGCACTGGACTACCAGTGAATTGAGCAAAGATCGACGCGCTGAGATAGCCTTGCACTTCAAGAGGACGGAAAGTAGGACCAACCCTATGTGGGCGAAGGCAAGCACATTTGGAAGAAGATCTCGAGCCGACGCAAAAGAAACGGCGCACGTTCCAGATAATGACCCTTAGTCATGCCATCCTACGCTGAACGAGCCCTCGTTGAAGAAGCTAATTGGGCTGTCGCATGGAGGAACCAGTTCACCCGTCACTCTTCTGGTCGTAAGGGTTCATTTCGGGCTCAACCGCAGCAAGTGACCCTTTAGGTATCGCAGTGATTTGAGAACCTTCATAAAGGATAAGGATAAAGGACGGCGTTACTCAATCCCTTTTGGAATGCGCCACGCACTCTAGTTCTACAGGATGTCGTGGAGGCCATTTGAATGCGTATTTGGCCATACAATGACTTGCGATGGCCTGCAGATGAACGAGTCAGCGCTCTATTCTTCCCAGATGGGCCTGGTACCAATTCACCGACTCCGGAGGGATGGAATGCTTGGTTGGCCTGGGCGGGAAGTCCGAACCAGAAACCTGGTATCGGGTGCATGCGACAGCCGGCACCTCCTCCGACCGCTATAAGCGCTCACAGTGTTATAAAATCTCCGGTAGGGCAACTCCAAGCACGGTTCAATCCACTTCAACTTTTTGGTTTTCTGAAAAGGCAAATAAACAGCTGTTCTTAGTGCCTTTATTAGGGGGAGCAAAAGAAATGAGATTCTCCATGCCGTGCCCACATATGTCGTGGCTGGAGTCCGGTTTCGTGCTTCTCGTATTTGTATGTTTGTATGCTACTTACTGAAGGCCATCTGAGAAGTGACCACTTTTGCCCTTTCCAGAAGCATGTCAAAACCCCTGTCTGTCTCATGCCGAAACTCCAGCCTGCCTAGTCGACCTGTGTCGCGCAAATCTCTCCCGATTCCCAACGCCGAGCAGCCTGGACGCAATAGTCACGCAAGATGAGAAGTACGTCTTCGTCTTCTACCTTAATCCTGGCAAGCAGCGAGTCTGGGTGAGGCCTGGTGACCTGTTACCGACCTTCGTTCTGTGAGATGTTCACTGCGAGAAGCATCTTCTGAGCTTTTGAGTCTGCGCTCATGGACCGATATACTGGAAGCTGTTTTCCAAAAGCATGACGATGGACTCCAAGGCCATGGCGAACGAAGTAGAAGAGATGGACCGGCGACTCGCACTTATTCATTCGTTCAAGAAGGTCCTCCCCTTCGACAACGTTGCACCCCTTCGGGCAAAAGTGACCACGGATAAGCTTGCTCAGCTGGGCTACGTTCACATGTCTCACCCACCGCATTCGGCGGACATCTCTCCATGCGACTACCACTACTTCTTGTGCCTATACGATTTCGTGGTCGGAAGGGACACAAGGACCCAAACAGACCTCGACAACCATAACGAGCAGTGGATCAGCACCAGGCCTAAGCAGTTCTGGAAGGATGGGATCAGAAAGTTGGCTGAGCGATGGCAGCAAGGTCATTGACCTTAATGGCGA
Organism: Heligmosomoides polygyrus polygyrus; assembly: GCA_947396885.1. NCBI lineage: Eukaryota > Metazoa > Nematoda > Chromadorea > Rhabditida > Heligmosomidae > Heligmosomoides > Heligmosomoides polygyrus. The sequence continues at coordinate 4,989,238 of OX377204.1, forward strand.
ATACATTCTTCAGCATCGTTGAGTTGTAATTGAGTTATAAAGATGACGCCTTTACAGCATTTCTATTAGAGCCAACATCTATGATGGCATCAGATATAATAGATTCTCCACGTCAACGGATACCCTCAACGTTCCTCTACCTTTCTATACCCCCTTTAGGCCACATATTCAATCGATGTCCTTCCAGAAAAATCTTAATGCGTGCCACGTCCCTATAAGGTTGTCAGTAACGCCAAGCATTCCCCGTAGAAGTTTCGAGGTCGCACCTTCGCCGAGGTTGGATGGACGACGATTCTGGCAAGGAGACCACAGTAAAACCGGTTCAGGCGATTAAAGAGGATGATACAAACCACACCGCAGGTGGTCCTGCGGCTGGCGGCGGCACGGCCTTTTTAGCTAACCACCTCACCTTCGTCAGAGCAGGAGCTCATGCAGACGGATATTGCAGCTATCCACCCCCTCTCTGTTCTTCCAATCAATGGCGACCTTTCAAACTGCGCAAATATTGGATCCCTGTGTAAACTGGGACCTGTCAACTGTTTAGGCCCAGGGTGAAGCACTATTGATTTCATTTTCTCCAAAACACGCCTTCGAGATTCGAGATTTAAAAGGGCTCAGACTCAGGATCAGCTGAGGTTCGTAGCCACGTTTGGCGTAATAATCTCTGCTCATGTCTGGACTTTTCTGACTCTCATGAAGGCGAACAGCTGTCAATAGGGCTCGTAGCAGTCTCAGCTCTGGTCGAGAGTTCAGCACCGCAAATGGACTACAAATAGGTTCTTTGAATGTAAAGGATCTAACCAACCATTCTAGGTAAAATGGTTCCTCACCAGCTGGAGATGATGTTCGTGCTTTAAATGAGAGGTTATTAAAATGGCTTAGCCAATGATAGTGCCGTCCATAAAATTTCAGGCTCAGCTGCAGTTTCCACAAATTATTTCATTTTCACGTATCGCGACTTTCTCGCGATCATAGGACGATTCGTGGGATATTGCAAAAAAATCGCTTTCAGCTTTATCAGATTGTTGAGGTCTGCAAACTAAAAACTCCTTATAAAAGCGTCATATGGGAAAATTCACATGGCGCTCTTCTCATGCTCCTTTTTTTATTTTTCATATTAATCCCTTGTAGGATGTTACTAACATGTTTTATTGTGTGCTGCATTTGTACAAAGTAGACTTGGTTTAATTACCCAAGTTTGAGGTAAACTGTCTCTACCACTCGTGTATGTGTGTACCGACGGACATAATCTGAACCACCGAGAATCTAGCTTACCACGTCAAATTGGACACTTTTCGAATCAAATAGAAAGAAAAAACCTTCAAAACTCTACTGAGCAGTTTGATGACTTTGAAATCAAGCCGAACACCTTTCAAATCAAAACGGGCGTATTTGAAACTAAACTAGAATCAAACTAAACTAGACGAGTAATTTTTGTTCAAGGAACAGTTAGTATGAATTTCTTTAAGAGTTTTAAATTCACCTGCGCCAATTAGTGAACACACTTTAAAATTTTATAAACACTTTATTTTTAAATGAAAAGGAATGAATTAAACTTTTCTTAATTTGTTAAACTTGTTTCGAAAAACTTCGTTTAATTCATTCTTTTTTATGTGCATGAAAGCAGCAATCATTTAGTATGTTAAAAGGAAAGATGAAGCCATGCACCAAACTAGATCCCTCCGACTTTCATTTGATTGATAGCGCAATTGCTGCTTACATGAAACAGAAATGCGAGGATCCATGTGAAAATGAAAATGAAACTTTGTTTAATTCATTTTTTCCTTTATAATAAAGTTTTTTTTACGTTTTTAAAGCGCAGGAGCACAGCAATCATTGAGGGAATTCAAAAAAATAGATCGCGCCATACACTCTACTAATTCATCATGAATTTCTATTTTATTGAAAGCTCGGTTTGCATAGAGTAACAGAGATGTGGGCGAGTGTAGCGCAGTCGGAAAAGGCGCTGATTGTCGCCTGCACTCGATACCAGGTTCCTGGTTCGGACTTCCCGCCCAGGCCAACCAAGCCTTCCATCCCTTCGGGGTCGGTGAAATGGTACCAGAATTGTCTGGGAAGTATGAAGTGCTGATTTGTTCATCGCCTGGCCACCGCAAGTCATTGCATGGCCAAATACGCATTCAAATCGTCTCCACAATATCCCGTAGAAGTAGAATGCGTGGCGCATCCCAAAACGGATTGAATAACGCCGTCCTTTATCCTTTTATTCTAACAAAGATGTATCAGCACAATATGAACAGCTATTTACAGCATAGATTCTCGCATCGCTATTTCAACTAAGCAGAAATTGCACTATCAATCAAATGAAAGTCACGGCGATCTAGTTCAGTGCCTGGCGCCGTCTCTTCATTTAACACAATAAATGATTGCTGCGTTCATGCACATAAACAGCGTCAAATAATTATTTTTCTTTGGTAAATAAAAATAAATTTGTTATAAAATTTCAAGTAGTCTCCTCACAAGGGCGCGTGTAGCGCAGTCGGAGGAGGCGCGACTGTCGCGTGCACCCGATAAGAGGTCCCTGGTTCGGATTTCCCGCCCAGGCCGACCAAGCCTTCCGTCCCTCCGGGGTCGGTGAATTGGTACCAGACTTGTCTGGGAAGGATAAAGCGCTGACTTGTTCATCGGCTGGCCACCGCAAGTCATTGTATGGCCAAATGCGCATTCAAATCGCCTCCACGACATACCGTAGAAGTAGAATGCGCTGGCGCATCCCATAAGAGATTGAAATTTTTCGTGAACAAAAAATTATTCCATTCCTGTTGGAGGACTTCTGGTTTAATCTGGAAGATGGCCTTCTTGAAGATTTTTGGCTTGATTTCAAGTGTTGAACCTGCTTAGAAGAGTTCTGACTTTTTTTTTAAATTTTTGATTTGAAAAGTGTGCAATTTTACGTAAAAATGGTGTATAACCAAGGAATAAACGACTGCATTTTGCCCAAATTCCGCTGCTCCAGTCCATAACGACCAGCCGCTTTAAAACCCTAACCACTACGATACTTTCCTCGACAAAATACATCAACAATCCGAAAACAACGCAAAATAACAGAGTAATAAGGCAAACAAGACAAATCTCACCAAATCGCTGATTGCCCGGCGACGCTGTGGCGGACTGGAAGATGAGGCTGCCGGACGACGGCTGCTCCCATTCTGAAATTCGCAACATGAAAGGCGACGAAGACGAAGACGAAAACCCAAGGCCACCGTCCGTCGCGGCGCCAGTGCCTGCGACGGGCAGTCGGCTGCCAATTTCAATGCCAGCACCCAGATCCACCCGTTTGCTCTCAAATTTTCAAACCTATTCCATGGCCTTTAAGGAAGTGAACTTTTCGAGATCAGAACAAGGTCTGGAAGAAGGCCTGCAGAGAGGAAAGCACTCACTCTTCTTGTAAATTCCCATGAGCACGGGAAGCTAGAGGTAATGCGCTGCTGGACGGATGACGAGGAGCAGGCCAGGCAGGTGGCGAGCACGAATGGCGAATAATAGCCCGACGGTAATTCACCTCCGTCCGTCCGTTGCTAAGATAACCGTCAGCGGAACACGAGGACGGCAACGGGCGACGGGGCAGCGACGACAGACGGCAGGGGCGGCTTAATGCCACACGGTGGATTCGGGGCGGGCACGTATCCGCATCATGATCGGCTTTCAAATATTGGCGAGAAAAAAACGTCACCGGAACGCGGAGAGATCTAGTCAGGAGCAGAGGAACAGCAACCGCTTGGCGAAGAATGGGAGGCGACTTTAGGGCTTCAGATCGATCGACAACTCGTCTCACTACCCCGCTATGGGTTACCATCACAACCTGACTGGCAAACACATCTCGTCGTAAAACGACGCCTAAACCTATTTGTCTGCGCCAACACCTAAACGATATTGACCTAGTTGGACAAATTTGATTTTGCACACCTCACAAGAAAAACAGAGGAACAGCACAGCAGTGGCGGCAGGCCCAGGTCTCGCCAGATACTGTACATTGGATCCGAATGAATCATTTTCGGATACCCTATTCGGACATCACGATCCGAATCATTCAAAAATCCGCAAAAAGCGAAATTGCTCGTATTCGAACCACTCGATGTTCCCAAAATCTTCGATCGGATCGAATGTATACTAAATATCCTTTTTTAATAAACGTTAAAGGTCGGTACCAATATTTAGCACTTAAGCCGGTACATGTCGCGTAGGTGAGCAGCATTTCTAGGTGGGAGCGCACCAGCCAATAGTAGCCAACAGAGCACAGCCCGAACACATGTCAGCCCATCAGGGTACCAACTGTAAAACATGCCCTCTCTGAATAGCATGCCCATTCCATGCGGTCTGATTGGTTTACGCGTTCCCGCCTACAAATGCTGCTCACCTACGCGACATATACCACCCCTAAGCCTTGCTTAAGCCAGGAGGGATTGCTGCAGGGGCGGTATGCTGCTACAAAATGTATTATTGCGACAAAAATTTCCGAGCCAGCCCGGACTCGAACCCGCAGCTTCTTCATTCCGAGCAGAACGCTCTCCTTTACACTATGAGTTATAGTTGTGCCCTTGAAAATTTTACGAATATTCGAATGCCTCACAAATTTCGAAATCGAATATATTCGAAAAATCGGTTTTTCTGAATATTCGAATTCGAAAACATTCAAACAACAGAGCACGTATTACATTTCTTTTTTCATCCTGAATTTTGTCAATTTTTAGTTCGTTAAAGTGAAAAATGAAAAAAGGAAAAGTGGCCATCTGCGCAGTCGTTCTTCTCCGCTTAGGTTTAGAATTTTTGCGCAGTTTTTTAATAGCATTTGGAAGACAATGTTCTGTACTACAAGAATAGTGTTGGTCCTACTTGCTCACTCGTCCTTTATTGATTTTTAGGTCATCAAATTGGGACGTCCGACTTTTCCGTCTGAATTTTTACCGACAGCGTGGTTAGATTCTGTAGTTGGTTCTGTTGGTTCTGAGATCTGTGGTTGGACTTTTTTGCTTGGTGTTATATGTCGTTCGAAAGAGGATGCCTTGCTCAATAAAAATTTCTGTCGTATTCATTAGGTCATGCTGATTTCTGTCGAATATCAACAACTGAAGAAGGAGAAGTGGGTTGTTGGTGGAGATGATTTTTCTCTTTTTGGCATTTTGATGATATTCGACAGAAATCAGCATCAGCCAATAAAGGCGACACAAATTCTTATAGAGACATTCTGACATTCTCTTTCGACCGACATATAACACCGAGCAAAAAAGTCCAACCACAGAGCAGGAGCTGTCGGTAAAAATAAATCTTCTCCCTCGGACATCCCAATTTAGTGGCCTAAAAATCAATAAAGGCCAAATGAGCAAATAGCACTAACATATATTCTTGTAGTACAGACTATTGTCTTCCAAATGCTATAAAAAACTGCGCAAAAAATCCAAACCTGAGAGGAGAGAAGCGACTACGCAGATGGCCACTTTTTCACTTCTTCGCTTTTCACTTTAACAACCTAAAAATTGACAAAATTCAGGACGAAAAAAAGAAACGCAATACATGGTCTGATAGAGCAAATAATTCTCTTTCGAAAGCTGTACAGCGCTATGCAAGAGACAGGCCGCTAAATCCGCAATGAATCGTTGAAAAAACGGCGGGGACTTATGGGACAACCTATTTAGTACATGGAGCATGGAGAATTCTCATAAAAATTTTCGAGCCGCTCTAGCTTGACGACCAATAAAAAAGGCCGGACTGAATGAAGCAGCCATGACAAAAATACACAGGAAGGTACCAAGATCTGACCATGAGACGGCTAAGAAAAACCTGATCTTTCTTAGTCGTGAGGGGGCAACCATGAAGTGCCAACTGCGAACGTTATTCCATGCCACACAACCAAATCCTCTAGATTTAAGGGCCTGTTCATACTTCGCGACAAGAGCGACAAAAGCGACAAGAGCGACTGGAGCGACTGGGGCGACGGATGTAGTGTGGTGAACGTAAATAATTGCGTACTCCACACTCCGTCCGCGACGAATGTAATGTAAAATGCGTAATTATTTACGTACACCACACTACATCCGTCGCCCCAGTCGCTCCAGTCGCTCCAGTCGCTCCAGTCGCTCCAGTCGCTCTTGTCGCTCTTGTCGCTTTTGTCACAAAGTATGAACAGGCCTTAAATGAAGGTTCTCGCGACACGAGACTGAAGCTGGAACTTTTGTAGAAACCCAAGGAACGAAATTAAGGCGGAAATCATTATATGTTCCCCTCCAATATTAGCATAGACCCAGAAAATCTAGTGAACGAATTCTACAAAGCAAGGTTTCACAGATACGGAGGCAGAAAAGAATACCTTTAGGAGGCGCGCTAGGCAAAGTCACTGGTCCTTAAGACGGCGAACTCAGAATAGATGGTTTTGAGCTCAGACAGGAAGAGCTGCAAGGACGCCGTCACAAAGAAGTTCGTTACCAAGGTCAGCGGAGCGATAGAAGAACGCTCTAGGTGGGAGGAAATGACAGTGACTACATGGTTCAGTAGGAGGAGGGAGCCGACACGGAAAGAGGGTACAGAAACAGATTTTCAGACAAATGGATCTAACAAGAGACGTTTGCCTAATTATCCAGCGATTCTCAACAAAGACTATATGATCTTATAGGGCATCTAACAGGGAACACAGTGGTGGAGTTCGTTTTCGCAGCGGGGCACTGGTTGGTCTAAAAATGACAAAAATTTGTCGTCTGGTAAACCCGTATCGACTTGCAGCCGGCTCGAGAGGAATGGAGGAGCTTGAAGAAGACCTTGGAGATGATTACATGCAGGCCGGTGACTGATCCACCGCGAAGGAGTACGCTTCGATTTAGGCAAGACCGTGGATGGAAAGGAAGGCAGAAACCGCTTGGATGATGGATGTGTCGGAACCGCCTGAAGCCCAAGCATGACCATTGTCTCACATGAACGCCCAGAAGGATTTGTTCTTTTTAAAATCAATGACACGAGTTTGAGGAAGAAGTCAGGTACAGATCCACCACCGGATTTCAACGTGTTCAGACGGCTGTAGAAGAAAGCGATAATGTGGCGCCTACAATGGTGGACGGCCACCTCCACGTCTGCCAGTCCAGAATCGTTCGATGCTAAAAAAGCTCGCCCAACGTGGGAACTGTCTCATGGTCAGAATGTGAAATCGACCGCATTCAAATCTTCGTCTGCCTCGTTTGCTTCAGTAGGCCGGTAAAGGTCATTGCGTTCTAACTACTCTTCAAAGCCTCACGAAAACAGTCTGCGTATACCCGCCTTTCAAGTGAGAGAAGACCTTCAAAGCTCCAAGCTTCTTCAACGTTCGAGAAAAGGAATGCTGTCGCGTGGTCGCAGTCATCGAAAATTAGGTGGGCCGACCGCTTAATATGTTTCGCAGGCGCCTGCTGGATGACTTCGACATCGACTAAATTCTGATCGATCAAAAGAACACCTGGGCTCGGATTGATGAACGACTTACGGGCAGATAAGTTCAAAACTTACCGCCACTCCCCACTTAGGCGCGATTCATGCACGCGCGGCTGGGTAAAACCAGAGGTAAGTTTCGAGGTAAATGCTGCTTCGCCAGCGCGTTGGGGAACATTTGCCTCCATAGCAAGAGTTTCGCTCCGCTGCTAATTTCTGACCCAATGCAATTTTTCCCTGGCAGCGGAGCAAAACCTTTGCTTTGGCTGTCATGAATCAGAAACAGAGGTAAGTTCCCAGGAAGTGTCGGGTAAGTGGCCGTCGAGGTAAATCGGGGTAGGATTTACCTCCGGCCGCGTTCATGAATCCGGGCCCTGGATGCCCACCAAGGGGATCCGAGGTCCGACATCCTCGAGAAAGGCCTGATTGATATGAGGCTCCTCGTGTTCCTCGAAAGATGCGCACTCACTGTATCATACAGACACCACAGGAACGAATGGAATGAAGGAGCAATACAAAGAACATCGGAATGAGAGAAGAAATACGCCTGACTTTCACCACTCGTCATGGTCGAAGGTTTCATCTATGCCCTCTTTCCACTCGCATGCAGGGATGGGCGAAAATTTTGAAAGATTTCACGGAAGACAAAAAACGGAAAAGAATTTCCAAAACCGCGAGAAAATCAGAAAGCATAATTCCATCCATCCCTGGCAGCTTGCCAAAGCAGCCGGGCAAGAAGGACGCCAAATATACCACCCAAACAGCCCACCTAATGCCCGAAGCTACAGCGTTTCTGAAGGAAGAGACGACAAAGCTTCTGGAACCTTTCCCTCACTTCTTACTTTGAACACTGCCCTCTTAAATCCTACTTCTAGGACCATGATCGCGTGTCTATCCGGACGCAGTTTCTTGAAGGGTATATGCACAATACATCGGCAAGAATAGCGAAGGCAACGTGGAATAAGTTGACTAGCAGCTGGACGACGTCCTTCGCTTTCTCCACCACTTCTTCGGTAGTATTGAATGCTTCCCAACCGCTCGCTTCTTTTCTTTATGGTTAGCTCCGGCACCAGACAGTTGGGGTTGACAGGTACAATGCAGCAAAGTCATTCGACTCCGCAGCCTCCCTAAGGTTCGTAGGATGTCACAGCAGTGATGGAGACAGTTTCGATCCAGGAGAAGCTAAGAGAGCAACGCCCATGGCGTCGGACACGTTCTCGAGGACTACAGATTCATCCCATTATTTCGACCCTATAACTTCGAAGCTCACGGAAAGCGTATGCGAGGGGTCCCAAAAAGGGATGGGAGAACGTCGTCAAGGGAGATATTGCCGAAATCAGCACCACGGCAGATAACGCTCTTGATAGAATGAGGTGGCGACGGACCATAAAAACAGCGGATCCAGCGATTCCGCTGGATTAAACTCCTAGGGGAAGAGGAAGATGACGACGACGACGAAGAGGAAGGCGGTGGTGACGAGGAAGATGATGATGACGAAGAATTTGAAAAAGAAGCCAGTGAAGGTGAATAAAATGAAGAAGATGACGAAGGCAAAGAACGCGAAGAATATAAAGAAGATGAAGGTGATTATGAATTATGATGAACAAGATAAGGAAGGTGAAGAAGATAACGATGAGAAACAAGGTGATGATGACGATGAAGAAGAAAATGGTGAAGGCAAAGAAGGCAAAGAGTGAAGAAAATGAAGACGATGAAATATGATGATGAAAAAAGAAGATGAAGAAGATGAAGAATGTGAAATAAAGATGAAGATGAAGATGAGAAATTAGATTGTGAGGACGATGAAGAAGAAGATGAAGAAGTTGGCGATGAAGATGAAAAATGTAAAGAAGGCGAAGAACATGAAAATGAAGAAGAGACAAGGATGATGGTGACGATGATGACGACGATGAAGAATGTAAGATGAAAATGAAGATGAAGAATGTGAAGAAAGTGAAGAAAGTGAAGAAGATGAAGGAAACAAGGTGATGATGACGATGAAGAAGAAGATGGTGAAAGCAAAGAAGGCAAAGACCTGAAGAAAGTGAAGATGATGAAAGGTGAAGAAGAAAAAAGAAGGTAAAGATAAAGAGTGTAAAACGAAGATGAAGATGAAGATGAGAAATTGGATTGCGATGACGATGAAGAAGAAGGTGAAGAGGATGATGAGGATGAAGAATGTGAAGAAGGTGAAGAACATGAAAATGAAGAAGAGACAAGGATGATGATGAGGATGATGACAACGATGAAGAATGTAAGATGAAGATGAAGATGAAGAATGTGAAGAAGGTGAAGAATGTGAAGAAGAAGATGATGAGAAACAAGATGATGATGACGATGAAGCAGAAGATGGTGAAGGCAAAGAAGGCAAAGACCTGGAGAAAGTGAAGATGATGAAAGGTGATGAAGAAAAAAGAAGGTAATAAAGATAAAGAGTGTAAAACGAAGATGAAGATGAAGATGAAAAATTAGATTGTGGTGACGATGAAGAAGAAGATGAAGTTGATGATGAGGATGAAGAATGCGAAGAAGGTGAAGAAAATGAAAATGAAGAAGAGACAAGGATGATGATGAAGATGATGACGACGATGAAGAATGTAAGATGAAGATGAAGATGAATGAAGATGAAGATGAAGATGAAGATGAAGATTGTGAGGAAGGTGAAGAAGGTGAAGAAGATGAAGATGATGATGACGACGATGAATAAGGAGGCGGTTAAACGGGTGAAGAAGATGAATAAGACGAAGATGAAGATGAAGGAGACGACAACGACGACGAAGAAGAAGACAATGATTAAAAGTAATTCTCGATGCGCTCTGTTATGCTGGAGAAGACGTGGTTTGCTTCGTCAGAGACGCTAACGAGCATGTGTGAAACATTGAATTGAGATCTTCTGAAGCGCAGAGCCGGCCAACTCAACTCCAGAACAGACTTCACAAACGGAAGAATGGATCGTCTTCGTGGACCAGTGGATCAACGGGTCGTCGAGGAGAGAAAACGACTGGTGGATGAATTCAACGCTGGAGTGGATTTGAGGGACAACGGGCGTTCCTGGGTAGAGGCCTCGAACAGGATGTGCTGCTGACATTCATATTCGTCGATGGATGAACTAACTGATGTTTCAGCTGGAAGCGAATCAGGCACTTTGTCATCGTCATCATATTCGATTGACAACAACGATTCGGATGACAATGACGAAGGTATGAGACAAATGAAAGCTGTCGAATGGTCCACGCGAATGGCGAAGATAGACCACCCAAACCCCTAACTATGAAGAAGTTCCTGTACCGGACAAAAGGAATGCCACAGCTAAAGCATTTTCCACAACAGATGGTTAGGAAGGACGCAGCCGAATGGAGCAGGCACGTGCCGATGACACGATAGTATTCGTTAGACTCGGCTGGCTTCCCATACAAAGCGCAGCTGCCATAAGCGGATTCGTGCGGGATGAATGCCCTTTTCGAAAGCGAAAGTGACGCCGTCGTCGTCGTCGTCGTCGTGGATAAGACCGGCCGGTATCCCCTTTTTTCCGATTGAAAAACGCGCAGAAGTCACGACGGTAGGAGATGATGACAGGTGCCAGGGCAACCACGGTGAAGGCAATTTGACGGAAGCGCTTGGAGATCCCAGCCATGACAGGTGTCCTCGGCAATGTGCAGATGCACGATGGAAATGAATGCCATTCCCATATGTGGAAAATGGACACCTTAAGAGACGCTTCGCTGATTTGAATATGAATGCGAACGCGACAAGGTTTTCTCGCTGCTATTAAGGCAACGTTCCCCGCATTGTCCACATATTCGGGAATCTTTATGGAACAGGGACAGTACAGATAGGAACTGTGACTATGCAAGGTCTTATAGACTAGAAAATTGTTCTTACAAGGGGAGCCCATAAACTTCTCCCAAAAATTCCCAACGAAACCTATGTATGTGATGTTGCAGGGCATGAGGCGAAGAGCACAGAGATGTCTTTCGTTTTTGCTGGGTGGTCCAAAAATAACGAAAAGTTAGCGCAAAGCCATGCGATGAGACTGCCGAGATGCCATCCACTAGCAGTGCTGGGTTGGCCGAGTGGATAGTGTTGAGTACTCATGTTAACGAGGTCAGGAGTTCGAACCCACGCCTGTGCAGATTGCCGTAGTAGTTTTGCCCTCCTCTGCCACTATCACAAAATCTTATAAGTTTTTCATTTTCACAGTATTATGAACCATTCTCTTTCACACTCCATGTATTAGTATGTGTCACAGAGAGGTGTGATTGCGCAGAAACAGCGAGAGATAATGGTTCACAATGGCGAGAAAATGAAGTAAAAAAACTTATATGGTTTCATGATAGTGGTAGAAGATGCAAAACCACTACGGCAATTTGAACAGGTATGGACCCGAACCCCCGACCTAATGCACACGAGTCCTCAGCACTATCCACTCGGCCAACTCGGCATTGCTGATTGACGGCATCCTGGCAATCACATCTGGTGGCCTTGCGACAGCTTTTTCGTCATTTTCGGACCAACCAGTGCCCGGAACAAAAACAAAAACAAACACTTCTGTGCTCCTCGTCACATGCCCTACAACATCGTGTAGGTCTCATTGAGAATCATTTGGGGGGGGGGGGACGTCATGGGCTTCCTTTGTTAGAAGTAAGTTGAAAGCAAACTGAGCGGAATCTGGCGCTTTGGAAAAGTTATTTTAGGCGTTTCTTGCCGAGAATGAGTGTTGGGTAGCAGTCTTATGCAAAATTCCCTGCCAAAATCGATGAGAAGCTCGACGCAGTTGCTAAGAATGCAAAAACCCCGCCCATTCTGCCATAGCTCCGCCCACACCTCTTCACCCAACACTCATTCGTAGCAAAATGCCTCTATATGAACCCCAACAGCCAACCGAAAACGACAAACCCTTCTGCTGCTGCTGTTGCTGCTGCTGCTGTGGCGGATACCAATTGGGCGTCGGGTCTCCCCATCGACTACGAATGCGTCGCGGCGGCTGATCGAGGTGTTCGGTGAGCACGCCGTGCATTCCGCTGTTCGACAGCGACGCATCGCGAAGGTTCATCATCGACTTGCTCGACGTGTACGACGGCGGTTCACGACGTTTCGAGATGAAGTCCGATTTGGACTCGTCGTGATCGGAGCCTTCTAAAAAACCGCGAATTGGATTATGAACTAATGGGCTTGTAATTGATTCTGTTCCGGCACGAAAATGTGGAAGATTTTTTTGTTTCTTCTCTTCTTCTCTGATTAGTGCTTTTTTCGGAGTTGTTCTATTAGCATTTAGCTTGGTTAATAATTTGTCATTATTATTATTATTGTCAGATTTTTTTCAATGGTTGATTCAATGCCCGGTCTTGAGAGCAATATCATATAGTTTGAATGAATAAATAAACGTAGTACGAAGCCATATAGCGATGATCCCACAAAACACAAAACTAACATTCTAAACAAGAGACGCTAGTTTGAGTTCCAAATGGATTGACCTGGTTTCATTACAATCATGCATTCATATACCATTTCCACGTCAAAATGGACACTTCTACGCTAGCTTAAAGATCTTTGAAATCAAATCGAACTCTTCCGAATCCGAAGCAAAATCGAGATTCCCTTCAGGAAAGTTAAACCACGGGCTCAATAAGATGGTTGTAATAATTTTTTGTTCAAGGAAAATTTGGTAAAACTTTCATTGAAAATTTTTAGTCCACCTGCCCAAATAAGTGTAAAAATTTTATCAAATTTTTATTTTAGAGAAAAGCAGTAAATTGAGGTTTGCTTCAAAGAAAAGCAAAAAAGCAAGCATATAGGGCTCTAAAACATCAGGTTGCGCAAAGCATTCGAAGAGCTCGCGGCAACGTTTATTTGATTGATGGTGTAAATGCCATATTCAGGAACCACCAAAGTAAGGAGATGTGTGTGCATTATAGTTGTTTTGTTGTATCGTAATAAGGATAAAAGATAAACGACGGCGTTATTCAATCCCCTTTGGGATGCGCCACGCATTCTACTTCTACGGGATCTCGTGGAGGCGATTTGAATGCGTATTTGGCCATACAATGACTTGCGGTGGCCAGCCGATGAACAAGTCAGCGCTCCATCCTTCCCAGACAAGTCTGGTACCAATTCACCGACCCCGGAGGGATGGAAGGCTTGGTTGGCCTGGGCGGGAAATCCGAATCAGGAACCTGGTATCGGGTGCAAACGACAGCCGGCGCCTCCTCCGACTGCGCTCCACGCGCCCTGTATCGTAATAGGTGTCAAATTCCACGCAAATTCTGCTATTAATCGAATAAAAATCTCGACGTCTTGGACGGCGGCATGGCTTTCTTGACAATAAATTATGTATGGCCGCCTTCCTGCTCTTTAGAACAAGCTTTACGCCATTATTTTTTCAAAAAGAAAATTTTTATAAAATTTTAAACAATGTGCTCACTTTCTGGGCAGGTGAATCAAGTTATACTAAAATTTTCCTTTAGCAAAAAAAATATTTTTACTCTGGAGAGTCTCTAGTTTAATGCAGAAGAAGTTGATTTCAATTTAAATGAATTCGCTTCTATTTCACAAATCTTAGACTTAGGCTTAGAAGGGTTTACAATTTGATTTGAAAAGTGTCCACTTTAATTTTAAAGGAGTCCAATCTGATTTGAAGTGTTCAATTAAACGTGAAAATGGTACATATGCGAATGATTGGCAAGATAGTAGTTCAGAGTGGTCCATATGAGGTGCTAAGGGCTATAGAACAGTCAAATCATTCAGGAAAATCCTGGAAGTGCGGTATTTCCTCGCGTTTTCGTGTTCTGCATATGAGGATATTGTACATTTGAAGTCAAACTGTAATGGAATTGTGTACGATACCTGGCGTATCAGTCGAGCCGAGTAGGTTACTTGCACTACGTCGAGTCACCTGTGCCGGTCGTACGATCAGTGAGCCGTCCCTGAAAATTATGCATTCTTGGAAAACGTTTGCAATGAACAAAGTGCATCTGCAGTACTGGTGAAAATCAATTCATTAATGGAAGGCTACGGATATTCATCGGAGGACCAGAATTGGACGTTACAAATCACATTTTCTAGTCGTCCTTTCAACTTTGGAGAAGTTGCTGGGCCTTCAACTTCACGGTAGAAGGGTAAATTCATAGTGTTTAAAACGCATTTTAACGTAAGCGAAGGAACAGTTCGAAGCGGCCGGCGACCAGAAAGCAAGATTCCTACGGAAATGTAGTTTAAAATAATGATGTGATGATATTAAAAGGAAACGAATGCCGAAATATTCAGGAAACCTATTTGTATTGGAAACGAGTAGGGAGAAGAAAACTCAGGAGGTTGGTATTTTGCACCGTTCAAAACTTGCCTGCTTTTTTGTAAGCTAATAATAAAGGATAAAGGACGGCGTTACTCAATCCCTTTTGGGATGCGCCAGCGCATTCTACTTCTACAGGATGTCGTGGAGGCGATTGGAAGTATTCAGCCATACAATGACTTGCGGTGGCCAGCAGATTAATAGGTTAGCGCCTTGTCCTTCCCAGACAAGTCTGGTACCAATTCACCGACCCCGGAGGGATGGAAGGTTTGGTTGGCCTGGGCAGAAAATCCGGACCAGGAACCTGGTATCGGGTGCACGCGACCGTCGGCGCCTCCTCCGACTGCGCTACACGCGCCCTTTTTAATATATGTTCAGGAATGAACAAGCAAATAGCATTATAGAAAAATGTGTGCAACTAGCTTCTTAACGTAAAAAATGTAGCATGGTACGATTCATCCAAAAAACAGTAACATAGTGAAGTATCAGGTTTTTCCACAGGGAATGTCGCATACGTTGTAGCCCTCTTTTCGCAGTTATTCGCATCGGTTGTGAGCTCACTTAGGGTTAGTTTTTCGCGGCGTTTCATCTTCTACATTTCCTATTTTTCCTATTCCATTCCTTCATCGGTTTTTAAAAATATAGCCTCCAGACTATTATACAATGGACCAGAAAATGATTGTGCTCGCGTGTCTGTTCTACGACTTCAAATGAAGAAATCCGCTGCGGAATCGCTTCGTTCGTTGGTAACTGGATTTCGCGAAGATGCCTTTTTCAAAAGACAATGCGAGCGATAGTTTCAACGTTTTGCCGCCGGCGACGAAAGTCTTGAAGACGAAGGGCACGGAAGAAAAGTGCCTATACTGGAGCGACCTTTCACGGACTGCCGTTGAAACTGATCCGACCAGGACCCGGATTCACCAAGGTAGAGATACCGTAAGGGAATCATACCCACAACCAGCAAAGGTAGTGGCTACGAATCGTATTCATGAAAGGAATCAAGGGTAAGGTACAATTAGGCCTTTCGCCAAAACAGATGATCTCACTGGGGCCGGATTCATCAACAGTTAAACCCGTGGGTATGCGGGGTATAAGGGGTAGAGATAAGATAAGAATCAGGTAGAGATAAGGCAAGAGTCAGAGACACAGGCTTCATCGTGGGTATCTCTACCCCCTATACTCACGGGTTAGTCCTTGATGAATCCGGCCCCTGGAGCGCCATTTTGTCAATGGGGCGCGAATGAGTAGCGGGTATACGGATGTACCCACAACGATCGGCGGGTTTTCTCTACCCATTGATATACCCACGATTTGGCGGGTAAGGTTTATCATGAATCGTGGGTATGTCCACATCGTGGGTATGTCTACCCCCTATACCCGGCATACCCATGGGTATGCGCGTTGATGAATCCGGGCCCAGATCGACTAGAGAGCTTGCAGCAGAGCTTGTCTGCTCCAAACCTACTCCAAATCCTGCTCCAAATTTAAATCCAAATCGAGTTGACACGTCCTCTACCAACTTGTTGGATGACAATGCGAGGCCTCATGTCGCAAAAAAAAAAAACAACGAAATGTGACACGATAACGAACTTCTCACAGCTTAAGAGTCGACCAGGAGATCAGGTAGACTAGCAGAGTACATTCCGATGCCTAACATCTTGGACTAAATTACGTGAACAAGACATGAACGTGTCCTCTCCTAAATTCCTATGGCGATCGTCTATTCTGAGAGCCACTATAGCTCTAGTTCATGTCATGTGGGGAATCTCAGCGCGAGGTACTATCCCAGTGGAGCGCGTTTTTAGCACTGGAGCGCACCATCTCCGCCTTGTGATGTGGACGTGGATGTTTTAATGAGGTTGAGGACCGCGAACGCTAATGGCAAGTTATCGGACAAGATAAGAAGCAATCACTTCTAAACTGAGATCGGTGGTATGTTTCCTTCTCCATTCGATAGATAGAAACATGATTTTGCAGGAAAAGTCGTTAAATTTTCCGGTAAATTTGGGAATTTACCGAAAAAATTCGTTAAAAGAATTTATCGCGAAAACGCCGGTAAATCCGTTGAACCGGTAAATCGTTAACTGTTTGATACGCACACCCCTGATTCGTACTGCCTCCACGACATCATGTAGAAGTAGCATGCGTGGCGCATCCCGCTAAAGTGTAACGCCGTCCTTTATTCTTTATTATTTGCTCGAAAGTCAATAAATCGTGACCTTTAAATTACGGAATGCTCGAGCAATGCTCAAAAAGCACAGTGGACTTCAGCTTGACGTAATTTTTGTAAATTTTGCTGTCCGCTTCTAACTTAATAAACTTTATTGTTTTATACAAAAAGACGTGAACTATTAGGAGGTCATAAAGTCATGATCGTATTACTTTACTTTCAGAATAACTTCACACGTAAACTTGTTATGCGCTGTAGTGGTCTGAGCTATCAGTTTATTCCAAACGGAGAACGGAGGCGGGTGCAACTTGGACTACCCAGTTTGCGGAGTAGGCGAATTAGGAATGATCTTGTAATGGTTTTCAAAATCTTGACAGGAAGGACTGAACTAAATTCCGGTAACATCTATCTACCACTATATAATTGAGTTAGCTCCCTGCCCTGTAGATGGTGAGGCGTATCTCACTCAGGTTGGGAACCTGCTGAGATACGCCTCATGGAACCCCTTGCGACGCCTCCGCGTACCTCGCGCGGGCAACGTCTGCCGTTCAACATGGGATGTTGTTACAGCAGAGGATGCGTAGCCTCCTCCTGTTTGACACAATGGCATCTGCGCGCGTTTCTGAGTGCCTGAATCCAGAAGACGGGTTCCCTTCGTCACACCACAACCTTCTGGAGTCAGAAGAGGAGACACCGTCGTCCAACGACGAGGCATCGCATTCAGAATTGAGCATGACATGCTGCTGCAGCAGAGGAAGCGCAGCCTCCTCTCTATTGACACAACGGCGTCTGCACGCGTTTCTGAGTCCCTGAATCCAGAAGGCGGGTTCCCTTCGTCGCACCACAACCGTCTGGATTCAGAAGATCGAAAAGAAAGGAAACAGAGGTCTCATCGTCGTCGTACGACGACCGGCCGCATCCAGAACTCAGCATTATCCCATGTTGAACGGAAAACGTTACCCGCGTCAGGTACGCTCTGCGTACCTCGCGCGGGCAATGTTTGCCGTTCAACATGGGATGTTGTTACAGCAGAGGACGCGTAGCCTCCTCCTGCTTGACTCAGCGGCGGCTGCGCGCGTTTCTGAGCGTTTGATTCTGAATACATGTCACTGACGTCTGCTTGAGCATGGTAGGACCACTAAGGGCCCTTTAGAGTGAACCAGGTGAGTGTCCAGGAAGGAAAGGAACAACCTGAAGGAGGGACCAGGGCGGGGAAGCCAGCAATAAGAGACCAGTAGGGGGTCAATAGTGAAAACAAAGAAGTGGGCCAGGGGTAGGGACCAGGAAGGTGGCGGGGGGGGGGGGGGGAGGGAAGACCTGTAAAGGCGGACCAGCAATTCGATCTAGAAAGAAGGAACGAGTGAGGGGGAAGCTGGCGCCCGGATTCGGAAGACGTGTACACAGTGGAGGGGCCGAAGTACTGCGCGTACACAGTGGAGGGGCCGAAGTACAAACCAATGATGTTACTGGACGGTGTGGAGAAAATGTCTATGATGAAAGGTACCGAAGTGGTGAACGGCTTGATGCCGATGAAGAACGCAGCAGGTCCTAGATGTTAGCGAATTTTAAGTCTGACAAAAGGTACCTTCTTTAGGTCAGTGATGGTGCAAAGTCGCGCGAAGCGCGCAAGTGCGAGACACGCCGTTAGGCGTGTCGGAGCACTTGTGTTTACATTAAGTAGCTCTGTTACAAGAGGCTCCAAGATCAAACTTACGGCTCCAGTTACTAGAACTCAGGTCAGGCTCAAAAGCTTTCCTAATCGAGTGCTTCTTGATTTTAACAAGCTCCTTAGTCGTAATATTCTAACAATGTCTTTATCGGCTTTTAAGAAAGTGGTTGCTGCTGGACTATCCTCTAGGGTTTGCTGACAGAGTTGGATTGTCAAGTTTTAGGTTGTATTATGCTACGATGTTTTTTTAACGTTTCATCTCGTTCTACTTATAATAAGCTATGTTGTTGTCCAGGTGCATGTTGAGTTTTCTTTTATAGTTGTTTCTTACTCGGCTTATTTTGTTGCTTCTTTTGTGCAAGAAATGTCTTGCACCTCCAAATAAATAAATAAATAAATAAATAAAATATTACTTCCGCACCAAACATTATACCGTAATCCTCAGAAATTCCGTGCAGCATTGCTTCCAGCCAGATATAACACCTGGCAATAAAAAGACACTGGGAAACAGCCACGCTGGTGATGAAAGCGGCGCTACAACTTTAATGATGTATGCAGGTGGGCAATGGCGCTTGACAGCGCGAACAGTTGTGCAGAAGAAAAAATGCAGAGCACGTATACACCAGCAGAATGACGGCCAAAGACCGCTGTGATACGTGGAGCCCGTGTGGAAGACGAACACCACCGCATCTTCCCGTTCGAAAAATCAAATCAACACCATGGAGGAAATGAAGGACAAGATTCTCAGCCGAGCGAAAATCGGGCGAAAAGCAAACCAGCTCTACAGTATTCTCATGGTTAGCGCTCTGAACCAAGGCCATAATTAAAACAATTTTTTTAATGGAATAGTAAAACACATTTTAAACCGTGGCCATAATTGAAACACCACTGGCTGACTAAATGGGAGCGATCAATATGATTCACATGCCGTTACCGCTAACGGCTAATGTAATTCTGATGAATTCATGGCTAGGCACCTTATCTGTCGACCTGTACGTGGACTAGATGAAAGGACATTCGAGAAAATTCGAAGCAATTGTCAATTTCACCGCAAAAATTGAAACAGCACAGAATTGTAGGCCTTATATAGCTTAGACCTGGAGCGGGATTCATCGACTAACCCGCGGGTATAGGGGGTAGAGATACCCACGACGAAGCCTGCGTCTCTGACTCTTGCCTTATCTCTACCTAACTCGTATCTTACTTCGATCCCTTATACCCCGCATGGGAGCGTGTAGCGCAGTCGGAGTAGGCGCCGGCTGTTGCGTGCACCCGATACCAGAATCCTGGTTCTGATTTCCCGCCCAGGCCAACCAAGCCTTCTATCCCTCCGGGGTCGGCGAACTGGTACCAGACTTGTCTGGGAAGGATAAAGCGCTGACTTGTTCATCGGCTCGCCACCGCAAGTCATTGTATGGCCAAATACGCATTCATGTCGCCTCCACGACATCCCGTAGAAGTAGAATGCGCTAGCGCATCCCAGAAGGGATTGAGTAACGCCGTCCTTTATCCTTTTTTATCCTTTATACGCCGCATACCCACGGGTTTAATTGTTAATGAATCCGGCCCCGTTACGTAGCTACAACATGACTACCTACCAGAGCCGAAAATGTGGAAGGATTCTCCTCAAGACCAATGCAAGAAACCATAGAAACTCCACCACGGTCGAATAACTATGGAGCCATGATTTTGAACCAGATCCCGGTCAGTTATATATTCGACTAGCGGTAATCAAAGAATTTTGGCGCATTTCCTTAACCTTATCTGCAGATGATGTTCTACAGTACGCTTATCAAGGAGAGGACCTTACTATTATTTATGCTCGGTAATTACCACGAGGGCGAGTGGAGCGCAGTCGGAGGAGGCGCCGGCTGTGGCGTGCACCCGATACCAGGTTCCTGGTTCGGCTTCCCCGCCCAGGCCAACCAAGCCTTCCATCCCTCCGGGGTCGGTGAGTTGATACCAGACTTGTCTGGGAAGCATTAAGGGCTGACTTGTACATCGGCTGGCCACCACAAGACATTGCATGGCCAAACACGCATTCAAATCGCCTCCACGACATCCCGTAAAAGTAGAATGCGTGGCGCATCCCAAAGGGAATTGAATAACACCGTCCTTTATTCTTTATCCTTTGATTACCATGAAACCGTGTTAGCGCAGACGGAACAGATGCCAACAGTTGCGTGCACCTGATTTCAGGTTCATGGTTCGGATCTCCCGCACAGGCTCACCAAGTCTTCCACCCTTTGCAATTATTTATTAGGCTGTCGCAAAATTAATCTTCGTTTCGAGGTATATATGAATAAATAAGTTTTTTAAAAATAAATCATTTCGTCCCAGGCAAAGCTTCACATACCGTTTGGTAGGTTTTTTCCTGCTTCTTCAAAAAAAAAAACATGTGTATGTCGCTCTAACTTTCTAGCCGACCTTTTCTAGGGTTCCGTAAAGTCGTGAACAGACGCGACTATCGAGTCATCATGCTTTACGAATTTAAATTGGGACATTCTGAGGTAGTGAAATCCCGTAACCTTAGCAGAGCTTTTAGGACGAACTGCCCTTGCGAACGAACGGTGAGGCTCTGCTTCGAAATATTCGCTTCTGACGATATCTCGAAGAAAACCGGGGCGCGGGCGCAGGTCGTCGCTTGACGATGACGTTTTGAGGGGGCCGTCAAAGCAAATCCGGAGACGAATACACCTACGGTAGCAGAGGACCTTTGTGTAACCATAGTACGGTAGAAGGACATTGGCAAAAATCGGGGCCGGATTCATCAACGACTTACGTAACTTTAACGGAGAATTGTAAGCGAAAAGCTCAGAAAACTAGCTCAGAATTATCAAACGATATCGTGAGCGATAAGCCGCGTTATCTGAGCTTTTCGCTTACGATTCTCCGTTAAAGTTACGCAGGCCATTGATGAATCCGGCCCTAGCAGGTGAAGTATGTAGATGTCGGAACAGCATCTGGCACGTTTCGACACTTGACACGACACACGATCAGGCGTTAATATTGCATTGTTATAGCTTCATGTAGATGAGAGTTTCGTTTTCGGAAAAGCTAGAGGCTCCGTGGCTAAAGGTTTTCGGCATTTTCACTAAATTTCGTACCTTTTATAAATCATACATTTCAATATATGTAATTTTATTATGCCTCTAAGCACATTCGTAAGACCAAACATAATTTCTAAAATTATTTTAAAACGTTTCAAAGAAGCGAGCTTTAGTAGAGTAACGAACATATAAAGGACAAGAGGTGAAATGACGGCATTACTCAATTCAGTTTGGGATGCGCCACGCATTCTACTTCTACGGGATGTCGTGGAGGAGATTTAAAGGTTTATTCGGCCATACAATGACTTGCGGTGGCCAGCCGACGAACAAGTCGGCGGTCTATCCCTCCTGAATATATGACAACTTGAATTGACAACGAATTTTAAAAAATGCCGCGGAGGCGATTTGAAAAGCAAAGAGGGCGCGTGCGCGCAGTCGGAGTAAGTGCCGTTTGCCGGCTGCACCCGATATCAGGTTCCTGGTTCGGACTTCCCGCCCAGGCCAACCAAGCCTTCCATCCCTCCGGGGTAGGTGAATTGGTACCAGACTTGTATGGGAAGAATAAAGCGCTGACTTGTTCATCGGCTGGCCACCGCAAGCCATTGTATGGTCAAATACGCATTCAAATTGGCTCCATGACATCCCGTTGAAGTAGAGTTCGTGGCGCATTCCAAAAGGGTTTGAATAACGCCGTCCTTTGTCCTTTTAAAAATACATTTTAAGACTAATTTTCGAAAGAGGGCACTTGGCAATACGATTGGAAACCGTCAAAGGGGGATCTGTAAGGACTCAACAGAAAAATGAAATTGCAGCGCAGCGGCGAATCGTGAAAAACATTCGAGCTTGTGTAGATGTACTTTTCGTCAGTTTTTCTACACAGCAAATACAAAAAACGCTTCTTTTCAGTGCAAGTCTAGCAGTTTTCTCAAGACAAAGCGAGAAGTGAGAATAAATTTATGATCACTCAAAAAAAGCACACATTTTTCTAGAGGCGCCGCAGCGCACTATCGCCAACGCCACACCCGTCTCTCGTCTTCCCACACCCGAAAAAAAGGCCTTCGAAAAGAAAGAAAAAGACACTTGCCATTTCACAACAAGGCCGGCGAGCATTTCGCTGCGAGACACCGCCGCGCTGACCTGTGCGTGAACTGAGCGAGAGCGAGAGAGAGGGTGGGGAACTCCTCCCGCTCTGCTAAAACACCACCGACACCTCCCGACTGACGACTGACTGCATTACGAACGCGCGGCGCCGATGGATTACGAGAAGAACGAGACGAGGTGATAAGCCCTGTCGGCTTTGAAAACCACTGCATGCCGGCAAGCGCTAGGCCCACTTGGAGCGAATGTGACTGGCGGCCGGCCGGCTGGACGGCTCAAGTGAATCGTCTGGCGACGATGACGACAGTCAGAAACATATGTGTCGGCTGTTACGACGTCAACACCGCTCCCAGCAGCGACTCGACCACCACCTGTAGGCCATCATCAGCTGGAGCTCCTCAAAAACTATCGCCATGGTCAGCATAGAAAGCGGCTGCGAGCACTCGCAGCATAAAGGATAAGGAATAAGGGACGGCGTTAGCGAATCCCTTTCTGAGATGCGCCACGCATTCTACTTGGCCAAATAAGGATAAAAAGGATAACGGACGGCGTTACTCAACCCTTTTTGGGATACGCTACGCATTCTACTGCTACAGGGGTGTTGCGGTGGTGATTTGAATGCGTTTGTGGTAATAAAATTGCTTTCGGTGTGATACCAATTCGGCGACCCCGAAGGGGTGGAAGGCTTGGTTGGCCTGGGCGGGAAACCAGAACCAAGAACCTTTTATCGGGGGGAGAACGCGGCAAACGGCACCTCGTTCGAGTGCGCTACACGCCCTTACTTGGCCAAATACGCATTCAAATCACCTCCACGATTTATCCCGTAGAAGTGGAATGCGTGACGCATCTCCAAGGGAGAGTAACTCCGCCCTTTACCCTTACCGTTATTTTTTGCGGACCTAGATAGAATCGTGCTAAGGGAAGCGAACAACAACACCTCTGGAGCACCTCACCGTTGGAGCAAGAAGAAAACCCAGCAAAAAAAGCAAGTTTCGAATAATCCTAGCAGTGCAGTAAAAATGTGAGGAAACAATGTTTCAACACATTTGCTTAAGCCTGAAGAGGCTGGTAGAGAGGCTATATGTTGTTAAAGGATGTTTTGTTGCGATCAAAACTCTTGCGCCCGGCGGGACTCGAGCCCGAGGAAGCAATAATGAAGTCATGAAACCTCCACACTTGTCAATTTTCTGGCCTGCATTTTGTACCGGTTGAGCGTGTCACGGTATAGTGGCCATCGGCCCTGTAAGCCACGCCCCTACATGGGTTGGAAGGTTGGCAGTCTCCCTAACTACATTCTCGCTACATGGCTGTTGTATATAATAAGGATAAGGATAAAGGACGGCGTTATTCAATCCCTTCCGGGATGCGCCAGCGCATTCTACTTCTAGGGGATGTCGTGGAGACGACATGAATGCGTATTTGGCCATACAATGACTTGCGGTGGCCAGCCGATGAACAAGTCAGCGCTTTACCCTTCCCAGACAAGTCTGGTACCAATTCACCGACCCCGGAGGGATGGAAGGCTTGGTTGTCCTGGGCGGGAAATCCGAACCAGGAACCTGGTATCGGGTGCACGCAACAGTCGGCGCCTCCTCCGACTGCGCTACACGCGCATTGTTTTATATAATACAGACTAATAATAAAGGTTTGTAAACCCTCACTCCCACGCAGGAGCATGACATGGTGGTCCCGGGAAGATCGTTTTAGAATTTTGCTCAACATTTCTGAAAGAAGTTAGCAGTTAGCGAGACTGCCAACCTTCCAACTCATGTAGGGGCGTGGCTTACAGAGGCGGTGGCCACTATACCGTGACAAGCGAAAGGCTCAACGTTTCATCACTGTAGATTTCATTGAGAATTGAAACAACTCTAAAGGAGAAAAGAACTGGACCTGACCTTCGTTCTTGATAATGGACCCTTAATTTTTATTTTTTAAATTCACATCCGCAAATAAGGCCTATGCGATTGTCTAATTATCTGCTATAGATGTTCGTCGGCTGGCGATTCTGACGCTTCTACATGTACCAAAGACAAGAAGTCATCAACAGATTCCTGGGCCCATGCGGGACTCAAATCAATTTTGCTTCCTTTTGGTGTTTAGCCACTACCTGGTGCATTAGGTTAAATGTAGAAATTCTATAGAAATCGGCGACTAAGTCTTGTTTCTGACGATGAAAATCTCGTTACGAAACAGTGTTTTTAAAAACGCCAAACGCGACACCTCTGCGGCACAATAGCCAAGAATATTCAAGACACGTCGTCTCTAAAATTCAAATTCAGCTGTGAATGAAACACCTACGCTTAGTTTGTAGCTTTACAGCCCGCCCACTCATTCCACAACGAACGGCTCGTATCGATGGAACATGCACCAGCTGGCAATCAAGATGACGCATTAGACGGCTCCAACTTTCTTGAAGAACGCGCAAACCCATCGAAAGTAATGATGAGGTGCCGGCTACGCGTTGAGACAAGAGACTAAAGCTGTATTTCCACTCATCAATGAAGCCAATGGAAATTCCATTCACTTGGAGAATAAAGGGGTAGAAGATAAAATGATAAGGATAGAGGACGGCGACTCAATCGCCCTTCTGGGACGCACCATGCATTCTACTTCTACTGGATGTCGTGGAGGTGATTTGAATGCGTATTTGGGCATACAATGACTTACGGTGGTCAGCCGATGGACAAGTCAGCGCCTTATCCTTCCCAGACAAGCCTGGTACCAAGTCACCGACCCCGGAGGGATGGAAGGCTTGGCTGGCCTAGGCAGGAAATCCGAACCAGGAACCTGGCTGAGTGCACACGACAGGCCGTATCTCCTACGACTGCGCTACACCTATCCGATATAAACAATCACAAAATTGTGCAAAGATATTCGCCTGGGAACAAGTTCTGTCAGTTTTCGCTCATGATATAAATATGTACGAGATTTCATTCTCTAATCACCTTCTCAAAAAAATAAATAAAAAAGGAGCGTTAGTCGTGAAACAACATCATGTCAATTTCGACTCCAATTATTTCGAATGAAACAATTCATCAGATTTGCGGGAAAGTGTGACCTCTCAATAATATTCACATAGGTAGAGGAGTGGCTCATATAAGTTTTTAATTTGAATGAATTTTGGATCTATCCTAGTCGGGGGGGGGGGTGTCCACAGTAATAAAAATTATGTAACAAATTGACTTCAGACTTGCCGAGCGCCTCCTACACAACAAGATTATTATATTTGTTTTCCAATTTTATTTAAAAGTGCCCAAATCGGCGTGAAAATGGTATATCGTTGATGGGAACTATCCTAGTCGGGGGGGGGCGGGGGGAGGGCACACATCTAAAGAGTACTAACAAATCGATTTGAGACTTACCGAGCGGCTCCTGGAGAACACGATAGGACATAAATTTAGAAAATTCCCGAAGAAAAAATAGAAATTACATTTGTTTTCGCCCCGGTTGTATGCAGGCAAAGTTATGTGCCCTCCTCACCATGTCAGATCCTGGTTCTAACATGTCAGGCGGCGGTCAGCATGCGGCATGCCTCCATTTCGTCGCTCTTTGCCCGTCGAGACGGTTGTAAAACCGCGGCGATTTTTTATTATTTGTTTGTTCGTTCGTTTTTTGTTCTTTTAGGGCCTATCGTGTTCTCTAGAAGCCGCTTAGTAAGTCTCAAGTCAGGTTATTCCCCCCCCCCCCGACTAGGATAGATCCATTTTTTAATTAGGTGAACTGAAGCACACTTACAACCTAATAGAACGAATAAGAACGATGTGGAAGGTAATTAATCAGTTTCTATGTGATATAATATGGTATGAAATAACTATTTTTGAAGCAAAGCAATAAAATACGTCGACAGTGGTCTATCTGATGGTCCATTTTCAACCTAAATTTTTACCAAATTGTTTTTACCAATCACGCTTCGCTATTGCTAGAAGACAATCTAAGGTATAACATTTAAAATAGTGTATAATAACGTAAGCCACGCAAAATTAACAGTTCACGCCATCTATGAGAAGAAACGGCATAAATTATCGAACAACCCCATATATGATACGTCCACAACAGATGAGAGGGTTTGATACGGAGCTCATTCATTCACAGTTGACTTCAGATTGTTAACACCATTAGTCACGCTGGCCCCCAGCCATGCAGCTACTTTATGGTTTAACTGAAAAACCTGCTTCTGAACGGCTTCGCTGCTAATGGACTGCGGATCACTGATGAGAAATCCGCATTCATCACAAAAAAAGGATCAAGACTCGCATCGTAACAGCTTTGCGTAGATGTACTCGCAGTGAAAAGCCGCGACGGACTTTCCCATAGATTCGCTAGACCGCAGTCCCTCTAGGATGTATTACTGACAGCGTTTAGCAGTCAGCAGACAGGGCAGTCGGATGAGGCGCCGGCTGCCACGTGCACCCGATAACAGGCTACTGGTTCGGATTTCCCGCCAGGCCAAGCAAGCCTTCCATCCCCCGGGGTCGGTGAATTGGTACCAGACTTGTCTGGGAAGGATAAAGCGCTGACTTGTTCATTGGGTGGCCACCGCAAGTTATTGTATGGCCAAATACGCATTCAAATCGCCTCCACGACATTCCGTAGAAGTAGAATGCGTGGCGTATTCCAAGAGGAATTGAGTAGCGCCGTCCTTTATCCTAATCTTACATTCTCAGCAGGCATAGGGACTCAAAACTACTGGATGGGCGATTTCTCTGACAGTCCATCGAATTCGTTTACTTGACAATTGCGAATGACCATGGATGTCAACAGCTATAGACTACCACTACTGATTACCCGCCAGCCATTATTTTTGCGCGGACAAATGTAGAGACGAACAGATGAATGAGTCAACTCTTTTAGTTGTACAATAATTATTCATATATCCGAATATTTGATATTTTCAAATCTAGATTTTCAAATATTCGCACGAATTCGAATATCGAAGGGGGAAGCATATTCAAGCAATAATCGAAAATCGAATAATTGAAGTTTATTCGAAATTCGAATGATTTTTTATTCGAATATCGAATAAATTTTGTCGCAGGAACGAATATCTTTCAAGCACAGAAACTGAATCGAACAAATTACACGACTATTCGAATAATCGAATAAACGTGCGAATAGAATCGATCGTTCATTCACTAGAAAATTTTCGCCATCGAATAAATTCGTTGATTCATTCGTTCGAAAATTTTCGACATTGATTTTATTGGTTCATTCATTCCTGCGACAAAACTTCTCAGAAGCACAACAGTAATCATCACATTCTCCCAACTGCCCTATATGAGCCGGAAAAAAGTGCGGAATAAACGCTAAACGACGTTGTAAATCAATCTCTGTCCGGGATGCGCCACGCTTTCTACTTCTGCGTAATATCGAAGAGACAATATGAATGCATAGTTGGCCTATAAAAGGCATGCGGTGACCAGCCGATAGGCAACTCAGTGTCTTACCCTTTCAGACAAGTCTGGTACTAATTCATCGACTATGGAGGGTTAAAGGCTTGCCTGTCCCGTGCGGGAAACCTAAACCTTTGATGCGATTTGTGGTTAGGCCACAGGCGGCGGCTCCTTCGACTACACCATCATGCGCTCATGAAAGTGAGGTTCGATGGAAAACCCTGTAGAAACCACTTCTACTGCTGTAAAAAGCAAGTGTCCGTATGCTCAAAATCCGAACCACGTACCTGGTATCGGGTGCACGCGAGAGCCGGCACCTCCTCCGACTGCGCTACAAGCGCCCTCCAGGTTACTATTATACTATAACATATGACGTGGGCGCATGTAGCGCAATCGGAGGAGGCGCCGGCTGTCGCGTGCACCCGATGCCGGGTTCCTGGTTCGGATTTCCCGCCCAGGCCAACCAAGCCTTTCATCCTCCGGGGTCGGTGAATTGGTACCAGACTTGTCTGGGAAGGAAAGAGCGCTGACTTGTTCATCGGGTGGCCACCGCAAGTCATTGTATGGCCAAATACGCATTCAACTCGCCTCAACGACATCCCTAGAAGTAGAATGCGTGGCGCATCCCAAAAGGGATTGAAAAACGCCGTCCTTTATCCTTTATCCTAACATATGACATGAAAGGTTATACAGAGTTCCCCCATTGAACTTGGAGTGTACCACCGACAGGTTGCTCCGATAGTCGGGCTCACGCTTGACTACTGTTATATAGATTTAGACAACGATGAGCAGTAGGCTTTGGCGACGACACATGGATCGATACAATCGATATTTGCACGGGAAATGGCGTTTGTCATTGCACCAGGCATGTTCGTGTGTTCAGCGAACGATAGAGAAGAGGATGAGGGTCAAGTGTGAGCTGGGATCGGATCCATCAACGACTTACATAACTTTAACAAAGAATTCACAGCGCAAAACTCAGATAACACGGCTTATCGCTCACCATATCGCTTGATAAGTCGCGCTATCAGGGATTTCGGCCGTATTTTCCCTGTTAAATTGCTGTAAGTCGTTGATGAATCCGGCCTCTGGTGTCATGAGCTCGACAACGTTTTCTTACCACGTCTACCATTACCAAAGTAATCCCTATTTCTCTCCGAACCAGTTGATTCGCGTACCAGATGAACCTGATAGGTCTTCGAACCGACCGGGAGTCAACGCTCGCTAGTCTCGGCACGACGATCTGGACGCTCGTTTGCCTCTGAAGCGCTCATTGAAGGCGATTAACAGACGCGATGCGCTCGTAAGCGGATCGCCTCCTTGTGAAACGGGTGCACGGTCGACCACCGTCGGCCGCCGTAATCGGTCGCAAAACGACCGAGCACCGGAGGAAAACCCGCGCCACTCGGGTAACGATCCCCAGACGACGCGATGTTGGGCGCCAGAGGGCTTCATAGGGATAAAAAGGATAAAGGACGCATTTTTCAATCCCTTTTGGGATGCGCCACGCACTTTCCTAATTCTACTGGATGTTGTGAAGACAACTTGAAGGTTTATGCGATGAATTGCGATGAGCATGGATGGATAAGTCAGTGTTATATCGGTATATGTCGCGAGGACGGGCAGCATTGGATGATGGGAACGCTCCACCTGGTCAGACCGCATTGAATGGGCATGCCATTCAGAGAGGGCGTGCAGTTGGTACCCTGATCGGCTTAGGACTGTGCTCTGCTCGGTTATGATTGGCTGACGCGCTCCCACCTACCAGTGCTGCTCACTTTCGCGACATGTATTGTTTTTTCTATCAGACGAGTCTGGCACCAATTCACTGACCCTGTAAGGGCTTGGTTGGCCTGGGCGGGCATCACGGTGCACGCCACAACCGCCGCCTCTATCAACAATGTCGAACACTGAAAAATCTCCTCCAGAGGCGACGGGACAGAGAACCAGACACTACACAGAACGGAACGCTCTCGTGAAATATTGCCGCCAGCGGGTTAGGTCGTCGTTCATCTACGATCGGCGGCGGCATATTCTATGGAAAGGCGCAACAATGGGACACATTCAGCGCTGGCAATGGCATACTGATATATGAATGTTGTTCCAATGGCGCTTCGCGCTCGGAGATGAGAAATACTAACATCAGCTGCAGTGGGGAGCTCTGAAACCTATCGTACGGTCCCTTACAATCTGACGAAGCTTGGAAAGTTTAGTAAATTCCTGTGAAATATTCAATTTTCATGTCAACTTGGACGCTTTTCAAATCAAATTAGACGCTTATAAGCAAGCTTGCCGCTTCTGAAATCAAACCAAAGATATTCTGAATCAATACAGCTTGCACACCATTAAAATAGAGGCTCTTCGAGACGATTAGAATAATTTTTATTCGAAGAAAATCTACCAGAAAATTTAATTTTTTAGGCAGTTTTTCTTTCTCTGATTTTTTCCACCTCAACTGCCTCAATAAATGAACATATCATATGGTTAGAATTTTGAAAATTTTCGGGAGAGAAATAAAGAATTGTAGAGTACTTGTTGTTCTTTTAAGCGCAGGAAGGCGGCAATCATTTAGGGTATTGAGGAAGGAGATCGCGCCATGCACTCGTTTACATCGTCGCGATTTTCATTTGATTGAAAGCATAGAATGTCTTTAAAGGATAAGGATAGAGGACGGCGTTACTCAATCCCTTCTGGAATGCGCCAGCGCATTCTACTTCTACGGGATGTCGTGGAGACGATTTGAATGCGTATTTGGCCATACAGTGACTTGCGGTGGACAGCCGATGAACAAGTCAGCGCTTTGTCCTTCCCAGACACGTCTGGTACCAATTCACCGACCCCGGAGGGATGGAAGACTTGGTTGGCCTGGGCGGGAAATCCGAACCAGGAACCTAGTGTCGGGTGCAGGCGACAGTAGGCGCCTCCTCCGACTGCGCTACACGCGCCCAAAGAATGTCTCCACGTCGAGTAACCAAGATGAAAGCGATGGAACAAGAGCAGCTAAATGAAACACAATACCATCCCCATATACCTAATTCAAGTAAGCGTTTACCCTATCAATCCAGTAATAATCGCGACGATCTAGTAAAGTGCATGGCGCGATCCCTTCTCAGAACGCACACCAAACACATGCCAGCCGATCTGGGTAGCGACTGTACACGTCTTTTCTGAATAACACGCCCATTCAATGCGGTCTGATTGGTTGATGTGTTTCTATCTCCCAATGCTGCCCGCCTTCGCGACATATACCTTTTTTAGTATACTATATGATTGCTGTCTTTGAAAGCTCCGAAATAAGATGATGGAAGTGGGGACAGATGAGAATCTGCGAGCGAATAAGCGCTTGAGTGGGTATCGGATAGGGCGCTCGTCCGTGATTGCACACAACCTCACAACCGACGCCTAAATATACGGTACCTGAAGGATGCGCGCACTATCGAAGCAGTTCTGTCAGTTCTTTCTATAGTTGTGCTCTCGAAAAATTTTCGAATTTATCGAATGGTTTCGAATACCCACAATTGTCGAGCATTCGAATTTTGAATATATTCGAGAACCGCAACTTTTTGAACACTTTAATTAGAATACATTCGAAAAACGGGATTTTTTGAATACTCGAATTAGAATACATTCGAAGAAAGCGATTTTTTGAACATTTGAATTCGAATACTCAAATTCGAATGAAAATCATTACCTATTCGAATGGGTCATTCGAGCACAACTATAGTTCTTTCTAACGTCGGCTCCACGGGTTTGATGACCAATTTAGGCAGTTTTTCTGCTTAGAGGTAATTTCTCTATCAATAAACGGTAAGGTGAAAGGCATGTCGACTGGACGAACCAGTTCAAGTTGCAGCTCCTCCCACAAGAAGCTGGAGCCCCACATGACTGAACAGAACCGGACTACTACTGCCCTGCGGTCAGCGGAAGTGACGGAACCGGGTGCGCATTTCAGAAGTTTAAACAACGCCGGACACATCGAAGCTGTTCTCCGCGAAGTGTGAAACCCTAACGGCCAGCAGCTGGCTGAAATATGGCGACGATTCGGCGAGCCGTCGCCAAGTGGCACTCGACCGTGCGCTCGCGTTCGCCTCGATTTCCATTCAATAGATGGATGGATCGTCGGATCTATGTCAATTCGTCAGCCTTCTTTAGTTCCGAGATCGGCTTCGATCTCATTCACTTTTGTCTGGCGCTTCCGGCCGCGCTAGACGACCCAGTAAATCATCCACGAAGCGACAAAAAAGCCCAATGTGAACTGCTCACACCACTCAAAATTACGTTGTCAGCAGCTGTTCCGTAAGAACGTCCGACAATGAGCAATTAGCGCAAATAGAGTTTAAAAAACGCAAAAAGTCAGAGGAAATTTTGCTCAGAATCGTACTAATCAAATGCTTGTTCTGTACTATGAAGCCCATAAATTAACAAGTAGAAATTCTTACCGTCCAGCTTTAGAGAGGAATACAGGCCAAAAAATAAAACTGAAATAAGATATGCAGAAACAAAGCAATACGAATGGAACAGCTCCTTGATACTCTTTTTATATAAAAGTGAACACTTTTCTAATCATATAAAAGGATAAGGGACGGCGTTACTCGATCCCTTTTTGGGATGCGCCACGCATTCTACTTCTACGGGATGTCGTGAAGGCGATATGAATGCGTATTTGACCTATACAATGACTTGCGGTGGCCAGCCGATGAACAATTCAGTGCTCTATCCTTCCCAGGCAAGTCTGGTACCAATTCACTGACCCCGGAGGGATGGAAGGCTTGGTTTGCCTGGGCCGGAAATTCGAATCAGTGACCTGATATCGGGTGCACGTGACAGCCGGCGCGTCCTCCAACTGCGCTACACGCGACCTTCTATTCATAACGGATGAAAAACACTACAGATTTTTTTAATTCGAAAAACGTATCCCTTTTTTATTTGAAAAAGATGCCTAGGCAGGTTTATTTATTTAATTATTGCACTCAAGGGTGTGCATAACCTCGAAAATATCGTCAAGTAAGTCTAAAAACAGACCCAGTACTGTCAAAAAACATCGGAAAACAACAAAAAGTAAACAACTTTCTCTTTCTCTAACTATTACTAGTCTATTACTAGCTATTACTAACTACTACAATAAGAAAGACCTATAATTAGTAAATCAACTATCTGCAGTCGTATCAAACGAGTAGATTACGCCGTGCGTTCATTCAGTACTTTACGAAGGCTGATTGATTGATAGTATAAATTCTACGTTAAGCACTACTGTAGACGAATAAGAGTTTTTTGCGTTTGTTTCAGTTGAACAGTAAATTTTGAAATTTTTTGACGAAAGATTTGCTTTGCCTTTAGGCAATATAATGTGTCAAACAAATTTCGTGTCACAAACTATATATTAATCTGAAGAACTTATCATTTCGAATTTTACGAAGGGACAAACTTGGGTTAGATTTACTTTGAGTTCCGTACGCGTCCAGCTTGGTTTGGAAAATGCTCACTTAAATCGAAAACAGTATACTCTTTTAATCCTAGAGTGTTGAGATTCGGATAGCATGGAGGTTCTAAGAAGGAGGAAATCCTGGCTACATAATATTCTAGCGTATGAGTGTATAGAACTTGCGATTTAGAACTCAAGAAAGTTCACACTTATTCACAAGTTCTTTTAAATGCCATTTTCTACAATTAAAAATGATTCAATATGTGAGCATTTGTTAATTTTGATGGAAAAATCGTCCTACACCTATTTTGGTGCAAATCTTATTTAGGGTGCAATTGCTATAAACCGGAAAATAAAATTGTAAAAGCCGATCACCACAGTAAAAGAAGGCTCCAGCGGAAAAGTTAACAACAGGGATTATTGTACATTACAATGAGTGCGCCATAAAGTGCCCACATACGTCGAGACGTAGGGGAGGAGAAGAGAGAGGATGATAAAACAGAAAAACTATGAAAACTATGAAATAAACGCCAATTTAAAGAGTATGCGTGACGTGAAAAAACCAATGGGAGTCTAGAATTGTTCAGAACGTCATGAAAACGTCTTGTACATCGATTTTCAACATAATGCCCGATGACGGGACTGCAGTCGCTTTGGTGCCTGTTATGACTCAGTCGCAAGCGCTTTGTTATGGTAGAGGAAGTGCATTGATAAGAGCAAGAACGGACGCGTTGGTTGAGGAGTAGAGGTGCAGCTGCTGGCAATCAGGCTGCTTCGCAAATGTAGAGTGTACTGGTTCCTAGTACTGGAGCCCACGGTCAGTGCATTCGCTTGGAACTGAGGGTCATTCGAGAAAAAAGGACAAAAAGGATGAAGGACTAAATCTCTGTTGGATGCGCCACGCATTCTACTTCTACAGGATATCGTGGAAGACGATTTGAATGCGTTTTGGCCATACAATGACCAGCGGTGGTCAGCCGATGAACAAGTCAGCGCTTTATCCTTCACAGGCAAGTCTGGTACCATTTCATCAACCCCAGGGCGGGAAATTCAAACCAAGGACATGGTGTTGGGTGCATGGGGCAGCCTGCACTCATCCGACTGCGCTACACGCTCCATTCGGGGAAAGGGGGAAATATGGACCTATTAGACTCTTGCAGTGTCCATGTCTAACTCTTTCTTCTGCTAAATACCTACATCTTCTTCCTGATACTCTCTAACGCCAGACTAGTTCAGGCTCCTAATGCCCACTTAATGTTTGGCATCAATTTAAGGGATAAGGCCTGGTACTACGTGGCTCCTCTCCTATAAGTAAGCCTTTGTCGCTTTCCGGTACTCCATTCAATGTTGATAGGATTCCTTCGGCAGAGCGCGTGTGATAGCGCAGTCGAAGAAGGCGTCAGCTGTCGCGTGCACCCGATTCCAGGTCCTTGGTTCGGATCCCAGTCCAAGCCAACCAAGCCTTCCACCCCTCTGGCAGCGCTAAATTAGTACCACACTTGTCTGGGACGGATATTTGTGTCCTTTCAAAATTTTTTCGAATAAACCCCGAACAACGAATATATTCGAATTTTGGGCCTCATTAAGCTTGAGTGCTAGAGTGTCGGTGGTTCAGAATATGTCCTTCGGTACAAACATACACCAGTTGTTCGACACCATTTACCCCAAGCTTGGGTAATTAAACCAAAAATAAATTGTACAAATACAGTACACAATAGGGCGTCGCAGAAACATCCTACAAAAGAATGAATAATAAAAAAAAATGAAACATGAGAAGAGCGCCATGTGAATTTTCCATATGACTTTTTTATAAGGAGTTTTAAGTTTGCATAGCTGTACAATCTGATAAATCTCTAAGCGAAAATTCCTCAAAATATCCGACAAAATCGTCCTATGATCGTGAGAAAGTCCCGATACTCATCGAATCTTCGATTAATGAATATTCGAATATTCGAATTTATTCTAATATTTTCGAAAATATTCGATTCGGTCCGAAGCATAATATATACAAACTTGTTCATCGGCGGCCGCTGCAAGTCGTTGTATGACCAAATATGCATTCAAATCGCCTCCACGACATCCCGTCGAAGTAGAAAGCGTGGCGCGTTCCAAACAGGACTCAGCAACACCGTCCCTATTCCCTTATCCCTTTCCTTGTCCCAAACTGGTCAGTAAATTACTGCACCGAATTTCAATCACCTAACCGT
Source organism: Heligmosomoides polygyrus polygyrus (assembly GCA_947396885.1). NCBI lineage: Eukaryota > Metazoa > Nematoda > Chromadorea > Rhabditida > Heligmosomidae > Heligmosomoides > Heligmosomoides polygyrus. The sequence continues at coordinate 5,024,942 of OX377204.1, forward strand.
AATTGAAAGTCAGCTACCTAGTCTAAACATACTTAGTTCTAAAGCAGTGAAACATGATCTCGGAATGGGAAACAATCCCCAAGACAACCACAGATGACCCCAAGGTGCGCTCCAATCTCAAAGGTAAAGACAACCGTGACTGAACGGGCGCCACTGGCCGACGACGGTAATAATCTTCGCATTTATGGTCGACGACCTCAATAGAGAGCGCAAACAAATTCCTCCCACAACAAAACGCACGACTCTGGATGGATGGGACGTCACCGCCCGACGTGACCGTGGGAATGTGGTTCGAAAGCCGTCTGAAGGTGAGGTTTGGAGGAACGATTGGGGGCAGACGAAGTCAAGTCTATGCATTCTACTTCTACCTCGGGCACAGCCAATCAAATGCCGATAGATAATGAAAATCTGTATTTGGACCCCTCGAAACCAGCTCTAAGTACTGACGGAGTTCTTTAGAACAGAAGGATACAAAAAGTTAAAGAACGGCGCTACTCAATCCCTTTGGGATGCGCCACGCAGTCTACCTCCACGGGATGTCGTCGAGGCGATTTGAATGCGTATTTGGCCATACATACAATGACTTGCGGTGTCCCGAAGAAAGACAAGTCAGCGCTCTATCCTTCCTAAACAAGTCTGGTACCAATTCTCCGACCGCGAAGGGACGGAAGGCTTGGTTGGCCTGGGCGGCAAATCTGAACCAAGAACCTGGTACCGGATGAACACGGACAGCTGTCACCTACTCCGACGGTGCTACACGGGCCACCAGAAGGATATACTTGGATATAGGAGGATAATTCTGCAGAAAACAACGGAATGAACGTGAGCTTGTCCGAGGAACTACAAGCACTAAATGCCTCAAGTACGTTACGGATGTTGCAGTCGACCAAACAGGGTCGGTAGTGTAATGGCGAAGCATTCTGGCCAATGTGCAGGGGTGCGGGTTCGAGTCCCTCGACGTTGGAGTTGTGATCGCAGCAAAACTTTGTTATAAGAGCATACGACCACAGTAGCAGGCAACTGAGGGTGAAACAAACCTCAAGCACCTTGTGTCAAGACACCAAGAACCCGAAGAAACTCTGAACTTTAAGGAACATCTTGTGACATGTGCCGATATTACACTGATTATATGGAGGAAAAGATCCCCTCCGGGTGGATTGTAAAGTCATCGACGTTCGCACAGTTTCGTCAGCCGATGCCAGGTGTCGAACAAAAAGCACTTCAAACACATGGTGCTCCCGAAAACGTGCGTCACCTGAGGGCCCCGTGACGACGTTATCGTATTTTTATCGCAAGTTTCTCGGCAAATTTTAGCCTCAACGGAGTTTCCTAGCAGACATGGCACCAACAGCTGATTATAGAAAAGAAAAAGGACGACGTTGCTCAGTCTCTTTTGGGATGCACCACGCACTCTACTTCTACGGGATGTCGTGGAGGCGAACGGAATGCGTACGTGGCCATACAATGACTTGCGGTGGCCAGCCGATGAACACGTAAGCGCTTTATCCTTCGCAGGCACGTCTGGTAGTAATTCTCCGACACCGGAGGAATGGAGGAAATTGGCTGGCCACGGCAGAAAATCCGAACCAGGAACCTGGTATAGGGTGCACGCAATAGCCGGCACCTCTTCCGACTGCGCTACACTGCTGCTAACAGCTGATTACTAACCATAAATATAGACCTGTATGTTGGACAAAATGATATAAGGATGGAATCCTAATGGAGAAACCTATTTACAAAGAATCTAGGTCCCTTGAAAATCATAGAAACTCCGCAACAATTGATCATAGAAACAAGAAAATTCATTATTTTCTAGAGTAATAATTCAAAATTATTGATTAGATTGAATATATAGCATTTTCACTTTAAACTGGACACTTCTCAACTAGAAACTTTTCTTCTTGAGCTTGACATCCTTTTTAATGTTGCACACTTTTAAGGAAAATAAACGTAACAAAATAATAAGCAGATTTTTACAAAAAGGCAGGATCTTATGTTTCAAGACAATTTGTCTGAAAAAAAAAACTCTTAAGGAGAAAACTATTAGGTGTCCTCTTTTCAAATAAGGGTAAATTTTTATTCCATTGACCAAAATAGTAACGTAAGTGTGCCATAAAGTGCCCCGACACAGTGACTTGTTCGTGTGAAGCTGTGTATCCGTCTAGAACAGCGTGCTTACTTGATTGATAGTGCAAATTCTGTTTACCCAAAGCTATGCAGTGGAGAATGAATGCTGATTGTTTCTTCCCTTGCAATCATTTTTTCTCTTTGCAAACCTATACAAATGTAAAGAACTGCTACACTAACAATTCAATAGAAAATGCGAACTACGAAACAAGTACGCGGCGCAATCTCTCTAAATAGCACAACAGTAAATTCTTTGCCTTTCAGCATATTAGGATCAAACTGAAAACGCTATTAGGTAGAGGAATTTTAGTCAAATTCTCTTCAAGAGCTTCGCTAAGGTGGATTTTAAGACAAATTCTCTCTATACAGATAATTTTAAGGGTCTATTCTAGTCTGGAGGAGGCAACCTAATGTGTCGCTTGCATATGTCACCCCATACTACACAACGATATCCCCTGAATTTAAATAAAACTTCTCGCATAAGCAGGGGTTGGGAGATGCGAACCACTATATGCCCTCTTACGATTAGGATGGATTCATTTTTAACTTGGGCAAGGTCTATATGAACTTCATATATGGCTGACAGCATCTGCAAAATATCTGTTCGATTTTAAAGCTGCCTCCAAATGAAAAAGTGGTCAATTCAAGTGTGGTAATGATCTTTAAAGGTGTTAGCCGTCAGGCTTGAGCAGAATATACAAAAACCCGCATAAAAGGAATAGCGTCAGACCGTCCTTTAAAGAAAAACTCGACGGCAGGGAATGCCTAAATTTATTCGACAAAGAATGGACATGGTGTAGTGCATTAATAAAACATGAGAAGAACCAAAATCTCCGTCCACACACGAAGAGAAGGCGGAGAGGTGGTGAAGACGGGGTGCGGGTGGCTCGTCGCTGACCTGAGCAACGCGAAACCACAGAACAAACACCGAGGTGCGAGGCTGGGGGCGCTGTTGCATTCACAAGAGCACGGCCGAGCTAACATATCGAGGCCGAGAGACTCGAGTTCTCCATCGCCGACCTTCGAATGCCCCAGCGGAGTCTTCAGGAGAGAGGGGATCTCACGGTGCACAGTGCTGTGTCAGCCGAGCAATGCGAGATGGAGGATGAGAGCCCAAAGCAGGTGCGGCTGGATAGTATAATGAGAATGAATCCTCCTTCCAACTCAGTGTTTACCTAAAAGGGGCATTGGAGCAGGCGGTGGATGGCGCCGGTGTCACATGCATCTCGAATCGATTCGTGGTACTGCTCCCACCAAGTCCAGCCAAGACTTTATGACATCGCTAGCGAGCGATAGCGCTTCAGCGAATAGTTTCCAAATGTTCCTTCAGATTTCAACGCTCTGATGAACGCATCATCGCCGAGACCTCAGCCAAACAGTGCAGCGACCGTGCATGCTCCCTGGGACTGATCGTGAGTTCTATACGGCAAAACTCATTGTCGTTGAAATGATGCCATCAGTCGCGCGATTTGTAACGAACAAGTGACGGCTATTTTAGCGACATTTTTGAAGTGAGGCAATGCAAAAACGTTGCTTTCTCTTTTATTTCAACGTTTCAAGTGGAAATTGGCCCATTCTGCCCCTACGATGACATCTTCGCTGATAAATTTTCGATCTTCCTCGCGAAAACTTCATTTTCTCCCAGAAATTTCACACATTGACGTCGGAAACTTCGTTATCACTTGGTAATTTCTCATTTCGACTCCAGCAACTTCGTTTTCACTCAACGTTGTGTAGGGCTGTCCTACATGTGACCCCGCCCCCGCCGAGGCGCTTAGCGCCGAAGTTACTAGTGTTGAGAGGATATCAATCAGAGGTATGCGTAAATGAAATCCGAAATTTCGTAAATCGTAAATCGTAATTACGAAAAAATTGTCGTAAATCGTAAATCGTAAACCGTAAATCGTAAGAGGACTTACAATGCATCTAATTTCCTTGTTTTTTTCTATTATATCAACACTAATCGAAGCAAACTATGTTTTAATGAGACGTCTTGAGCTCGAGCTGGACACTAATTAAGATGGAAGCCATTAAAATTAGATAGCATCTTTCAAATCAAGCTGTACAAGTTTTTGGAGAACCAAAATAAACTGCTTGTTCAAAACGCTATCTTAAAAGGCGCCTATACAGGATGTCCAAATAAAAAGCGTACACTGCTTGGACGATCAAAAATGTTTATCATTCTACTAGCCATTGGCCTGCATATAAAACTATGACTTTGTAGAAACAGCCGCAACAACTCCGAATAAATCAACAAAAACCCTTCCGTCCAAAACCCAAAAAATATAATTTGATTGCTGGTCAATTCGACAAAACAGTATTTGCACAAATAATCCCACCAGCATCCCTACTGAGTGAGCGCATGGCACAATTCTATGGTAAGGCACACCTAAAGTGCTAAGCCTTCTCACATTTTGAATTGTACCCAACAGCATTTTTGTAGCAGACGGGAAGGAATTGTGTGACGATTGAAAGAGTATGATCACATTTTTGTACACTCATTAGCCGCGTTTTTGACTTAATATTGTAAAAGAAGATATTTTTGTGTCATTCTTTAGAAGTGAAGTAGAGAAGCAAGGTGCAGCTTGAATTGAAAGTGGTTTAACAGATTCGTACAAGGTGCATTTTAAACACATAGGGGAAAGACACAGTAGAGAAGTCGGAGGAGGATGGCTATCGCGTGCTCCAGAATCGGAGTTCTTGATTAGGATCCTACCACGGGCAGTCAAGTCTTCTATACACGCTGGGCTGTGAATTGGTACCTGATTTGCTTGGGAAGGATAAAACACCGACCTCTACATCGGCGGCAAACGCAATTCGTTCTATAAGGCAAACCCACACCCAAATGACCTTTACGATATCCCACAGAGGTAGAAATGGATGGTGCATCTGAAACAAGGAGTGATTAGCGCCGTGCTTTACCGCTTATCATTTTTGAAGGTCCACAACTTCTGGAATGAAAGATCGTCGTTCGACGATGCCAAGCAATTACTTTCGGCATTTACTTCGCTCGCAGGTTTGCTTGCGCTTGTTAAATTTCGCAAACTCCAAAATATTGCATTACTAATTAATGACTGCTTGCATTCGCCATCCTGCTCTCCACTACCTTTGTAACAAACACTATCTTATCGCATTTTGCCCAGTACTTAGCATTCTGAACGGAAACAGCCTCAATCAAGACACTGAAAACGAGACCAAAAGTGCCAAGCTTTTCACTTTTATCGTGAAAATGTCAGACGTCTCGCTTGAGGCGCACCTCATACGTAAATAGACTCCGCGCCATGACGGTGCAGTGATAATCAGATTGAAACATGACTGTTTTACTCTTTCCAACAGTTCAGCTGTTACTCCACAGCCTCCAATCAAGTCCAGTATTCTTTGAAGGCTTTGCATGAGTTCTACTGTACATTGGAAGGAGTCGTCTATATGGTGAACATTGGTGAGAAGGTTACAAATTGACTAGGCGGTGGTTGCAGCATAGAAGATGGTTCAGCAGGTGGTCATCTTCATTCCAGTGCAAGAAGAATTTTCATGTTTTCTGTGGACAGGGACGAAATGCTCTCAGGCCATTCGAATGTAAGATGTTGTGCTAGAGAATGACCAGAAAACAGGCCAGCCCAGTTCCACTGCCAGGAATTTACTCGAGCGGCCTATCCACAAAGCGGCGTTGTTTTGTTAAAGAGCCACAGCAGAACATAAAAAAGTAAATAGGAAATAGCAATGAGCTATGAGGGAAGTCTTTAAAAGTGGGCACATCGTCATAATCCAAAATGTATCACGTTATGTAGATGTTTCTCATCCGTGGACCGAAGATCACATTTACGAAAATTTACGATTTATGACTCAAAATGTCGTAAATCGTAAATTGTAAAAAATTTGCCAAAAATCGCCGTAAATCGTAAAATCGTAAATCGTAAATCGTAATTACGCACACCCCTGATATCAATGTCGTTAGGTCTTCAGAAACCGTCGTCCTGCTCTGGGAGCAGAAAAATATTCCGCTATATCGACACCTTATCGGATAATACAATTACAATGGTGACAGGATCGCTAAATAGATGGAAGCGAATCGAAACCAGAGGGTGCAAGTTGCAATTTTGAATCACTCACACGATCATGAACAAACCTTTGATCTGCATAAACTTGATGTGAAGCCTTACTGGGTCTGCATTGTCCCTCAATTCGAAATTATTGCCAACAACCGCTTAGTGAAAGGAAAATTTCCGCAATCAGAAGAGCGCATTCCTCCCCCAAAAACGAAGTTTCCGACGTCAGTATGTGAAATTTCTGTGAGAAATTGAAGTTTCCGCAAGGAAGATTGAAAATCTCGGCTAAATGGCTAAAATCGGCATCATTTGTAGCGCGTCTCCGGGTTTGTTACAGATCGCGCCACTGATGACGTCATGTCGACGACAATGAGGTCTACCAATAAGGACTCAATTCTCCTGGGTGGCATGCCTCGATGCGGCCTGATTGGTCCGATGCATCCTGACTCTTCGCGTTGGCCACATTATCGACTAGTGCTCGAAACTGCTAGAGGAAGCAGTCCATAGACCCACGTTTGACGTAAAGGATAATGGGTAGAGGACGGCGTTACTCAATCCCTCTTGGGATGCGCCACGCATTCTACATCTACAGGATATCGTGGAGGCGATTTGAATCCGTATTTGGCCATACTATGACTTGCGGTGGCCAGCCGATGAACAAGTCAGCGCTGCATCCTTCGCAGAGAACTCTGATACCAATTCGCCGACCCCGAAAGGATGGAAGGCCACGTTAGCCTGCGTCCTCCGGCTGCGCTGCTACACGCGCCCAAGCACATAAACGGATTCGGACAAAGTGTTCAACTAATCGGGCATTAGAATAAGCGAAAAATGAGGCTTATTCGATTTTCGATCATTCGAAAAAATTGAAAAAATTCATTCCATTCGAGAAATTTCCACATCGAATGAATTTGATCAATCGTTCGTTCGAAAAATTTCCCCATTAAATTTATTAGTTCATTTATTTGTTCGATAAAATTTCTCAAAAGCAGCACTAGAACTAGTGGGATGAGTGCAATTATTTTCTGATCAAGGTCCTTTTATGGAAAAGCGGCGAAAATAGCGGCTTTTTTCATCTATTCCACCCAAAAGCCGAACGAAAGGGAAGGTTTTGTACTCTAAACGCTCAGGAAGGGGAGAAGAGAGATGGTCCTGCAAGCTCTAGCTGAGCCCACTCAAACTTTCCAAATTGTTCGTGGCTAGACATAGAAGAACAAACCGCCACGAAAATAGAACACCTGACGAAAATTTCGATATAATGGACTCGAAAAGAGCTTGAAACAACCCTTGACACGAGCACAACGTGATGTGACGTTTCAAAAACTGTCGCCGAACTCAGCAATACAGCAGCACAATGGCCGCCGTGTGCGCCAAAACAGCTGATCAAACAACGGCAAACACTGTGCACCACCCACTTCGCTCACTTAAGGGCCATTAACAACGAGCGTTGGCCTCTTCGATAGAATTTCAATTTGGAATTCGAGCTCGTTTGATGGCATGCTGAGATCATCGGTTCAGAAGACCGCTCGAAGCACCGATTGGCGTTAAACTGGGCGGATTCCTGCTACAGTTCGAATTTGGTGGGGCGATCCTTCATCAAGCGTATATGACTAACCGACAACGTGTTCAGAATGTTGAAAACCGTCAGAATTACCCAGCGGCGTTACATTCTGTCGGGTACAGTTATAGAGGCACCGTCCAACTTCAACTGCACGAGGCTGGTTGCACAGCTGGCTTAAGGCAGACTTGCACTTAGCGACACTGTCGGTACTTATCGGGTTTTTGCCCAACCAGACTGGTGGAAAACATCCCGATGTACCAGGAGGGACATGAAGCATATGCGGCTGTAAACGTCAGAGAACCACGGCACTTGAAGTTGGTTCTTACATTCACTCTACTCTGATTGGATGATATGCCGGAATTCTGGTTGGCTAGCGCCTTCCACGTCGCTCGGGCAAAGATCCGATAAGTACTGAACAGCCTGGAATAATCCAATATAAAGATGTCTAGGCTACACCAGGTTAGATTTTCTCGGTACACATGAAGCAGAGGGCCCGTGCGCGAAAAAAGAAGGCTCTTGACTGGGTTCTGTGTTCTCCTCCGCGGACGCCAAGGAGAGCATAGACTGGGAAAAGGAAGGAACTCCAGGATGTGGCCTCATTTAACACAGGTGTGGTAGGTGGATCACATCCTAGGGTACTTTGCATGGGCAAGGGCTCTCTGCTTCATAAGTACTATCCTACAGCCAATTCGGTAGAAGTCGTCAATGCGACCTACATGAGGAGGGGAACGTAGGAAACCAGTGAGGCCTCTTCGAACGGGCGGATGAGAGAGATGCAGGCAGTTGATGTTCTGATTGGCTGATGTGTGTTCGGTCGGCGCCCTGATTGGCAGTACTTCACTGCTGCGTTCTCACCATGGAAACCCATGTAGGCCACATTACCGACAAGTACTTTCGGTTCTTAGCCGTCTACGAAAACGTGAGGTTACAAACGAACATCAATCCTAGTTTAACTTGGTAGCGAGCTCACCGGTTGAATGTGCCCTCAGTTTTCTTCATCTGATTTCGATCCCACCCCTAGAAGCTAGCGGGGTGATTGGCATGGCTGACCAGGGCTCGGTGACGCAAACTCCGCTTCGGAGACGGCGACGTCCCCATGCAAACGCTTCTAGGTGCGAGTAACCGACGATGATAGGTGTCAAGAAAGGAACGAAAAAGTCACTTTGTAACAGCGAAGAATGGCTGTAACCACTGTCGTCCAAAAACGCGCAGTAAACTGGAGAACGATCTCTCCGTCAGCGCCGCAGTTAATCGGACGGCCGGTAACCAAACAGAGCGTGTCGGCTTAACGGAACGATTGCCGTCGACGACTCGGTAGATCTTGCGCGCTGCCAAAAATCTCTGCAGACAGGGCAGTAAGACAGCGGCAAGAAGCCCAGACCGCGCATGACGAAGCGGGTCCATGAAGTGCTCAGCACAAACAAACAGAAGAACCAGTCCCAAGCGGAACGGCACACAACCGGTGGAAAACAGAAATTCCTCCATGAATGTAATCTCGGACAATTTTTGCTTTGATTGAGGGCTCATGGATCTTGTCTGAAGTCGTAACAAGACTTTAAAGGTTATTCTTTAGCGGGATGCCTCGTTGCTTCATAGCAAATCTCAACTTTGTAGGCCATGAAATCTAAAGCAATAATAGGTAAGAGGTAAGGCACAATCAAACTTCCATTTGCGCTTGGTGGTTGAAGTACCTTTTTCAGGAAAGGACCTTGTTCAATTTGACATTTAACATACGACAACTACAAAAGAAAATAGAAAAAGGAGAATAAAACAAAATTGGACAGTAAGCCATAGAATCAACTAGTAACCAACAGAAATTAAAATTCGGTCACAACCGAAATGCACTAAATGACTGCTGCCTTGCTACACTTTAAAATGAAATTTAATTTACTATTTTTTCTTAAAAAACCAAAATTTCATAGAATTATTACACTCACTCGGGCAGCTGAACTAAAAAAAACTATAAGAAAGCTATACCAAATATCCTTGAGCAAAAAAAAAAAATTACTCTAACCGTCTTATTGAGTCTGTAGTTTAACCAACCTGGAGGTCATTTCGCATTAAAAGAGTTCGCTCAGGTCTTAGGCTATCTTAGAATTTGTCCAATTCGTTTTGAAAAGTGTCCACTTCGATGTGAAAATTGTATGATTCCTTCGTGAATGGAAGCAAGAAACTACCGTATATTGTACTCAATGTATGGCCGCATAATCATACTGGGCAAGTGTAAGGAAAAGTCATTGACTAGGAAGGGAATTGAACCGGCATCATTGAACTTCTCCAAGCTGCACACGATACTCTAACTATTATAAAACGGAACTGGGACGAGAAAGCCCCTTGACTCGAAGAGGTCAGAAGATTCAGGTTCGTGTTCGCTTGACAACATTTCTTTCCTTACACATGAGCATCATAAGAAAAATGAAAACTTTCAGAGAAGTTTTAGAGGAAAAATCGGGAGCTATCCTAGTCGGGAGGGGGCAGCGCCTAGGTTGTGACGATAGGTTTGCGCAACGGATCACTCCTTCAGTAAGGGTCCAATATCCCAATTTTTCTTGGATTAGGAACTGTGCACGCTCGCAGCCGTGTTTCTTAACGCCATTTTCGCGTCAAAGTTGACACTTTTCAAATCCAGTTGAACACTTCCAAATCAAATGTGAGACTTTCCAAATCGAAGTTCCCTCTCTTCCAAGCATGTTTGAGGCTTTCGAAATTTTCTGAGGATCTTTCAAATCAAAACGAGCATCCTCCAGCATAAGGTAGGCGACAATCTCCGAGAACGTTACAACAATTTTTTGTTAAAGGAAAATTCAGTAAGACTTTTCTTGATTTTTTGAATTTTTTATCTCATCTACCCCAATACATGAATGAATTCACTGTTTGAAACCTTATAAAAAAATTAACGAGCGTCTTTTACACACAGTTCCTCAATGTAAGAAGTTTGTGGTCGTCCTGTCTAAGTTTATTCATAATATTTTTACGTCAAATACTTCTCTAAGCAAACGCTACGACGATCGTGGAAAAGTAAGAACAATGTTCTGCCCAAAAAAAAATTGGTTGGACTATTTAGATATTTTTTAATTCACCTGCGCAATAACTGAGCACACTCTTTGAATTTCATAATGTTTTTATTTTTTGAGAAAAGTAGTTGATTAAAGCTTATTCTAAGGTGCAAAAGCACAGCATTTTTTTAGCATATTAAAAGAAGAGGTTGCTCTACACACTCGTCTAGCTCCATTTGATTTTCATTCGACTGATAGTGTAAATACTGCTTTCAAGAAACAGGGAAGTGAAGATACGGGTGCTTCGTCTTTGTTGTACCCCTTACAATACCATTTTCACGTCGAATTGGACACTTTTCAAATGAAATTGGACAATTTTTAAACCAAACTGGACACTTTTCACGTCAAATTGGACACTCTTCCAGGATAACCTCAGATTTTTCAAATCGAAGCGAACTCTTCCAAACCAAAATGAGCTTCTTCTACATTCAACTCTAGACTCTCCAAAAATGTTAGAATAATTTTTTATTCAAACAACATTTTAGCACAATTTTCTTTGAAGGTTTAGTTTACTTCTCAATAAAAGAACACATAGTTTGAAATTTTATAAAAATTCTATTTTTTGAGCAAAACATTGATATTAGGGTTGTTTTTTGGAGAGTCCTTAGTTTAACCTGTATGAAGCTCGTCTCGATCTGGAAGACGTTCAATTTGATTTCAAAATTCATAGTCCAGTTAAGAAGAGTGTCCAATATTTATTTATTTATTTATTTATTTACTTTATTTATTACTTTATTACTACTTTATTTACTTTTATTTACTTTACTTTTTACTTTATTTTCAATATGACGTGAAAAGTGTCCAATTTGGTTTAAAAAGTGTCCAATTTGATTTGGAAAGTGTCCAATTGGAACTGAAAATGGTATATATAAATCCACCAAAAATAAAAAATAATAAAATAGCGTTTGCAGTGAATCAAAGAAAAATCGTAAAAATGCTGCGTTTCTGCACTTTAGAAAAAACGTTGAATCATTATGTTTTCTTTAAAAAAAAATTCAAACAGTGCCTTCACTTACTAGAGCAGGTGAATCAACAAACTTCGAAGAGAGTTATACTAAATCTTTCTTGAAAATTTTTAAAAACTCTTATCGAAGAGTCTCTATATTAGTCTGGAAGACACTTGCTTTATATTGAAAGACGTTCAGTTTGACTTCAAACACGTCACTCTTGCATGGAACAGACATACACTCGAGTTTTGTTCGAGTTTTTCGTTGACCTGCGAAAGACCATACGCAGCCGCCTCTCCACCCCTAACGCGCATTGTGCCTCCAATTTCGTCTGAAAAATGACGAGTTTGAAGAGAAAGTGGAATAAATTAAGTTTTTGTAGTCAACTAAAGAAAGAAAAGTAGTAAAAAAATAAATAAGTAAATAAGGAGCAAGGTCTCGCGCATGGAACAAAAGCACGCTGTGCCTGTAGCATGAGAAGTCGTCATCGCGCCGCTCATTCCAAAGAAGAAATGCGGTAAGCACGGCCCTTACGAACACACACAATAACTAACGGCACGTCGGGCGGAGGGAGATTAGTTCACGTAAAGTGCCCCGTAACGTCGCCGCTACCATGACCGACGAGGAGCGCTGCGGGCGCGAGCGAACGAGCGGCAATAATGTCCTCATCAGTCTGCCCATTCGACGACGTCAATATAATTGTTTGTCAGCGCGCGCGAGTTCCTGAAGAAGTACGCGCAAGGTCATAGCCGACGACCGGCGTTCGTTCGTCTTGAGAAGAGATGTGGCCACGAGAGACAGCGACGGACGGCAACGACGACGACGACGGCGACCGACGTTGTACGGGCCGAATGACAGACGGCTGGCTGGCCGCCGCCGCCACACCCTCGCTCCGGACGTAACACAGTAAATGCGGCGGATATACAGTGCCGACAGTCGGCTGATGACAAATATGACACCTCAAGTGGCCTTTGACGGCAGTCGCCTCGACTCGACTGCCGGACGGACCGACACCTATCGCCACATGGAGGGGCACTCGGTGTGGAGGCACATATGAGTTGGTAACGGAGACGAGGCACCGTGAGACCAGGGCGGTAGAAACGCGAGTATGACCGACCTTTCGTCGCCCTTCTCGTCGTTCCTGTGCAGCGTCACGGCCTCGTTCAGGTTCCACTGGTCCAGCGACTCTCCGCTTCCGAACTGCGGCGAGCTGGTGTCCGAGTTCTCCTGGAACAAGACGTTATTAGGTTGGTCAGAAGCTTCTAGCGGTCATTGTGCAACCGCTTTTCGCTCGTTTATTACTGAAGCAATTTTACTATATACATTAAGCGAGGATGGTCGTTTGTCTGTCTGTTTGTGCGCAGGAGTGCTGGAGGAGTGTGTGGGGGAAAGTGTGGGGATGGGGGTTGTAGCTGTGTGGTGTCAACTACGTCGTATTGAGAAGGATCAGAAGACGTGTCGCCAATATCACGCGAAGGGCGTCAGAGTTCCGAACATGTGTCATCGACATCGTGAAAGCGAGCGTCCGAGTTCAGAAAGGGTGCCACCGACGTCGTTTATCAGGTGCCTGGGTTCAGAAGAGGTGTCACTGGTGTCGGGAAAGGCCTGTACGGATTCAGACGATGTGTTACCAGTAAAAGTGGTACCAGTAATGGGGGAGTGGTGAAGGATGGGGGTCCAGTAAGGAGGGACCGATAAACTGTTGACCAATAAAGGGGGACCAGTGAAGAGGGGACCAGCAATGGGGACCAGTGAAGGATAGGGGGACCAGTGAAGAGGGGACCAGCAATGAGGACCGGTGAAGGATAGGGGGACCAGTGAAGGGGAGACCAGTAAATCGAGGTTCATTGAAGGTGAGAGCAGTAGCAGGCACCGACCGGTGAAGGGGGGGGGGGCGGTCCAGTGAAGGATGGATCCAATAATGGAGACCGGTGAAGGATAGGGGGACCAGTGAAGAGGAGTGGGGACCAGATAAGGGTGAACCGGCAAAGGGTTGACAAACAATAAAGGGGACCACTGAAGAGGGACCAGTAAAGGGGGGACAAGTGAGGGTGGGACCGGTGTAGAAGGGGGGGGGGGTCCAGTGAAGGTGGGGGGACCTATAAAGGGTTCACCAATAAAGGGAACCAGTGAAGGTGGGACGAGTAATGGGGAGCGGTGAAGGGGGTAGGGGTCCAGTTAATGGGACCAATAAATGGGTACCAGGAAGGACCAGTCAAGGGGGACCAGTAAGGGAGCCAGGAAAAGGAACACCACTTAAGGGGGTTCAGCAAAGGGTCCAGTAATGGGACCATTGAAGGGGGACCATAATTAATAAATGGAACGAGTACTTCAGAGAATGAATCGCGTACGTGCAAAAGAGGGTGAGGCCTCATAGGAGCAGTTTTGAAGATTTTGCCCTACCGTATCCCGCTATACCATTCTATACAGCAAAACCGTTTTTTACTGTTATGAATGAGAGAAGGCCTAAAGAGGACAAGAAGACGGTCGGGGTGTTCTATTCTCCAGATTTGGGGCGAAGCTCCCAACCAGAATTTGGCGGCCGGCAGGCCGTTGACCGTCTGGTATTCAAAATACTTTGAATTTCTACATGACATCTAATACAGAATTCTTCGCTCTATCTAACGGAATCATTTCTGCATCACCTATGCTATTAATTGCGTTTCTTCGAAGACTTTTTGAGGTATGTCGAAAGCAGGGATGTGCGCAACCTCCGTTTTCGTGAGCCAAATTCCGCTTTCCGGCAGTTTCAGCCCTCCAGTTCCGTTCCGTGTTCCGCCTGTTTAGGACCGGAAGGCGAGACGGAAACGGACAAGACAATTAATGTAGCCTAGAAAGTGAAGCGCTGGACGAATTCGCAGCTCAACACTTGCCATTTACACACAAAGGAATCTTTTTCTCCACTTTCATGAAATGATTTAAAATATTCGACAACTTTTGGCAACAATGTTAGCATTTTGAGGCATTTTTGGAAGAAATCCCGCCTCTTAGGTAACACATGCGTGACATATTGTAATTGTGCTCGACTGGGTACATTTAAATAATTATTGGAATAATTTATTGTATTATTATTATTAATATTTATTTAAATAGTCGAATACTCGATATCCTATCCTACTATATATAAAAGAGAAGTGGTGTGTGTGTGTGTGTGTGTGTGTGTGTGTGTGTGTGTGTGTGTGTGTGTGTGTGTGTGTGTGTGTGTGTGTTTCCGTCACAGCTTGAGTTGGGGGCACTGCGATACTCAACAATGGCGATCAACAGCGTGCCTGGCGATTCAGCCGTAGACGTGCCGAATACTTCGCCCAACGCGTCTGGCGGTTCAGATGATCATCGACATAAGCCTTCACAGCAAGGGGGAGGCAAACAATATCGATCGGTATTATCGATTTTTTGTGGATCTCGTTCAAGCGGTCACTTTAGCCCTGGGGATAATCGACGTAGCTGAAGAAGAATCTGAAGTTCATTTTCAAACTGTCCATCGCCATCAATCGATATTGATTAAATTATCGATTTTTCATGGATGTCGTTCAAGCAGTCAGAAACTTCGGCTCTGGGGTAGTCGTGGTCGCTGACGCGAATTTGAAGTTAGCTTTAAAATGTCGATTGCCATCAATCGATATTGATCGAATTATCGATTTTTTGCGGGTGTCATTGAAGCGGTGCGAGACTTCAGCACTGGGGGTAGTCGAGGTCGCTGAACACGAGTCTGAAGTTCGTTTTTGAAGTTTCGATCGCGATCAATCCATATTGAGAAGAGAAGTTATTACTACGGCGAAGCCTTTGAGAGGTGCGGCCGAGAGGCCACACCTCTCAAAGGCCGCACCTCTCAAAGGCTAATTTCTGACGGCTAATTTCTAGATATTCGAATATTGGTATTCGTTCGTTCATTCGTTTGATAACATTTCTCAAAAGCACAACTATATAACATGTGAATGCGGAGAGAATTAGGCTAATCCACGCTAGAAACTGTGGACGCCATTCATGCCGACGATCCTATTAGCCGCCATACCCAACCTTTTCAACACTCTGATGTCGTTACCACTAGATTTGGTGGCAACTCCTTCCCACAGCGAATTGAGAAAAAGTTCCGATAAAGGGCAGGTGTTTCAAAGTTCTTTGGTAGATGGTGAAAAAAACTCTTCACTAACAAAAGCGAGACCTTAATAGTCCATGCAGCCGGAGTTGATTTACAAGTACGTGAGTTCAAGGGTTACAATTTAGCATGAAAGGCAAGGAAATTTAGTTCAAGAACCCCTTGGAAACTATTTTTCAGTCACGGCTTGCCATCTTTGCAATTCAGGTCAGCTGAGGCTCACAGTAAATGCACTTAAGAAGCTAACGGCTCGTATAAATGCTTAAGAAATAGAAACTACCTGACATATGAGTAGCATGGAATGCGCCATGCACTTGTCTAAAAGTTTGCGTTTACGCTCGATTGATTGTGTTTCGCGTGAAGTATCTATCCCCGACACCTTCAAAAATAAGATATGCGTTTTGCCAACTAAATTAAACGTGCCTAAATTTTGATTTTTTTACATTTCTGTTCAATCATCACGATTTAATGAGTTTAAATGTGTATCTTTGATAAAATTTTCATTAAATTACTATTACAACAATTATTATTATGATTATAATTATTAATACCCTTATTTTTTACTGCAGTTAAAACCCTTTCTGTGTTACCATTATGCTTTGGTTAGTTGCTTTATGCACATTCTCAATATTGTATTGAATAAATAAATAAATAAATAAATAAATAAATAAGCACCTTCGCTGTGTTTTAAGAAAAAAATGTCTACATTGTTTGAATACACATGAGATTCTTGTCATTCGACCCTCAAAATACTTCTTACTTTATCTTTAGATGCAGGAAAGCAAAGAATTTGCTGGAGTGCTATGTACAGGATGTCTCAAAAAATGTATGCACTGCTTGAACGATGATAAATTTGTTCACAGTAAAGGTACTGAAGAAGTTAAGGGCTCATACGAAAGTTTAAGAAAGTAGAAAATACCTGACATATGAGTGGCATGGAATGCGCCATGCACTTGTCTGAAAGTTTGCATCTTATACTCGATTGATTGTGTTCCGCTTGAATGCTTGCCATAATTTCTTCACAAAGTTGCCGTTTCGATTGATTTGTGCTTCTTTTAAAATTTAAAATTTAAAAACACACTACTGCGAGTGAAAAATGCAGGTACTATTTGAAGGGTTCTAACATTGCTACTAGTGAAGCTTTTGAAGACGTTTGAGACTCGTATAAAAGCACAGGTAACGAGATTTCTGCGACTGTGAACAGGTAAGATTGCGCCGTGTCCCCGCCTGAAAGCTTCCATTTCTTACTCGACTGATTTTGCATGGGCTGAATGCCTGTTTCAGTGTTGTTACTACTTGGCCAGATTAACCTGTGCTGTGCTTCTTTTAACATCTAGAATCTGCGACACGTGACGCTGATACGTGACATCCGAGTTTATTGATTGCACGATTTAAAAGCGAGCAGGAGCCCCATTTTACAAAACGCACTCTGTGGTGATGAAGCAGCATCCAAGCTGAATGGAGACGTTAATCCGCATAATTGCAGCTATTGGGGACGGGAAACGTTAAAAGAAGCACAGCACAGGTTAATGTGGCCTAGTAGCAACAAGACTGTAACAGGTATTCAGCCCATGCAGAATCAATCGAGTCTGAAATGCAAGGTTTCAGGCGGGAGCTGGCGCAATCTTTACTATCTCGTTACGCTGTGCTTTCGTATGCGTCTCAAACATCTTCAAAAGCTTCACTACCAGCAATGTTAGAACTCTTCAAACAGTGCCAGCATTTTTTAAGGATACCCTACATTTTTCGCAAGCATTGATGTGTTTTCAAATTTTAAGCCCTAAAAGAAGCCCAAATCAATCGAACCAGCCACTTTGTGAAGAAATTATAACAAGTATTCAAGCGAATCAATCGAGTGTAAATCTGCAACATTTCAGACGAGTGCATGGCGCATTCCATACCGCTCATATGTCAGAACATTTCTATTTTCTTGAGCTTTCATATGAGCCCTCAACCTCTTCATTTCCTTTACTTCTCACCTTTCAAACAGTGTATACAATTTTTTAGTCACCCTATATATGGAGAGATTGCGAAGCTTCTTTACATACATGTTCCTTTTTATTATCTATATTTCACTTTTTCTTTTCTTCTTTACATTCTTTACATAAATACGTCGTTTCGCCTATTGTATCGAGGTGTAAATATTGTTTACATGCGTATAAATCTAGAAAAATCAAATTCAGTCCCGACAAAAAAACACTCCAACATTCTCCCCTGCGTAACATCAGGTCAACTTCATTTACACTAGAAATCAAATAATCGTAGCAATATTCTAGACGAGAGCACGGCACAATCTCTTTACACGAAAAATTCCTTGTATCATAGCATTCAAAAATGAACGTGTAACGTTGCTGCATAAGGTAATGGAAATTGTATGCTCATTGAAAAAGCGTACATCTGGCCCACATCTACATTTGGCCGTCGTAGGGATAATGGTCGTCTTTACCGATAGCCTGGTGGGGTGCGCCATGCATTCTAACCCTACGGGAGATTGTGGAGGTGATTCGAGCTCATTTTTCGCAAAACAATGGCGTGGGGTGACTAGCCGATGAGAAAGCCAGTGCATCTTTTAGCCAAGTGTGGTTCAGAAGATCCACAGATTCAGAAGGCATTTAAGGCTTAACCTTCAAGCGCGGAATCCGTGCCAAGAAACTAGACAGCTGGTGCCTCCTCCTATTAGGCTACCACTTATTCAAATCGACTCCACTATATACCGTCCGTGCAGACCTGGTGGCGAGAAAGGACTGAATAGTTTCCACCTTGGCCACACTAGTTGAGCAGTAGCGACATTTTTCGACAAAATAAGCGACGTTCTTCAATGAAATTCAATTTTTGAAAACATCTCACCCTGCATGTTGTAAAAATTAAAAAGTTTAAAACTCACGATCGGTAGCTCTTCACTGACCGCCTCGCTTCCGCTGCCGAGCAAACTGTCCGGTGATTCCGATCTGAAATGAGATGACATTTACTTGAAGATTTAATGTCATCTGCAAAACGAATTTCTCAGTAGCCAGACAGGGAAAGAAGACGTCAGGGAATTCAAAGAAGTGAGCAGTGAACGGGTCAAGGCGAACATTCAATGACAGTCATCTGCTGCTGATAAACTAACGACCTGTCAAGTCTGCAACCATCTCACTGCTACCGTTGTAAATTCACAAATACAATCTCCAGCGGAAAAATAGCAAACACAACAAAGAGAGGGTAGCTCAAGAATAGACGTTTTGGAAGAATAGGGCGTCTTCTAAGGTCATTCATACAGAATCCTCGAAATGTCTACCTAGTATCAACAATAAAGACCTCTTTATGTACGTAAAAAAGCGCCGAGAAATAACGGTACCGTTAGTTGTTAGATGGATGTCTAGCTACGATCAAAAATCTTGCGCCAGGCGGGACTCGAACCCGCACATTCTGCTTTCCGGGCAGCGATGCTACTTCTTACACCACCGGCGCAGTTTGATCGAACGGAACATCAACGACATCTTCCTAGCAAATACTCATCTATCAGCACTCAACCGTTATCGGGATGAGCCGGCCACTGATATCAGCACGAAGCCGGTTAAGCCGAAAGCATTCAAAGAAATGATTTTTTAAGTACCGTGAGTAATTTTAGTAAGCAATTAGAAATTAAACCCCTAATTTATCTCCCTTTCACTCTGAGCTGGAAGCCAATTTCTAGTCAATTTGGGGTCGGATTCATCAACGACTTACATAAATTTAACAGAGAATTCACAGAGGAAACACAGATAACGCGGCTTATCGCTCACCATATCGTTTGGTAAGCCGCGCTATCAGGGATTTCGGCTGTAATTTTCTCTGTTAAATTGCTATAAGTCGTTGATGAATCCGGCCCATGAACTACTAATTTAGAACGATGCACCGACCCTTAACGAAAAAACCTGTTAGACCAAACTGAGAGAAAACCTTGCTAACTTACCCTAACCTAACTAACAAAACCTAACTCTTCTAACCTAACTATAGGAAGCGCACGTCAAGTCAACATGTACGTGTTTTGAAAGGATCAAATTTGAAAAATACATTAAATACTCAACAGTGCTTCGAACAAAAATAACAAATGATTGCGTTGTTTAAAAGACAAAGGACGGCGTTACTCAATCCCTTTTGCGATGCGTCACGCTTTCTAGGTTTACGGGATGTCGTGGAGGTGATTTGAATGCGTATTTGGCCATACAATGACTTGCGGTGGCAGGTCGATGGGTAAGTCAGTCTTCCCAGGCAAGTCTGGTATCAATTCTCCGACCCCAACGGGATAAAGGGCCAGGTTGCCGAGGACGGGAAATCCGAACTGGTATCGGGTGCACGCGACAGCCAGCCCTTCTCCGGCTGCGCTACACGCAACCACAGCTTTATTTAAATAGGCTTAACATAATTCTTTTATTTTGGCGGAAACAACCTCTATGGGATTATTCCAGAGCGCTGGGAAGCAGCGAATTTTTCTCATTGTGCTAAATAAAGCTCTGGTCACATGCAAGTTACAGGATTATTTCATTTTTAGTCTTATTACACTACATTACATAGTTGTTTTTCTACATTATAATTAATTATCCAAGTACATACGTTCTTACCAATAAAATGAAGATATACTACTAACAGGCTAACCTGGGCGCGTGTAGCGCAATCGGAGGAGGCGCGACTGCCGCGTGCACCCGATAGCAGGTTCCTGGTTCGGATTTCCCGCCCAGGCCAACCAAGCCTTCAATCCCTCCGTGGTCGGTGAATTGGTTTCAGACTTGTTTGGAAAGGATAGAGCGCTGACTTGTTCATCGGCTGGCCACCGCAAGTCATTGTATGCCCAAATACGCATTCAACTCGCCTCCACGAAATCCCGTAGAAGTAGAATGCGTGGCGCATCCCAAAAGTGGTTGAGTAACGCCGTCTTTTATCCTTTTTATCCTTTGGGCTAACCTTGGTTTTCAGAAAATGAAGTGATCTTACGACCACCTAAAAGTGGTAGAACACCCCTTAGCCTAGAAAGACGACCATATCTTACTACATCATTAGAAAAATTCATTCATTCAGAAAACCATAAGTGCCAGGTCCGCCCATGTTTTGAAGACAACACTGGCCGGCGGTGTTTCACTGACGACATCTCCTCGTCTACCGAACGAAACAACTCATGGTCATCCTCTCTGTGAGGACAAGGACAACGGGAGGATTTTCGGATCGCGCCGTAAAACGTTATCGTAAATATCCGAGACGGTCGACGATTTCTCACAGCAGCCGCCGCCCTCTAATTGCCACCCTGGATCGGTTGGCATCAAAAACAAAGCCGTCACAGTCCCTCTTCAACCACAGTAGCCAGACTTAATGACTTCCTCCACACCCTTTGGAACTGTCACCGAGACAGATAAGGAGACTGCGACAGGAAAGACTTCAACCAAAAACTTATCTGCCTGATCAGAGTACTACAATTTACGATATAGGGATCGCAGAGCGATAAGCGGAACACATAAATGGGACCACTTTTGATTCTTTTTCATTCTTTTTCGACGAGGAGTTTGTCAAGATTTTCGCCGAATACAGCCATTGACTAGTAGCCGATCAAATCCGCGAGCAAGAATTGGGTAATAAAATCAAAAAACCACAGTCTGTGAGAATAGCAGAACGAGAAGAATCAATTAGAAGGCAAGAGCAAACAGGAGACAGAAGACAGAAGTAGGTTGGTGTTTTCCGTTATGGTAGAGAATGCCTACTTTCCATTTCGACCGTCACAATCAGTCCAGGCCAGAGTTTCCGCATTTCTCCTCGATAGAATGCAAGGTCCTATAACTAGGACAAGAAACCTTGGCACCAAATTCAGCACGATTTCCTTGTTTTGGAAGCCTTCCATGTCCAATATTTCCGTCGATTTTCAAAGCTTCCGTTTTCGTCGTCGCAAAAATCCAAACTTTGGAAGTATGTGCTAGTTGCTAATGTGAGCAGCAAGAGGAGGCAGGAGCTCTGCGACAACCAA
This sequence comes from Heligmosomoides polygyrus polygyrus, assembly GCA_947396885.1. Classification (NCBI taxonomy): domain Eukaryota; kingdom Metazoa; phylum Nematoda; class Chromadorea; order Rhabditida; family Heligmosomidae; genus Heligmosomoides; species Heligmosomoides polygyrus. Next base: position 5,046,743 of record OX377204.1, read on the forward strand.
TCACAACCAATCAGAGCGCTGAACGAACACTGAATGACACGCCCATCCGAAGCGGCATGACTGACTGATGCATTCTTGCCTACCATGCTGTCCGCATTAACGACTAGAACCAAATGTTTTATCGGATGGTCTTTCTTTCTCCTTGAGACAGCTGTACAAAAGCTTTTAGTACTTGCATGAAAACTGACACTGGAGGGTAAAGACTTATACGGCACCCATGGCGCAGTCAGGTAGAGGTTGCGTTGATCAAAAGGCAATTCTACCTAGGACTCGTAGTCAGACTGGCAGAGCATCATATCCTTATGGAGTGGGTGAATGGGAACCAGACTTGCATAGAACACACTGATGAATTTACAGGGCCACGAGCTGACGTATGAGTATATTCACATTTATCTTCGTTACGTGGAAATAGACTGCGTGGCGCATTCCGAAACGAATTAGCATTAGAGTTTCCTCTCCTTGAAATACTGCGCACGTAGCGCAGTCGGATGAGGTGCTGGCTGAACACATTTGCTTAAGCCTGAAGCGGCTGGTAGAGAGGCTATATGTTGTTACAGGATGTTTTCTTGCGATCAAAACTCTTGCGCCAGGCGGGACTCGAACCCGCGTCTTCTGCTTTCCGGGCAACGATGTTCGCCCTACACCACCGGCGCTGTTTGACCGCACGTAACATCCGCGATATCCTCGAGGTGTTGCTGGCTGTTTCGTTGCACCGATAGATAGCAGAAGCACCAGGTTCCTGGTTCGGATTTCCCGCCCGGCGCACCAAGCATTTTATCTATGCGGGGTCGGTGAATTGGTACCAGACTTGTCTGGGGTGGATAGAGCGCTGACTTGTTGATAGGCCAGCCGCCGCAAGTCATTATTGCCAAATACGCCTTCAAGCCACCTCCACGACATCTCGTAGAAGTAGAACGCGTGGCGCATCCCGTAAAGTATTTTAGTAGAGCCGTCCTTTATACATTATCCTTTATCCTCATTGAAACAAGTCGACTACAATGTATGAATTCTGGCATAAAATAAATTGACATACTCTTCGTGAATAGATTCACTCACATTCAGTTTTCGCCAGTTCAAAGAAGATAAGATCATTGGCTATAGAAAATAAAGAAAAAATCGGCGAAAAATATTAAAATACAAACATTAAAACATATAAATAAAGTGTAGAAGAATCAAGGGCGGCGTTACTCAATCCCTTTTGGGATACGCCACGCATTCATGCCGTGGAGGCGATTTGAATGCGTGTTTCGTCATAGAATGACTTGCAGTGGCCAGCCGATGAAAAAGTCAGCGCTTTGTCCTTCTCATACAAGTCTGGTAGCAATTTACTAACCGAAAGGGATGGAAGACTTGTTTGGCTTAGACGGGAAGTCCGAACTAAGAACCTGGTATCGGGTGCACGCGACAGCCGGCGCCTCATCCGACTGCGCTACACGCGCCCATTAGAACAAATGGATATATTACAACATTAAAAAGACGAAATTAAAACATTAAAATTCAAAAACTCTATATTTAATATTACTTTTTGGCTAATACTAATATTACTTTAATACGTTTAATAAATAGAAAATAAATATAAGACGCTTAATAAATGCACAAGGGCGCGTGCAGCGCAGTCGGAGGAGGCGCGACTGTCGCGTGCACCCGATACCAGGTTCCTGGTTCGGATTTCTCGCCCAGGCCAACCAAGCCTTCCATCCCTCCGGGGTCGGTGAATTGGTACCAGACTTGTCTGGGAAGGATAAAGCGCTGACTTGTTCATCGGCTGGCCACCGCAAGTCATTGTATGGCCAAATACGCATTCATGCCGCCTCCACGACATCCCGTAGAAGTAGAATGCGCTGGCGCATCCCAGAAGGGATTGAATAACGTCGTCCTTTCTCCTTATCCTTTTAATAAATGCATAAATAAAAATCATAAGCTATGAGGAGTCGTATTAGATGGAAGAGGGGCAGTGTTATTTTCTTTCCCCTATTTATAAAGAAAAAATTTTCATCTATACTGTTATACTATCCCTATCTCACCAAGGAAGTGTCTTAGGAAGTTGAAGCCAACCATTTTTTTCATCAAAAAGTAATTTTCCACGCAGTCTTTCAAGGCCTGATTCAATTTTTTTTCACAAAAACCATTGTAAATGCCGGCTGAAAATATTTGCTCGGGTTGAACATGATTCTCGAAGAGAATCTTTGAAAACGAGACAAAATATGTTTAATGAAATGGTTGGCGAGTAGTTGGAGGGTGATGTGGGAACCAGTGGAGGGATGAGAGCCTTTTTAACCAGGAATATTGGAAATTAATTCGCAGCACATCTGATCTGTGTAAAAAAAAGAGCTAATGAGACCGAAAATCCGAAAGTCCACGTCTGCGCAAAATTACTGACCGCGACGGACTTCTAGGCATGAAATAAAATCAGTTAACAAAACGATTTTCGTGCGCAATATGGGGAATACATAATGTTGATCTACGCAGTGAACGATTGCTGATCGAAAACTGTTCGATAAAATCAATTTTTGTTCGGCATTGATCGATGGAAATCAGACGGACGCCATTATAATGGCCAGCTGAACGGCTTTCGCAGGAAGTAAGAGGGATGAATTCTGGAATGATGGTACTGAAAATCCGATGAAATTATGATGAAATCAAATCATTGAAATATTACGTGCTAGAAAGATCTTGAAATTGACAATGAATATTAAAAAATGAAATTAAATGAATTTATAAATAAGCGGAAAAGGAGTACCTAGGCTTAAAGGGGAATACAACAGAATAAAAGCTGTTTTCAGCAACGAAAGTTGGATGGACAGCGACACGAGGTAATGGGGATCTCCAAGACAGGACGATTACTCAGAAAAAGCCACAGTCGACAGTGCGAGAACAAATTCTCCAATGAAAACCAGCAACGGAATACACAGCCCAGCGGTTTCAACAACGCTCTCGCATCCGAAAAACATCAGCGTTTGGTGTCGGCTCGGGAAAAAACTAGGACTTGCGACGACAAACGATCACTATCTGCCCCCACCGAGGCTCCAACAAACGGGGTTGATGCTTATAGGGATAAACGGCGCCATCGTTGATGAGGTCGTCGTGACCACGATGAGCAAGCACGTCATCGGAAAAGGTGCAGCAACATACATACATACCATCTCAATGATCGCGGGACCTTCACGCTGCACGAACGGATATGCCGGAATCCAGCCTTATCTCCTTCTCACATCGGCAACACGAGACGGGACGATCGTCAAACAAGGGCGACATGTGATCGCCCAATACACCTATACCTCATGACAAGGAAAACATACTGAATGAGGACTCTCCGAAAAAACCGAGCGACCACCCTGTAGCTCCCATGGGGAAATGATGAAATGCATCCGAATTCAGCCAGTAAATTCAGCATGCATAGCCTAATCTCGAGCTCATAGATGCACATCTTCTGTTCAGCTCCAGGACTACTGGCACGTGAGAAGCGGGGTATGAGAAGGCGTGTGGTCAAGCTGATAACAGTCCTGAATCCCTCAACGACATTTGGGCCTGTGAAGGCGGCGGACAGATCGAAACACTAGACTGCTCCGTAAGACTCATCCACCTTAAACCCGCGTTCGGCACAGAAGCACTGACAAACTATTTGCTCTTTTCTTTCTTGGAAACCTAGTTTTACAAAGGAAAATTTCAGGATGAATCTTTAAAGGTTCTACGATTAGTAGTGCAGCAGTTATTAAAATAAAAAAGACAGTGACAAGTGACATGTCAGGAATGCGTCGTGCATTCTACCCCTGCAGAGTGTTGTGAAGGACTGGATACCTACATGAGCTCTGGGGCCGGATTCATCAACAATTAAACCCATGGGTATGCGGGGTATAAGGGGTAGAGATAAGGTAAGACTCAGAGACACAGGCTTCATCGTGGGTATCTCTACCCCCTATACACCCGGGTTACTCGTTGATGAAACCGACCCCTGGATCGACTTGGTAATGCGTAGCGCAGACGAACGAGGCGCCGATGTCGCGAGCACGCAGCCAAAATCAGTTCATGAGTCGCTCCCGCTCAGACTAACCGAGCCTTTCATCCCTTACGGTTCACTGAATTAGCGTCTGACATCTCTGTTAAGGATAAAGTGATTATCTGTACACCGCTGAGGGCGCGTCTAGCGCAGTCGGAGGAGGCGCGACTGTTGCGTGCACCCGATACCAGGTTCGTGGTTCGGATTTCCCGCCCAGGCCAACCAAGCCTTCCATCCCTTCGGGGTCGGTGAATTGGTACCAGAATTACCTGGGAAGGATAGAGCGCCGACTTGTTCATCGGCTGGCCACCGCAAGTCATTGTATGGCTAAATACGCATTCATGTCGCCTCCACGACATCCCGTAGAAGTAGAATGCGCTGGCGCATCCCAGAAGGGATTGAGTAACGCCGTCCTTTATCCGTATCCTTATCCTGTACACCGCTAGCCATTGTATAGGCAAATTACCATTCAAATTGCTTCAAGTAGAAGTAGGGGCAGATACCACGATGGTTTCCACCGCCTTTACACTTTTTCTTCATGCAGTCAGTTTTGGAAACCATAAAGGATGGACGATGATAAGCCCTTGCGGTATGCGCCATGTCATCAGCTTCCATTGACGACGTGGAGGTGATTTGAATGCGTATTTGGCCATATAATAACTTGCTGTGGCCATCCGATGAACAAGTCTGCGTTTTATCCCTCCCAAGGGATAGAAGACCTGGTCAGCCTGGGCGGAAATCTGAACCAAGAACCTGGTATCGGGTTCGCCCAACATCCTGCGTTTCCTCTGGCTGCACTACCACACGTCCAACTAAACGATAGAACCCGAGAAGAATCTCTGGCTGTCTGGAACGGCAGCCATAAATTACACTAATCTTATCGAAGCGATTGAGAGTAGTTTCCATTCTGGACAGCGTCCTTCTCAGGCTGACCGATGTATTAGAGGATAACCATTAGATTCACATCAGAATTCACATTGATTTATCGACAAGCGTAAAAAATATGTTGCGAACCCATTCATGAATACGCCACTCATCAGTTTTATCTTTATAGTCGGAAGGAAACGAAATATGCCGTCTAAATACTGCAATGACCCGCAGAAGTATTAGGTTGTCCCACAAGTCCTTGCAGTTTTTTTCAACGATTCACTGCAGATTTTGCCGGCGGTCTCTTGCATAGTGCTGCATAGCTGTCAAAAGCGAACGATTTGTTCTATCAGACCATGTGTTGCATTTCTTTTTTATCATGAATTTTGTCAATTTTTAGGTCGTTAAAGTGAGAAAGTGAAAAAGTGGCCATCTGCGCACTTGTTCTCTCCACTTAGTTTTGTAATTTTTTGCGCAGTTTTTTATAGCACTTGGAAGGTGATGTTCTGTACTACAAGAATATGTGTTGGTGCTATTTTCTCACTTGCCCTTTATTCATTTTTAAGCCATCAAATTTGGGAATTCCGACTTTTCCGTCCGAATTTTTACCAAAACTCCGGTTCTGTGGTTGAACTTTTTTGCTTGGTGTTATATGTCGTTTGGAAGAGGATGTCTTGCTCAGTAAGAATTTCTACCGCGTTTATTGGCTCCCGCTGATTTCTGTCGAATATCAACAACTAAAGAAGGAGAAGGAGTTGTTGGTGAAGACGATTTTTCTCTTTTTGGCATTTTGTTGACATTCAACAGAAATCAATAAACGCGACACAAGTTCTCATAGAGCAAGACATTCTCTTTCGAATGGCATATAACACCAACCCAAAAAGTCCAACCGCAGAGCAGGAGCTGTCTGGAAAAACAACAATCCTCCTTCGGACGTCCCAATTTGATGACGTAAAAATCAATAAAGGGCAAGTGAGAAAATAGGACCAACACATATTCTTGTAGTACAGAGCATTGCCTTCCAAATGCTCCAAAAAACTGCGAAAAAAATACAAACCTAAGCGGAGAAAATAAGGGCGCAAATGGCTACTTTTTCACTTTTTCACTTTTCTCACTTTTCACATTGACGACCTAAAAATGGACAAAATTCGTGATGAAAAAAGAGATGCAATACATGCTCTGATAGAGCAAATCATTCTCTTTCGAAAGCTATGCAGCTCTATGCAAGAGTCCGCTAGCGAAATCAGCAGTGAATCGTTGAAGAAAACAGGGGGGCTTATGGGACAACCTAATAGATGAGTCACAAAGACATGCGAGACTTCTTCTCGCCAACTCTAAAGCACTGCATCAGCTGCATTGTCAAAGCGGTCAGTTTTTGCGCTCGTAGGTGATGTTAACCCCTTCGCGACAATGTAGGACAATGCTGTCTGACACGTGTTGGCAGCATTTGACAACTTCAGGCGATCCTAGGTGAAAACGCAAGGATTTTTCTGGAAGAATTCATTCTCTTTCCATCATTTGTGGCCCATCTTGCACATTAGAGTTTCCAGAGTGAAAGCGAGCAAACCAACGGTGATACTGCGCTCAGTAAGGTGGACCTCATCATAAACATCACAAAATGCTTCAAAGCGTGCACCAAATTTTTGCCCTTTCGGAAGTAAAGCAAAAAGATAGGACGATAATGGTCTCTCTAATTATCCATTTTGATCCTAATTTTTTTATCAGTTTGTTTTCACTAAGGACGCTCAGTTTTCTAAAAAAGATAGCTCAAAGCCTAGCCTCTAAATCACTACTACATAAAAATATCTAGTTCACGCCATCTATGAGAAAAACGACGATAATTATCGAACAACCCAATAATTGAGATATGGAAGCGGCTGAGCGGCTGTAAGTTTTCTCATCCAAACCAAATCAAGCCGTACAAGGGTACATGTGGAGAAATGGTTAGCAAAGGCCGATTCAGTGTTTATCCTGAATTAATGTTGGTTTCGAACTGAAGGCGCTCCGAGAACATCGAACATGGTGATGGAACAGTAAATTACCCCCAAAAAGGAGAAACAGCTATGTGCGCACTGAATGGATGGTCCAGTCCAAGAGTTGAATGACGATCAGGACAGCAACTTTGAACTTTCTACGCATCTAAGTAAATTTGCCGTAGCAGGATAAAGGACAAAGGACGGTGCTACTTAAACCCTTTTGGGATGCGCCACGCATTCTACTTCTACGGGATACTGTGAAGGAGATTTGAATGCGTATTTGGCCATACAATGACTTACGGTGGCCAGGCGACTAACAAGTCAGCGCTTTATCGTTCCCAGACACGTCTGGTCCAATACACCGACCCCGAAAGGATGGAAGGCTTGGTTGGCCCAAGCGGGAAATCCGAACCAGGAACCTGGTATAGGGTGCACGCGACAGCCGACGCCTCCCCCGACTGCGCTACACGCGCCCATACCGTCGCAGAAGAATCATAAAATAATCGCGAGACGTTGAAAAACAGCATGGATGAAGGCCGATATTCAGAGATAGGTCCATCCGGTTCCAAGCTTGCTAGATTGACTGTAGAGAGTTGAGTCAACTCACAACAAATCATCAAGGCAGCCTGCAAAGTCGTTCCCGGCAGCCCTTCAAAGATGGTCGCAAAAACGATTTGTCCAAGGCCATACCTCGCCCCATACAACAATGCGCTTGGACATTAAGTGAGGCATGGGTAACAACCGGTTTTTCAGCGTTCAAAAATAAAGCCAGGAGTTCAACGAGCTGGAAACCTAAGCGTTTGAATTCCGCTACACGGAAGCGGATGTAGCGGTGCGTAAGACACTCGACTGCGACCAACTGTTTTTGAAAAGGAACGCCACGTAGTAAATCTCAAACACTTGAGGCGAATATTAGAACCGCTTCCGGAGACACAGAAAAGTCTGTCAGGTCCGAGGTGAGCACAATGTCAAATATTTTATAGATCAGCCAACTGAAAAAGAATCGAGAATCACCAACAGACAACGGAGCCCTGTTAAAAGTCCTCCACTACTTATTATACAGGGTGTATCGAAAAAGAATGTGAATACTATTGAAAGGTGATAGCTTTGCTGCCAGGAAAGGTATTGAAGACGTTATGAGCTGATATGAAACTGAGATCTTCTAACATATGAGTGATGGGGATTGCGGCGCAGTACACTCGTCTTTTCTCATTTTGCGCACTATTGATTGTCTTTCGCTTGAATACTTGCCATAGTTTTCCATAAAATAGCAGTATCGATTGATTTGTGTTTCGCTTAAAGTCAAAAAAATTTAAAAAACACTCTACAGCTTGCGGGAAAATGCAGGGTATCCTAGAAAAAATTCACATACTGTTCAAAAAGTTCTACATTCTGCTAGTGAGGCTTTTGGAGATATGTCTAGAACCCATATAAAGCACAAAATAGCAATAATTCTGTGACATGCTGTGATGTCAAGTTTGCGCCATGCACCCGTTCGAAGCCTTCCATTTCAGAATCGATTCATTGCGCATAGGCTGAATGCTTGTAACATTGTCGTGACTAGTTGACCACATTAACCTGTACAGCACTTCATTCATCGTTTAAAACGTGACAGTGCACAACAACTTTTGGCAAAATGCGAGGCATCCTTAAAAAACCCTAAGCGCTATATTTAACGCCATACCATGGCTGATAGTAAGGACTTTGAAAATTTTAACGGTTCACATAATGTTGCAGTGTTCTGTCAACTTTTAAACGTTAAAAAAGTGCAGTACAGGGTAATGTGGTCAGTCACTGACAAGATTGTAACAAGCATTTTGCCAGTCACAATCAATCGATTCTGAAATGAAAGTTTCAGAAGGGTGCGTGGCGCAATCCTGAGAACTTGCATGAAAAATAATTTTCGCTATTCTGCGCTTTCATATCCAACAGTTGGTGCATTTAAGATAGCCTGCATTTTAACGGAAGATGTAGTGTAAGCGTTAAACCTTAAAAGAAGCACAAATCCATCTAGTCAATCTAGTCAGTCTTTATGGGTAATATGAGAAGAATTCAGGAGAAACACAATCAATCGGGTATATCTGACGAGTGCGTGGCACAATCCTTCCCACCGCTCGTATGTCGGAAAACTTCCATATCCCTCCACTTCCACCTTAACTTGTACAGCATTTTTACTGAGAGAAATTATCAACTTTCAAATATTCAGTGTACACAGTTTTTTAGACAGCCTACATAAATTGGAGAAGATTAACTTCAAATGAGCCATTGTACAGGCTAGATGCGGAGAGAAATGACGTCCATGATATTCCGAAGAGGTATAAGGTTAGTGCATAAGTTCTCGGACACTTGATCCCTCCTGAATTGAAAGCGCATTTTCCCGCCAAATTTCTCACACGTATCAACGCGTAAATGATCGATCGATAGAGAAAGGAAAGGGCTACAAAACTGTTCCTATCATTTACTTCTGCGTTGTTAACGTCAGGTATTATGGCTAAGCAATTCATCCCAACTGAGACGCATATTCGGCACGTCATGTTATTCCTGCATCAATCTGGCCTCAATGCCAACGAATCGTATCGTCGCCTGAAGGATGTTTACTACGAGAGTGCTCCTGCTCGAAGTACTGTGTAGCAGTGGTTCTCGAAGTTTGCAGTTGGTGAATTCTCCGTTGAAGATGATGGACGAGAAGGGCGTCCGATGACACTGGATTGGATGGCCTCCGAAGTAGAGTGGAAGCGGACCCATACCAAACCACTCGCGAACTATCAAGCACTCTTGGTGTTAGTCTCCCAACAGTCGTTCGGGGATTGAAGTCGATTGGCAAGGTGCAAAATTTGGGTCGCTGGGTACCTCACGACTTGACACAACATGACATGGATCGCAGAGCCGATGCGGCTCTGTCTCTCCTTACCCTCAGACGTACCCACGGATGGCTGGACAACCTTGTCACCGGGGATGAGAAGTGGGTACTCTACTCTAATTATCACCGGCGTGCACAGTGGGTTGACGCAGCTGGAGAGGCAGAGGACGTTCCAAAACCCGACCTTCACGTAAAGAAGGTGATGCTATGCATTTGGTGGAGCGTTCTTGGCGTAGAATACTGGGAGCTGCTAGACGAAGGGATAACGGTGACGGCAGAGGTTTACGTCAACGAACTGAGGAAGTTGAGGGCCCACCTTCAAACCGCACGAGGAGAGCAAGTGAAGGTGTATGTCCCTGATGCGAGGACGGCATCGGGGGGCAACTGAGCTAGTCCGAAAGTCCCGTAACGTAAGCAGGACCCGCGTGGCAACGCTGAATGTGGGTACGTTGACGGGCCGCTCGTGCGAGTTGGTTGAAGCACTGGAGCGTAGAAGAGTTGATTTCTGTGCGGTGCAGGAGACGAGGTGGTCCTGCCGCAAGTCAAGGGACATAGGACGTGGCTTCAAGGCCGTTCTATGTGGAAGTCCCAGGACCACCAGTGGTGTCGGAATAATCGTCTCCGAACGATTTCGTGACTCGATTGTAAGCGTCGAGCGCTTTGACGATCGATTGATGAAGATCGTTGTCGCCGCGAAGGAGCGACTCTATCACTTCTTCTCTGCGTATGCTCCGCAGACTGGCTGCTCGGATCAAGCCAAGGAAGAGTTTTGGAGCCTGCTTGATGAGAAGACAGCAGAGGTACCGTCGAAAGATGTCATGATAGTCGCTGGTGACCTCAACGGGCACGTCGGCGCGACGAAAGACGGGTACGGCTGTCATGGTGGGTTCGGTTACGGATCGCGTAACGCAGATGGTGAGCGTATCCTTGAATATGCGGAATCGCACAACCTCACCATAGTGAACACCGTATTTCGCAAACGCGATTCCCACCTCATCTCGTTCTATAGCGGGAACACCAGGACTCAGATAGACTTTGTCCTTGTGAAGGATCGAGACCGAAGTCTTGTCACAGACGCGAAGGTCGTGCCGTATGAGACGGTCGCCCCACAGTATCGACCGCTGATCTGTACTTTAAAGATCGCCCCTCCGAGGCTGAAGCAGGTCGAGCGATGCGGTGCACCAAGAATCAAGTGGTGGCGAATGAAAGAGAAGGAAGCAGCTGTGATTTCTCGCGTGCGGTTACCGACAGTCACGACTGTCGACGAAACTTGGAAGAAAACGACCGACGCGATTCGTCACGCTGCACGGTCGGAGCTCGGCATCACGAAGCCTGGACGACGGAAGGTCGACAAGCAGGCCTGGCTGTGAGAGACAGATGACGTGAAAGCCAAAGTTCGAGAGAAGAAGACGCTATATCACGTGTTTCTCGGCGAAAAGACAGCCGATAACTGGCGGAAGTACCAAGAAGCGAAGAAAGCTGCAAAGAAGGCCGTGGCTGTTGCAAAAGCCACTCATTATGGAGATGTCAACGAGAAGCTCGAGTCGCGCGATGGGGAGCGGTATCTGTACCGACTCGCAAAGAATCGCCATCGCCAGACCGAGGACATCGAGAAGTTCTTCGGCATCAATGATGAGAACGGCCGTCTTCTTACGGACCGCAAGAAGGCATTGAAGCGATGGCGCGATTACTTTGAGGAAATCTCTACAGTAGAATTTCCTCATCCAGCCATCCCCTCAACGGCTTCAACCCACGGCCCCGTTCAGAAGATCACCGTGGAGGAGATTGAAGCGGGTTTGAAGAAGATGAGGCCAGGCAAAGCGACTGGGCCCGACGACGTGGCAGCAGAACTGTGGAAGTCGAAGTTTTGGTACCCTGCTGAGTGGTTGGCGAAGTTCTTTAATCAGGTTGTGGCGGAGAAAAAAGTTCCTGAGAGTTGGCGCCAAAGTACGACGATTCCGATTTGGAAGAAGAAGGGCAGTCCTGCAGACTGCTCCAATTACCGTCCGATTCGCTTGCTTTCG